>WBMY01014896.1:19198-41197 GCA_013397315.1 Donacobius atricapilla | reverse complement strand
GGGGAAGGGGAAGGGGAAGGGTGAATGACTTTGCTTATATCATTCAGACAGCTAAAATGAGAGACCTTTAATTACTGCTGATAGTTTATACGAAGACTTTCTTTTCACAAAAGCTTTGACAGATTTTCCCTCTGCTAAGACAGGCCATCAGAGAATTAATTTGTACGTGTTTAGCATTTACATACTTCATGAAAACTACAGACCCAGGAAATTGGAAAATATATTTCAAAGCTTCAAATAATTTCTTTCCCTAGAAAATGCTTAGAAAAATGAGACCTTTGACTTTGTTTCAGAAATTGTTTATGCTTCTAATGGTAACTACATCAGCATTTGATGAAGGTTCCCCATTATGTAAAGGACAAATGTAAAACCTAAGAAGCATTGGAACAAGCATGGAAAAATCACAAGAGGTTCAATTCACAAATGAGATTTACAAGGTTTGTGGCACATCCTGTAATTATGTCTAGATTAAAGATAAACCAGAACTGTATTTTCCTATTATGGTGGTACATCATCTGCAAACAGCCTAAATGGCATGTAGCAAATGATGGACTGAATTCAGCCCATAGGAAGAATAACCTGGCCCACACCCTGCTCCCTTGCGCAAAGCATCCTCATATGTGCACAGGTCCAGTCCCCGATATTGTTTCATCAAAGCCCTAGTATCCCTCTTTCTCTCTCATGTATAGTACAAAATTCTATGTATTCACTGAGGATATATTATGTACATTTCTTCTTAACCCCATCTTTCTTTCCTGTCTTGTAAGCATTCCCAGCTTGTAAAATTTTATATGTAATGTCATTTGATTTTTCATATAGTTATTATGAACAACAAGATAACATACAATCAAAGAATAATGTACGTTGAAAGGGATGTCTGAAGTTTTTTTTTGCCCAAACCCTTATGCAAAGCTAGGACAAGTGTAAAATTTCAGGAAATTGCTCAGAGCTGCATCCAGTTGATTTCTGAATGCCTGCAGGGGTGATGATGACCCACATATCTTCAGGCTTCTTCTTACAGTGTTTGATAACCTTCACAGCAAATAAACTTTTCCTTATACAAAGTCTAAATTTTGTTTGCTTCTACTCAGGTCTGGTGTCCCTTGTCCTTTTGTTTTGTGACTCCAACAACTGCCTGGCTCTGGCTTCTCTATACCTTGCATTTAGCTAGTGGAAGTTTGCAATGAAATCTCCTCTGAACCCTTTTTTTCCAGGCTGAACAAGCCAAATTTTTCTCAGTGTTTCCTCATGCATCATCTGCTCCAGTGTTCCTCCTTCTGGAAAGATCTTCACTGAAGTACCTCCAGTTGCCTCCCTTGCACTGGGGAACCCAGACCTGGGCCCAGAACTCCAGATGTATCTCACCTGTGCTGACCAGAGGGAAGGATCCCCTCACTCAGCTGGTAGGCATTGGTCTTCCCCCTTCAGCCTGTTATGTGGTGGGCCTTCAGCACACTGCTGGCTCATGGTTTTCCATCAGGACTCCCAGGTGTTTCTCTGCCAAGCCACTTTTCAGCTGGTTGGCCCTGAGGACTGTACTGGTGCCCATGGTTATTCCTCCCCAATGGCAGAATGCTGGATTTCCCTTCATTGCTCCTTATGAGGTTTCTGTCAGGCCATTTCTCCAGCTTGAGGAGGTTCCTCTGAGTTGCAGCCCTGCCCTGCACTTTACTGACAGCTTCATTCATATGATTTTATTTGTAAGCTAAATTACAGAGGGCGCATTTAAACATTCATTGGCCCCAGATCATTCCCTGAGGAACACCATCGGCACCCACCTACCACTTGGACTTTGTGCAACTGACATCTGCCCTTCAAGCTCAGTGCCTCACTTGTCTATTCTCAAGTATCATGACTGTAACTTTTCCTGTCCCTAACTGTTAAATTTTTTAATTTTTAAAAAAGGCAAAAATTAAGAAGAAACAAAAGCATGTCATTCACTTCCTATGCTTAAAAATCCCAACTCCCCACATTCAACTTTCTTACTAGCACCTTTCTGTTTTCCAGAAAATATCAAAAATAGTACTTTCACATTCTAAGGCCTAGGGAAAACCAAAGAGACGACAGGTAGTTTTTATTTTAAAGTTATTTCTTTAAAATGGATCTTTCAAAGGGTTATCTGGGTTCATGACACCTGGATGGAATTTGCAGAAATTTTCTGAGCACTTCTGTTCCTTTTTTTTAAATCTTTTTAAGGAAATTGGCAAAGCAAAAATATTCAGACCTGTACTTCCTTTCTTCAGAGGCTAGTCCTGAAAAAGCCCTCTTGAACTAATATGTAAATGTGTATTGCTGCATAAATTAAGCATTAGAAAAATGAGGCCAAACTCATTCAATTTATTTTTTCTCAGTCAGCCTTATATAAATGAGGTGGCAATCTAGAAGAAGTTGGTCTTTTCATTTAAACTGGGACTGTTCCAGAAGACCATGTAGGAATAGAAATATTTACTGAAGATGAAATGTTCTGAACTTAAACAGGGGATAGGAACAGTAAATTCCTGAACAGAAAACTATATTTAATTTTATAATATTTGGGGTTTTATATACTTTTTTTCTTAAATCATAAATATTTTAATCTATTTCAAAATCCAGAAATTATGCTGCTTTGGTATTTTTAAAAATTTACTCCAGATATTTATTAATCATCAATTAGATAATTTATAATTATTTTTTCTAATTCTGCATTAAAAAGTTGCATATCTTTTTCTCGGAGGGTAGTCTGGCACATGGGCACTTGTTCATTTTCATGAGTCAATTGACATTCAGAACTGACTTAACATAAAATATATGTCTTTATTTTGGCTCTCAGATACTTTCCTAGTTCATCTTAATCCCAGTCCAAAAGCCAACAGCAGACTTCCTTTAACATAGGTATGCCTCATACATAGCAAAACCCAGGAAAAAATTTGCTTTCTTATGAAAGAAAGTTTGACGTAAGAAAAAGATGTGAAAAGAGTCTTAGAGATATATTCAAAAAGACATCTTTGCCTGGAGTTCAAATCTTTGTTGCAAGAAAACCTCACTGACAAAAAACAAACAAACAAAATAAAACCAAATAAAATCAAAACAAAACAGAAACAAAAACAAACAAAAAACCCCAACAGTTTGTCAAAGAATTCCTGGCTAGATACTATTTCAGTATCAAAAATAAATATCACAAACCTGAAGCAGCAGTGACAATAATATGTAATTAATTGAATGTAATTTTCCTTCATTCCTGCAGTCACTTAACTAATGACAATGAACAGGAAAAGCAACCCACCCACCACCTGTCTCTAAACCAGGGCAGGCAAGGTCTGAGATTTATCTTCCTGTTTTTTGTATGAGGGGACACCTCAAGGTAAGCACTCTGAAGAGATGTTTGCAAACTGAGTCTCGATAAGTGTGCAAACACCCTATTCTACCACACTGGTGGTCTGCCAAGTCTGATCCTGAAGATCTTCTGACCTCCTAAACTCTGGGGTTCTTTCTATAGTTGCTGTGACTGCTGAGGAGGTCCCAGTGGGACAGACAGCAGAGGTTGGTGAGGCTCACATGTTCTGCCTGGCTTCCTCTGTGGCCACAGCCAGCACTGGATGGACATTTCCACTAACTCCATGGGGTATTTTATTTTCTTCTTCTGGCAGGATGACCCCAACTTTACACACACAAGTGGTTATGGTCAAAAGGTATGGTCAAAAACCCTTTACATTCTGTATCAAGCCTGTTCCATCTGCTCTGTCTTCCATGCCAAGGTCCCATGCTAGGCGCTCTCTCTCCCTGTTGCAGCATTATCTTTGAAGAGAGAATGCCCTCTCAGGTGCCTGAGAATTCTGTGTGAAGTGAAACATAGACCAAAAACAGAGCAGTGAGTCTTGAGAGCTCCAGACAATATTTCTGACATTGTTCACCAGCTCAGGGAGCCAGCTCTTGATCTTTTAAATGGCTTATGCCCTGTCTCTCCTTGTGCACACACTCACAGTTCACAAGCCCCTCAGCAGCTCTTTTCCAGTGCTGTTGAAACAACAGCAGGTTTGTTCACACGATTTGAAGGGTACAGAGCTATAGATGGAACCTAGGTTTCCCCAGGGCCCTTCTCATGAGTCAACCAAAAGCATAGAAAGGATAAACCATATCAGATGGTGAGAGGTCTTGACTACCCCTAATGGGCCAGTCCCAGGACAGTTTCCATGCCAACTAATAAGCCTGCATCTATGGAGATATAATACTTACGCTGCCATAATAAGCAGTCCCAGTTTTGTCTTTGTGAGGGACACAGTGAGGATCCGCCTTCCTATGAGGATTAACCTTGTTGGAGTCCAGGGTATGTGGAAAACCCCTCAAACTGCCCTGGGGGGTCTGAGACCCTGGTTGGGACCCCAGGAAAGCATTGTTTTTGACCTTAGTCCATGGGAAAAACTTCCAACACTCACAGATGAATTAAAAACAACAAAGATTTAAAATAGATAGTAGTTTAGTTTGTCACAGGGTAAAAATTTGTAGTTTGGGGTTTTTAGTATGAAAGTAGACCAGAGCAAGATGGAGAATTTTGGGTGTTGTCTCATGTTCTTCTTTTTCGTCTACTCCATTTTCTGCTGTGATGGTGGCACACAGACATTGGTAGAATGGATTTGATGTAGAAATTGCATGTCTAGAATAGGTAGTAGTTATTGGCACAAAACTGTAAATATAATACACTTTAAGAGTTAATTGGATTAGAAATCTTTAAAAACGACCTTGGACCCTCCGTCCATGTTCCTGTAGCTGCTTTCCCTCAGCGCACTGAGACTGCTGTAAGACCTTGAGATAAGAAATAGAATACACACCTTTGAAGACCAAGCCACAGGTTCCATCTCATCTTTTAAACCCTGGTGAAGGACTTTGAAAAGAGAAAACCCCTAATTAGGGGATTGACAGGGTAAAAATCCCACCATAACCTCCAGCTCCCTTTTTTGGCCTGAAATCCATGATGGTAAATCTTCACACAGTGCATCCTGAGCTACTGCTGATCAGGGACCACCACAGGTGGTTGCAGATCTGCTCCCTGGTGGTGGCAATCCCTTGTTGTATGCTGGGCCATTTTCACGTGCAGGGAATGGAGTGAATTTATCCTTTTCTCCCTCACATACTGCCTCCTAAGAAGAAGATCCCCAAAGCTAGCTTCCATCACTTTTGCCCTGTTCTTCTAGACTAGGAACTTTCTTGCTGTCCATACTGCAATCAAGACCAGTTTTCTTCCTCTTTAGAAAATAAAGATCTCAGACGAAATATAGATTATGCCTGGGGATCTACTACACAATCATATATTATTGATTTATGGCATTACTTTGTACTGATAGTCAGTTAGTTGCTCCCCCCCAGTTATAGTCAGGATCTGTCAGATTTTTTTTTCCTGGGACAGTTGTTGATTCTGGAATTATAAGATTTGAAAGCCCACTTGTAATTTCATAAAGCAACACGGTGCAAAATGTATGCAAAATATGCCTCCTGGCAGCGCACAGGAAAAATAGGCCTTGGAATTTGTATGAATTCCAGTTTAAGGAGATAATGAATTTAAATGGTGCAGACCCACCGACATTAATGGGATTGACTAGATACAGAGCACTTATATTGGTGTGTATAAGCTGTATGTTATGATTTTATAAACCAAAAAAAAAAGTTGGCAGACTCTGCTAGCTAGCTCTAAGTAATAATGATCCTGACTTTTGTGTCAAGCTCCTCATTATGTTTAGCAAACCACATTCCTGCTTTTTAATTAGTCCCGTGGAAGTTACAGGGGTTGTGGGTCACCATGAGATGGGTACTGAGGGAGTGATAACAAATTAGAAAAGAAAGAAAGAAGGAAAATGCTCTGAAATTCCTGAGTATGAAATTAATACAGAAAGGAAAGGAACATGGCCTTCTGCACATTTATTGATAGGTTAAAGCTGCAGGAAAAAAAAAAGTCCATTAACTCATATATTGCAGTAATTAGCAATTTCCAGTCTCTATAGAGTGATTATCTTCAAACATAGGCTTAGAGCTCCCCTGTTCCTGCTCTGGAAAGCACAGGGCCCTGCCAAGTTTGCACACAGTTCCCCCACTGTAAAAGTGAAGGAACTCCAGATTCTCTGTAGTGCAACTGGCATCTCCTTCTGAATCATTTTGTAAGTTCCACAGCTGAGCATATCAGGTTAACCTTGCACTTCTGAAAGCCACTATGTGTACTCCTGTTCTCTTCCAGAATGTCAGACAGTGGTGTATCTGTGTTCAGTCCATGGTGTGGGTAGCAGGAGGGTTGTCTGCAAGTTGTGGCTGCCTGGCTGTGTGCTGTCACTCCCTGTCTTCACATGAAAAGAGATGATGCATTGAGTCTATGCACCTTCAGTGCCAGGTAATTCACAGAAGAAGGAAATCGAATATAATGTGTGTGTGTGAGGGTGTGTCCTCATCATCCTGAAAATCATCTTGCATTCATTCTAATTTCAAAACAATTCTCTTTTTTTATGTAACAGCTTACTATTGTTGCTAGTTACTTTACTGATACACAAATAATTGATGCAGTTAAAGCCCCAGCTTCACTCCACTTATATTTAAAACTAGAATATCTTTTTACCTCTGTCAGATGCAAAAAAACCTGTTCAGTCGTTTGAAGTTGAAAGAACTCCTTTTTATTACATCTTTCTGTCTGAGATTACAAGCCTACCCAGTGGGTGCTATGATCTGGCATTATCTCATATAATTAAAAATCTTCTTTTCCAAACGGAACTCTCTTCTAATAGTCAAGTGCTTTTCATCCCTACCAAAGACTTTTGCTGTTATTTTTTGTATTTACTGTTCGCTTTGGTAGATAAAGTACTAATATATATCTGTGCAATTTTCTTGCAAAGTCTCTGAATAGCTTTCATGGCAATTTGTGCCATCAGGGAACACTACTTATTAAAATCTTGTTAGATAGGTATTTGACAGGTTTAAAAGTCCAGACTTTGACATAGCAGAGGTAGCTCTTGTACAATGATTTCCCAGCACATCCTTCACAAGAAGCTGTGTCTCACCAAGCAAGGTGAGTCCTACACTTAGAAGCAGGTATGGTGCAGACAGGTCAAAGAAGAGAATGAAAAAAAGTTTCATCTTGTTTTACTTTTGTTTTATCTGAAGCCTACTATAGTTATTATGGTAAAACCTCAGTCTTATCTTAAAGGAAGTAAAACTTTTGTGAGAGAAGAGCAGGAGCTGAAAGAGTAAGCCAAAGAATACAAATCTTTGGATTACCTGAGTTCTTAAAAACAGTCGTGCTCCAGACTAGGTAGAGGAAGGCAGTGGAGCAGAGACAAGGAGATATACGGGAGAATCTGCTCTAAAGTAGTTAATGAAGGCCCAGGAGCAAATGCATCAAGGTGAACTCTTCGGCTGCCTCTTCCCCCTGCCCTCAGCCTCCCTCCTAGTCTGGTGACAAGGCAAATGACAGTCATGGGTGACAGCAGCAAGAAGTGAGAGCAGCAGATTTCATGTTGCTCCAGCACAGAGAAACTGTGTGCAATTGAATGCTCATGTTGCTGACATGTGTTGTGGAGACAGATTTCCACAGTATGCAGACTGAGATGCATAATCTGAACAAGGTTATGAGCCAAACATCTTCAGTGTTTATTGAAAACATCCCTGATGTTTAAAATTCTGTGGTCTCCTGAAATCCAGCCCTGCAGTTATTTCTCCCTTTCAGAGAGAATCAGACATTCAGATACTTTAGGAACACGTGGGTCCCTTTTTTCCTGTCCCTCCTAGCAGGAGAGACAGTTTAGCCTGCTTTTCCTGGTTCACATCCTGGTATGAATCACTGCAGACAAACAGCAGCGAGGCAGCTCAGAGGCCCTTACAGGCGCAGAAGAGGAGCAGTCTGTCGCTCTGGGCAGGATTCACTGCGCAGAGACGGGGAGAGGGGAGGAGACTGATTTATGTGGGTCCTTTTATAAGGGAGTCTGGCATTCAGATACAGTGTGGGATTTTTCTTTGAAAAACAAACAAATAGTAGTTATACTTCCCTGTCTGGAAAAACTCAATCCTTTAGCCAGTCCCTCTCCTCTTTGCTCATTCTTTTAACTCTCACTCATGCTAAGCTACTTTAGAGGTATTTTTGGAGATATTCGGACTTGGAACGCTGTGTTCCTCCTAGCTGTTTTCAAGCCTTCTTGCTTGATGTTCCTTTCCACAGTACTGGTCTTTAGGCCAGCCAGAAATAAGGATATTGCTGAGCACAAAAAAGGCCTTGTGTATCCTTCCCAATAACTCTTTACAGACTGTAACATATCCGCAAAGGGATTTCAGCACAATTTAAAAATGCCAAAGGACATTCAAAAGCAGTGTCTGGTGAGACTGCCTTGCATGACAGCACCAAGAGGACCTGTCAGCCCTCTTCCAATGTTTTTTGCAGTTTATGTTCTGGCAAGCATGTTTCCTAGCTCCTATCCTGGATGTTGCGACAGCTGTTGCGTGTCCCCGCTGCTGGTGGGCACATATGGAGGGACAAAGGTGTGGGATCCCCTGAAATAAAGCATAAAGTTACTTTCTCAAGTAAAACTTTATTATTATTTCTCTTTTCTCTGTTGCCATGTACCATTATATTGGTCACACTGGTTAAATGTCCATCATCACACTTCTGATTTCAATACAACACATTAGACCTTTCATGGAAGGGACGGGAACCCTTAGAATTTTAGTCACTTGCCCACAACTATTTTTGGTGTAGATAAAATACATAAAATGTGTATACACACACACACATAAAAATGGAAAAAAAATTCCATGGTTATTTATTTTCTTGAGAGATGTTGTATTATACTGAGAGCAAAGATATGCATTAGACTCCATTTATTTTCTACTCAGTTTAAAACCATGTGCTATAAGCAATCATCCTATAGCTAAAAGAAATTCAAGCCATACTGTTCCTAGGAGTCCTCTGTACCTTAAAAGTCCACACAGATCTTGCACTAAGCAAGCTGTGAGTAGAGAACAGGTTTCCTACTTAAACAGAGAACATCCATTATTATGGATATGCCAAACAGGTAAGTATTCTCTCTTCCTTTCAGGTGCCCAGGTAGAATCAGTTGTAATCTTGGTTTCAACAATTTTGTAAGGAGACTAGATTTACCCTGAATGTTTCCTAATCCCATGATACTTTCATGGAATGCAACTGAACAAGCAGTCACTCATAGCATGACAATTTCTGTGGTGTGCATTACAGAGAATAATTTATTTTCTATAACATATCTTGTGGAAAATACTCTGAACTGCTTTTTGGGAGGGATTTTAATCATAATAGAGAAAAGCTCAGAGAAAAATATTCTATGAAAGGTGATTTAGGTCGAAGTGAAAATATTAAGGTTTTAGCACAATTTTCTCTGGTTTGTCACTAAGTAGAGTAAAGGTGGAACTAACAGGAATCTACTTAGCATTTTCCCTTAAAATAACCCAGTGACAGATGCCTGTACCACTGTGCAGAGTCTGACTTCCAGAATGATTTATGTTGTTCAGCAGGCTAATAGGTTCCTTCAAAGCTGCTTTTCCACTACTTCTCTAACAAATTGGTTCTAAGAGGTACTTATGACTCTAGAACACAGAAAACACATATTGCTACCATAAGACTTATTTTATCTTCTACCATCAGCACCAGGAAGGTGCATATATTTTTGGAAGTGGCAGGGCTAAGGGGCAGTACTGAGTTTCTACCTATACCCTCATAAAGAACAGCAAAATCTGTTTTGCAAAAATAAAATAAAATATATAAAATATATAAAATCACTTAATGGCAACTGCATTTAGTTTTCATTAAGATCAAACAGTTTCTTGGTAGTTTTTAAATTTTAGTAGCATTAACTCTGCTTTTATCACCCCATGCTTTTCCACCTCTTACCTTTCTTCTTTTCCATAGGCTGGTCTCCTGGCTCAGACAAGACCGCGCTTGAACTGTGGCAGCCTCTTGGGAATGCCTTTGTTATTCACCAGAAACTGTTTGAACTTATGCCAGTGTCTTTGATGGGGCCTCATTCAGAAGCCATCAGGATCAATGAGAAAGCTCCAGTTAACAGGGCCTTGATGCCAGTCCAAATGGGAAACCAAAGGTCTCCCAAGAAGGATCTGCTTATGGTAACACTGGGTATGGTACTTGATAACTCCGGTGCATGGGCCCATTTTTCATGGGGAAGAAAATGTATTTGCTTCCATTCCCCTACAGAAAATCCTGCATGTGTCCTTGGGTTTTTGGCAGATGTTGAAAGCTGATCAGAAGCAGATGATGTGAGAGCAACAATATGTCCCTGAGTAACAGCAAATCAGCAGGTGCAAGAGGAGCATATGCCAGATTCTCATCAGCAGAAGGAGCTGCTTGGAGGTCTCCCTGGGACTGCATATGAGGTGCATGCTCCACTTTCCTTCTGGCACAGGGGAATCTTAATAAGTCTTCATCAGGCCAAGCAAATGATTTGCAAATTTTACTTTCAATTACGTAATAATTCCTATCATAAATACCTAGGGACTGTAGTGCATGAGAATTTCTCATGCAAAACAACCTGCATTTTTAAAAACCATCATATTTTACTTTTAAAATTGACTGTCCATAAAACAATTATGAAGGAAATTAGAAACCTTAGCTGCCCCAAAATCTTTCACGCTCATCCAAGAACATGAAAAGTTTCCACTTATTTATTTTTTTAATAAAAAACATTAGTTTCATGAACACCATATAAATTTAATTTGAAATGCTCTGATGAGACCAGTTCTGAGAGACTCTTAAGAAAAAAAGATTACAAAAAGCAATGGTTCGGTTACTGGAAGCTTTTTTCTGCTGTTCAGCCCTGGCCCTCTGCTTTGCTTTGAACAGACTTAATAAAAATATGTCTGTTATGATCAAAATTGAGCAATTCTGGATAGAAGTTATCCATTTCTCTCCGGTGTCATGTTATGGTCTCTTCAGTGGAACTGGACAAAAATCTGGTTTATGAAATGCATATGCATATGTATGCATTTTACCTCGAGACAAATCCAAGATTTTTCTAAAACAAAAAACATCACACCCTCCACATAAGAGCCATCAAAAAGCAGTGACTGCACAAGACTATAAACTTTCTTGCACTGTGACAGGTCTGTTTCTAAACTCCTGCTGTGCCATACTTTTTCATGGTAGTGACCTGAAACTCATCTTCGGGAATGGAGGTGCTTTCTCTCTTTCTTCCCAACTTCAGTGAAAATTTTCTTATCAAAACCTACAGGAAGATTTGGGGTTTATATTTTTTGTCTTAAGGAAACTTTTTTCAGAGATCTCTAATTCTTCTCTTGAACCATATAATGACATTTAATGAACCAGTTACAAATCTAAATATCCAGATTTTTTTTTTTTTAAATCCTAATTTCTGCTTTTTTCATGTAGGATTCAAAGGCCACAGGACAATAGAAACGAAGCACCTCCGCTGGCCTAAGTTTTTACCATTTAGTCATTTCTAAATTACTCACAACATAACAAGGATTTTGCGAATTTTGTGTTTTGGAACAACTTGCATTGTCATTAATGTAATCTGATGCAAAAGATCTAGAGCAAGTGTTAACAAGACTAGGAACTCACTTTGAGATGACCAGCAAAAAAAATTGTTTTTAAGTATTTCACATCACTGTACTGACAGATTTCCCAGTTACAGCTGATGCCAGGAAACACTCTATAGCTAGCCTTGAATTTTAATCAGAAATACTTGAAGAGATTGAAATGGGAGTTCATGGACTGACATCCTTAGCTATCCCAAATTGTTTGATGAATAACATGTGGATATAGCAAATGTTTGAAATGGTTACTTAAATTAACCCACTAAATTCATAAACCACCTGTATGACTTCTCCCAAACCATGTCCGTCTTTGCCCTGTGCTCCTAAATAGCACAGAGGCTATAAAACTCATCCTCTAATCCTCACACAAATATGACAAGACTGAACCTTCTATGATTGGAAGTGACACACTTACATTATGTTTAGGTCTTGGCAGAAAGAACTGCAAGAACTTTGCAGCTATCTCTAGGGGAATCACCTCTGCAGTAGGAAATAAGCAAATTGGTTATTCCAGACAAACTACAGGGATCTCTTCGAGCCAAAGGGGAACTAGAAGACTTATGAGGAGCTGAAATACCTCAGCATTTGTTAGGAAATCCTAGAATGCCTATCTAGAAATGTGTTCCAGTTGCACACTCATACAAAGCAGGCTGGGGAGAAACAATAATCAACAAGGCAGCCCTCCTCTCAACAAATAAAGGGGAAAATTTCAGCTTAGATATCCAAATTTCTTCAGGGAGTTTTTGAAACTCTCCTGTTTTACACTGGCAAAAAGTTTTTCCTACTAGAACTTCAGCAGGAAGGATGGTATAGGACATGATGAAAATCAAGATGAAGAATCTAGTGAATGATAAAATGTTATAGTTCTGAAAGAACAGATTATAAACCCATGTCCTAAAAAAATTGCTCTTCATCTTCCCCCACTTGAATCCAGAAGGTACAAATGTTGACATAATTTTGTAATAGTATCTTTAATTCAGAAATTACTAACAATCATAACACTTAATTTTATGTGTAAGTTCACTGAGTTCTAAATAAATTATGCTTTTCCATAATAATTACAGATTTATTTATCCAAATTAAAATTAAATATGCTTAAAATTAACTTTGTGACAGCTGGCAATGGGTCCATTGGAACCAGATGCCATCTGGGGACAAACAGAGAGCATAATTTTCCAGCCATTCTTCTGTCCCCTTCCGATCTACTCGTGCATGAGAGACTGCGCAAACAGGACTAGGACTCAGTTATGCTAATCCTGTCACACACTACACCACACCACAGAAAATCCCCAGAGATGAACAGGCAAGACATTATTGCTTCCTTTTATAGAGAGTAGAGCAGAGCAGGGAATTTTTCTTGAAATCCTTTGGGAAAGTGGAGCTGGGGATGAAAACTTGGACATGACTTAAATAAAAGAAAGTATTTGGGTGCTTTTTTGCAAATATCAAAAGTTTACATCTACTGTTTAAGCTGATCCAGCTAGTTTTCTTGAGAGACTTCTACCTTCAGAGTCCCTGACTAGGCAAATTGAATCTCTCACAGTCTTGGGAAAGGATTTCATAGCTTCCTCTGGCTTGTGGTGTAGCTGCTTTGTTCAGCTGGTGTCATGGATGAATGGAATGCACCTCACTCAAGAGAGAGAAGCAGTAACATGTTTTATTCAAATGAAACAATTATTTAAGAGAGTTCAATAAATTTCATGTAATGTAACACATTTTGGAATGATCCACACAAAGCCTGGAGGCACAAGGGGTAAGGAAGACCCTCTCATTGATTCGTGAGGTTCAGAGAGGACATGCTTCATCCCAAAACTCTGGATGGAGCCTCAGTGTGGCTAGATCTAATCTTAATTTCTGATTTAGACAATGGTTTATGCCTAATCTATTAGCTATACAATGTTTATAACAATATTGAGTAGTTACATGGGTTAAATAATGGTTTTTCAGTATTAATTCAGCGTGTTTTCAGTCACTGAGGATCCGTCACAAGTAAGGGTGTCTCCACCTTGAGGAAGGAAGGATGTCAGTCCCAGGTAAGGAGCATTGCAGCTTGCAGGTTCATCACAGGGTATGAGTCTCTGTTGCTTCCTAGTCAGCCTGAACCAAAGTACAGTCTGGAGTCAAGTGTATCTATCACAGATAGCCTACAGATAACTGAAATAATTTTGTAGATTCTCAGATGCTAGGGGAGGTTTTCCACGATATAGATGGAGGCTAGAAACCTTGCTATCAGATGGGGGGTTTTTTAAATAACCCTGTAGATGTACAAAAAGATCTTTTTGCTGTCCTGCCCTGGTCCTCTGTCCTTCAGCTTCAGAAATGCCAAAGCCAAGTATAATTCCTCTTTTTTTCCAGTTTGGTTTTGTTGTTTTTATTTTTTTTCCCTCTTTTGTTGGTCTAATTACAGTATGCAGTTGTCTCTTCTGTCACCAGGAAACCTGTGAGAAAAGGCTTGGAAAGTTATATCCTGAAGGTCTGTACTCTCTTACAATCCCAGAAAGAGCTGGTTTCTGATGCTTTAAATATCAGGATTTCATTAAAGTTTTCTTTCCCTCTTCTAATTCTCAGTATGACTCACAACTGAATTGAGCATTAGGCTGTTTAAACAGTAAGAGATTTAGACAGAGGAACTCCAGCTGTAGTGTAAATACTATTTAACAAGATATTTTTTAAAGAAATAGTCCTGGAAAAGTCATTATAGCTATTTGTTTGCCAGAAACTATAGGAATAAGAGAAAAATCCTTTGTGTGTCATTTATTATTGTCACTTTATAGGTCAGGGAATTATAAAAAGCTCTAAGTATTTTGCAATAGCAACTTTTTACTCAAAGCTCTTCTTTTTAAAATGCAGTGTCTGGATTTTAGCTGTTACAATACTTCAGTGCATACTTTCAGTCACTTCGGCTGAGTTGCCTAAATTGTTTTACAATTATGGTTGCCAAGAAGATTTTATAGCCACATGTTAATGCTACCAGTTTTGCTTACTGTGTATATAAATCTTGTACCAGCATTGTGACTGTCAGTTGGAAAATAACTTTTATAAGAATGACTGCTAGATGGTTTACTTAATCTAATAGCTTCCAATCCACATAAAGTTAGTTAAGAGTTCCTGCTATAACCTTTTGTGACAAACTTGCACAAAACTCACATAAATCTCGTAAATATATACTACTTCTCATCAACATTAATTCTTTCTGCTGACATATAATCCATAGTAAATTTGGTATAACCTATTGATAGACTCCATATGAGTCTATGAGATTTTTAACATAGGTTTAGATATTCCGAAACTCCCTAAAACATACATGGGAGAAAAACCTTGACTGTCCAGAGGTTTTAAGGTCAATATTGTCCTGCATCCTTTCACTTTTCGTAACAAACTTAACTCTGACTAAATTAAAATGCAGCATGAGTTGCGTACTATATTTCTGAGATAATGCATCCAATGCATTTTAACAAATTTAAGAAGACATTTCATGCTCTCACTTCCACATAAATTCTCACTGAAAGACCACACTTTATACATGTATTAAAATTTCAGTGGGAGTACTTAGATGATAAGATACATTATTACTGGTTTTGCAGTGTTGTGCTTAGTCATTATGTTTCTCAAAAGAAAAGAAAACCTTCTCATTTACATAACACATGAAAATAGAGCCAAGAGACAAATATCCTGTGTTCAAAATATGATGGTAAAAAAAAAAAAAAAAAATATTCAGTTGTACTGGTGCAACTGAAAATGACATGTGAAAACATTTTCATCAAAGCAGTACAAGCTTTTAAAAGTTAATAAGCCAAGATAATATATAAAATCACTATTCATTTTCATTTTCCTCACAATTTTGCTCTCAGAAGACAGGAATTACCTTTAACAAGAAAGGCCAAAGCAGATAAAGAAGTAACTGAGGACAAAAGCCTAAGAAAAGTAGCTACTGTGAAGTAATCTCGATAATCAAAATATATTTTATCATAATTTTCTAATATTTCCCAAGTTAGGCCAAAAATAAAATATGGTACATTCATACATACGGAAATTACACAATTTAGTAAATCAGAGAAATCTTAGGAAAAGAGGAATGTTGTTGACAGGTGTTTTTTAAAAAAAACCAGAACCCTCCTGAATATATGCCAAGTTTTCCAAGCACGATATCTTTAAAGATCGGTGCAAAGATAACATTATAATCTGAGGTTAAATCAGAACAAAGTCCTCTGTGCTTGTGTCATGTGTGCTTCCCTTTCAGAATGTTAAATTGGGAGCCAGACAGACCCAGGGAGATTAGATATAAGTTCCACCCCAGATATTAAAATTTGGCTCCAGCTCAGCAACAGAAGACTTTGTGTGTCTCTTTGTAGTGATGAGATAGTTGCAATTTCTTTTACAAAGTAAGAATACTTTTGACCTAAGCATCTGTCCTATATCAAAGAATTCTATGTAGTGAACCTCACATTGTCATTAAAATATGAGTTAAACAGGTTCTACAAGAACATCTTGTTCAGGGTTATTTTCTACTGTAATTTCCTTCTTGCTTCTCCCTTTATGTATTTTTAGCCCTTCCCTTACTCTTTTTCTAACTCCTTCTTCAATTCCTTGTTTCCAGCTCAGAACAGTCAGCTCCTGAGCAGCCATTAAGTTTGTTCTCAAAGATATTAACAAGGTTGGTGCATCATCCCTATTTGTGATACCATGTGGGGGAACTAAAAACGAAGTTGCCAAGAGAAATTTATGGAAGAGTCCATTGTTCAAGGCTGTCTGTACAATTATAATGCAAGCCCAACTCGTATGCTTTGCTATCCAGCCAAATCCTAAGAAATAATAAAGGATCAACAGTATCTATTTCCCACAAGGTTGGCTGCCCTAGCAACAAGGTGTCCTTGGGCAAATCTTCCTTTTCCTCATGCTGCTTTTTCTATAACAGATCAGAGAGGTGGAAACCACACCCCAGGCAACCGACCTTACCACTATCACCAACCAGCTCTGTATGAAGGGGCTGCTCAGCAGCAGTGAGCAACAAGAAGGGCATGGAATGCATACAGTGAATGCTTTCAGCCTTCTGCTCCACAAGTGCCTTTGGTGTGTTTCCTGATACCAGTATCTTTTTTTCAGTATGAAATCTGTAATGGTAAAGGCAGTTCATTCTCAAAAACCCCTGAGTATATGATATGTTGCACACCTGGACTAAATCTGATTTATATGTAACAGTTGCATGTAAGAAGTAGATGTGTAAGATGATTACTGTAATTCATTAATCATAACGAACATTAAAAGCAGGATGACTACAGTTCTTAAAAGCATTCTTTTTAAAAATTTTCAGTTTCATACACATTTTCATTTTCTTATATATGTTATTGCTTTGCTTTGAAAAAGTTTGGATGTTTTACACTCAGTCAGCTTCCTTACCTCTCTCCTTAGCAACACTTTACTTTTTTCAAAAGTTTATGTATCAAATGTGCTTATGTCAAAAGCCTATGTCTACTAGTTTCCAGACTTGCAGATACTTGCAGTACTTGACCTACTTTCTTTCTTGTACATCATTGCTAATGTTAAGACTTCTCCCCATTAAGTGGTGATTGCATTAACATGATTCCAGTGTTTCACAGCTCCCAGCGATATCTGCTCCTTTATGGCAGTCTAGTTTCTAAAACCAGTTTCCCACTTGTCAGAATATGAAAGCACAAATATCACTTCTGGCAATCCATAGACTAGAAGGAAACCTATCCCAAGTCTTATTTAGACTGCAGCTGTTTACTGTTCACTTATAAGGCAAGGATACAAGTAGTTAAAAATTTTACAGAGCCCCTGTGGAATGCGGTTTACATTCCCTTGCAAGCAAAATTCACTACACTCTTGACTTCTTTTTTTTTTTTTTTTCTTTTTTTTTAATCCATTCCTATGAGTTTGTTTTAGCTGTAAAGCTGCTTTCAGTTCC
Organism: Donacobius atricapilla; assembly: GCA_013397315.1. NCBI lineage: Eukaryota > Metazoa > Chordata > Aves > Passeriformes > Mimidae > Donacobius > Donacobius atricapilla. The sequence goes on along the minus strand of WBMY01014896.1, from coordinate 23,727 downwards.
ACACAGGGAAGGTCAAAAGTACCAAACTCTCTGACCATAAAACAAGAAACCTGAAATATTATGGGCCTAAACTGTGAATCACAAACCCAAACCAGAAGACACTAGAATCAGTCTAGGCTCATATCTTTGCAGAGAACAGGCTTCCACAACCGCAGGCCATGAAACATACTCGGTGCTTGAGGAGGTCCTTAAAAGGACTACAGCTTCCCTGACAATCTGACCTTCCCTCCTAATCCCAGCTTTAAAGGTCCGTGTGATTCTCACCGCTTCATTAAGAGAGTTATTAGGACATAAACACTATTATTATAGGCACAGAGTTCTTTACAGCACCTCTGAACACCTTCCAAGTTATCAACTTGTTGTTTTCAATCCTTGCCAATAAGGCCTGCAGGAAACTGGGAAACCAATCTCCAAAATATATATTTGGTAAATTGTTTTAAGGAGAGATAGGAGAGAAAGTGGATCAAAAGAACAAAAATAATTGAAAATACAATGGGAGAATTCCAACTTAGAAACATAATTCTGGTTTATTTCCTAATGTTCAGAAATCTGTAGAAATCAAAATCTACATCAGGTCAGTTTTGATCATCCAGCATGCTTAATTAGAATATTGTTATTTGTCTCTGACATTATCTGCATCTTAGAAGAATTTGTTTTGAGTGCAGTAGCACATTTTTAATAGTATTAGCTATGTGAAAATAATGAGTGAAACCAAAAATAATCTGGCTATAGAATTTCTGGTTTGTTGGCTGAGTGACACAGCAGGACAATTTTTGTACCACAAAAGGTCATACATACAGACATCACTAAATGATGACTTCTCCTGGCTGTCAGACTGAAAGAACTGCAATGTACCAAAGAGTGGGGGACCCAGCTTCCCAGCTTTGCAGTAGGCTAAGAGTAACTTCATATCCATGACATTTCTCCAGGCACAGAGTAAACTGGAACATAGCTTTAAAACCAGAGCTTTATATTGCTAGGCTACAGACTGATTTGCAGGTTAAATAGACAAAATTGGTGGGAACCAAGTGAGCTCTGCAGCGAGAGCCGTAACATCACTTTCTGCTTTGGTGTTTTATTTCCTGATGATCCTTAGTCCAGAAGTTCACTTAAGCTTCAAGGATCTGTGAAGAGCTAGGAAAAAAAAATCCAATTCTCACTTAATGTTGAGAATGAGATATTTTGAGAAGGAAAAGATTAAAAAAAAAAAATCTTGAATAAGGCATGGTAACAAAAAAATAGAATCTTTCAATGTTTATTACTTCATCTGACTATACATAACAAGTGAAACTCAGGAAAATGAAAACACATCTGTAAAATGGCAATAATATTTTCTAGAAAAATTGTTCCTATTTTTTCACAAGAATAAGATACCTTTCTTAAGGTTTCCATTGATTTATTGCTCAGACATTGACCCATGAGATACAAAAGCATTCTAAGTGAAGGATACATCTGTTAACAGAAGGATACATCTGTCCAAGCATAAATAAAAAGTTAGCTTCGAGTCCCAGGTAAATGCTAAATGTGTTTTGGGTCCATTTATAGTCCTATAATGCAATAGGTACCTCTGGATATCAAATCACATCAATTTATTCTAAAAAATTAATACCTAATACATGCCAGAATAAATGTCCTTTGAAAGTGCCTGTTGATCACTATAAAGGGAGCAACTGCTTTAGATTTTAAGGTTAAATTTTAAAACACTTAAAATTAGCTGACATAAATCTCACCCTACATCCTTACCTTTGTCATTATATCTTTAGAGTTAGCAGGGTATTAAAAATTGATCAGGGGTCTTTTATCTGTGCCAAAATACAGGAATTTTTGCTGACAGCTACCAAATTGAATCTAGCCTAAGCCTAAGAAGTACTGCAGGGCTGCAATGTAGGATCACATGCAAATCATTCTTCCAGGCATAAAGAATAGCAAACAGAAAACAGCAGAAATACTGGGGTTTTTTGCTAATCTTCAGGATGATACATAAAAGTAATGAGAACATACTGAAAAAGATGAATATCATTAACCTTCTCTTAAAGGAAAGATAAATCTTATTTTACGACAAACATGCCAGCAAGAAGAGTAGTAGCCTTCAAGCATGATAACTGTCTTATTGAAGAAAGACTTAAGAAATCCAAATGAATTTCACAGTCTTAACTACCTTCATTCTTCCTGCACTTTGAAGGAAAGTTAGGTTTAGTGGTTTTCTCTGGCACCAGAAACAAAGGAGGTCAATACTTAACAAATGAACAGCACTACAATCTGAACAATATTACCACAGAATTTTTTTTTGGCTGAATTACTTCTATCGACTGTCTGTTCAGCCTAAAGTTTGAATTGGCAGCACTCAAGGGCTCTCAGTGAATTTAGCACAGCTGATTACTTTCACGTCCAGCCATCCACAAATATCTCAACATGTTGAAAGTCACGGAAATTTGCTAAGAACATGAACACCATGGAATTCATAGTTCCCCAGACAGCTGTAACAAAATGCAAGCAGGGGTCCTGACCCTGTGGATGCTCAGTTCATTAGGTTTATACAGGAAAATAAGTAGTTGAAGTATCAGCCCTTTGGCTAAACACTCAATGTTCTAGCAGCTGGTGTGCTGTGACTGACATTCATTAAAATTGTTTATCACAATTTTCTTCTTTCTAATACCATTTTCTTTATCTCTATTATTTCTTCCCAGAGCTTTAAAAGAGAATTCTTTGAGACCTGAAATTCCAGGTATGTTACCTAAACACAACTATAATGTGCTCAATGACATGATTGTTTAAAAAACATGGCAGCACAAAATGTAAATAATTGTAGGTCATGATGAGTGTGACAAATATCATAATCAAGTCTGTGATGAGGATAGTAATGGGGATATAAAACATGGCATTCCAGCAGAAGCTTCTTTCCCCTAGCATCAACATTTGACTAAGAGCAGTCTTTTAAAAGTATGCTAAAGATAAAGGTTAAAATCAGGTACACTCTGTGCTGTTTTATGCCATATTCACTCAGTATGTTATTTAATCATGAGTAGGACTACTGGTCTACTCTGTAAAATGGAAATTATATGAGGTGCAATACTTAAAGTAGGGTAAATCTTCCAGGAGAGTTGGTTAAATCTCTCAACAATCTTGTCTAAAACATGAAGTGGTGGAGAGAAGTTGTCAGATTCTTCAACTTTATTGGCACATCTGTAACTAATAGCAACAGTCCCTAGTGTGGCAATGTCGGGCAATCAAGGATCTCCCAAACTACTCCTAGGCATGACTCAGAGGCAAGCATTTGGCCAAGGACCATATCTAAAAGGCAGCTTGAGTGTGACCACCCTGTCCTGGAAGGGGGGACAATTCAATAGTATAAATTACATAAACTGCACTGCTGGCCTCAGGATGCTTGAAATCTTAAGCTTACCATTATAGCCTGTGTGTCCAATAATGCTAAGAACTTCAAAGGTATTACATATGCATATTTTTGTACATATATACATATATATATGCATTATATTACATTATAAAACATTATGTTCTAATATTATGCTATTTTATTGTATTATGCAATTATATATTATTTTTCAGATTAGCTTATTTTTCTTAATACAGTACATTTTAAAATGCAATATTATAAAACTATTATAAACCATTGTGTCATATTTGTTAGGTTATAATCACATGAGAATAAAGTGGTGTATTGGGTTTTTATGGACAAGTTTTGGTAGGGGCAGCTTCTGTCAGAAGCTGCTGGAAGCTTCCTCCATCTCCAGCAGAGCCAATCCCTGATAGTTCCAAAGATGGACATGCCACTGGTCAAGGCTGGGCCATTTAGAAATAGTGGTAATGCCTCTGTCACAACAGATTTAATAAGAAAATAAAATAATAATAAAAAAAAAGTTATTGCATAGCTGCAATTGTGGCCAGAGAAGAGTGGGGTGAGAACATGGTAAGAGGAACAAGGTCGGTGGAGAAGGAGGGGCAGGAGGTGCCCCAGGAGCTGGGATTCCCCTGCAGCCCATGGTGCAGACCATGGGGAGGCAGCTGTGCCCCTGCAGCCCATGGAGGGCCATGGGGATGCAGAGACTGATCTGCAGCCTGTGCGGGAGCCCCACACTGGAGCACGTGGATGTCTAGGGGGGGAGGAGGCTGTGACCCCACGGGGGGCCTGGGGAGAAGGGAGCACCCATGGGAGCAGCCTGTCCTGGAAGGACTGCAGCCCACAGAAGAGTGACCCACATTGCAGCAGTTATGGAAGGACTGTTGCTCATGGGATGGAGTTACGTTGCTCCAATGAACTGATGTTGTGAGTACTTCAATAAGTTTGCTTTGACACTTATGAGATTTTTTTTGACCTTGTATAAAGAAAGTAAAATGTGCTTTGGGCAGCATGAATTTGTGCGTGCCAAATCTGAAAGATGAACATAGTTTTGTCCCAGCACTGGCTAACTCGTTCCTTTCTAAGAACAAAGACAATTTTAAATTTCATAGGCCAAACAGATCAAAGGAAAAAAGAAAAAAAAAAAAGAGAGAGAGAGAGAAAGAAGGAA
>WBMY01014896.1:0-18951 GCA_013397315.1 Donacobius atricapilla | reverse complement strand
TGCTTTGACACTTATGAGATTTTTTTTGACCTTGTATAAAGAAAGTAAAATGTGCTTTGGGCAGCATGAATTTGTGCGTGCCAAATCTGAAAGATGAACATAGTTTTGTCCCAGCACTGGCTAACTCGTTCCTTTCTAAGAACAAAGACAATTTTAAATTTCATAGGCCAAACAGATCAAAGGAAAAAAGAAAAAAAAAAAGGAGAGAGAGAGAAAGAAGGAAAAAAGAAAGCAGAAGGAAAAGTCTGTTAAAAAAAAAAAAAGGAGTAAAAAAAAGCATGACTCAAAATCTCTCTAGTCACTTTGGAAATTTTAGGCCATTTCCTGCAAATTATACTTTCTGAGAAAGAAATGCAGCACTGCCCACCCTGCCTGTCAACTGCTACAGACTTTCCAGAAGCACCACTCTCTAAAGTTGTCAACAGTATATTTTACAAAGATATACAGTCAGCAAAGAAGCAGGTAGCACAGAGATAGCCTTTATTTAGAGCAAGTGGCACGCACAACGCTTCTCCAAATTGTCAGACACTTACAGCTGTTCACCAGTACACCACATTGTTAGCAATGAAACCATGGAAGAACAGGGTGTCGCAAATTTCCACACCAAGCCTGCAAAAGACATTGTGAGACTGGAGCATGGAAAGTAAGGCCTTTGGAGACTTCTACTCATGCAAACAATCACTGGACTACATGAACTTTAGAAGTAAATTATTGGAGTTGGAAGAATAAAAGAGACACTCCAGTTTCAGGGTTTCCCTACCACAACTCTGGGATTGAAGGTCCAGGTTTTAACATCATCACCATATGTCAGGCTGTCTCACAATTTTGCTTGTTAAAATATAACCTATTATTTTTATATTTGTTGTATAAACAGTAGCCAGGAAATTCTTTTAAGCTCCTATTACTCATGCAGTATTTCCTTCTTCTCAGATATTTAAGAGACTTATTCTTAAATAGGCAGAGAATGGTTCTCCTGTTTGTGATTTGTCTGTTTCGAGTAGTGCAAGTTTTACTGATTTCTCTTTTTGACATCTGGGTCAGAGGAATTGAATTCTGTATTGAGTAAGTGATGAGTGCACTCTGGCCTGGAAATGTTCAGGCTACTGATTCAGTAAATATATTCACTCTAAGGAGATTATTAGGTCTCTAGTTTCAAATACTTATTTTTTAAAATAAATGAAAAAAAGCAATATTTTTACAAAACCTGTTTGCTGCAAAATGCTTTTTATTGGATTTGAAGACTTGTCTTATTTTTGGAAAGTAGAAAAACATCTAAAACAAACACCTCCTTTAGCATTAGTATATATTCAGACAAAAGCAAAAGCTCTATCTGTTCTTCCCTGTCTACCATGTAGTACCGTAACCTAATTTTTTGATATTTTCAAATAAATAAAGAATTATATATCAATCATAAAAATTTTCAGCCTGGTCTCATCCTAGTCCCAATGCATTAATAAAAATGTGTTTTCCCCATGGCACAACAACTACTTTCCTTTAGCTGTCAGCTCAGTTTTATAATATCAATTGAAAAACTGCTATTCCTAATTATTGTAATAATTTTTATTACAAGCGCAGATGTTAATTAGCATAATTAGGTAGTAGTATAGAGGTACTAGTCAAGTATTTGTAGAATTCAGGGCAGTGTTCCCTCAAACATGTCTGTTTTAAAACTTGCAGCTTCTGTTTCTCTGTATTTTTCAGTACTGATATAAGCAATAACTTTTATTCTACTTTATTTTTTACCTAGAGGATTTTTAGAAAATGAAAGTATTTTTCACCAAGAACATGCAGTAGTAGGAGAAAGGGCAATAGGTCCAGACTGAAAGAGGTTAGTTTTATGTCAGCTATAAAAAGAAATTCTATACTGTAAGGGTGGCAAGGTACTGAAACATGATACCCAAAAGATGTGGATGCCCCATTCCTGGAAGTGTCCAAGGCTGGATTGGATGGGGTTTTGAACAACCTGATTTAGTAGAAGGTGTCCTGCCCATGGAAAAGGGGTTGGAACAAGATGATCTTCAATGTCCCTTCCAACACAAACCATTCTATGATTCTATTATGGGAAGAGTTGTGCAGTTCTCAGATCACGGACAATATTCAGCTCTGCAACAGCATCACCATCAGCAGAAAGTTAGGCAGCTCTGAAGAATGAAGTAGAAGGAGGTGTGTGTATGAGAAAGGTGCTCACAGCTGGAAGGGCAAGAGTCAAGGGGGCAGCAGAACTTCTAGTGTTGTCTGCAGGACTGGTTGTGAGGATGGACTGGGGAATTTCCAAAAAAGTGTTTTGTCTCTGGGCAGCCTGGTTCACCAATGCATCTGTGCCTAACTTGGAGGATGGCCCTGCTTTAAATGGGGATCAGATCAGACGATTTCCGGAGATCTCTTCTAACATAAATTATGATGTTATGTGACTTTAATAGGCATTGCCATCTAGTTGGCATATGTATCCCAAAGTCAGATTCTAGGAGAAAACAAGAGAGAAACAGAGCAGCAGTCTCAGGTTACCTGATGTTTTCAGAGATGTCTAGGGACCCTCTGCTACTCCTCATTCCTTCCACACCTGATTTCACATAATTCCCCACCTCTTCCTCATTCCATTACTTAGAAGTGTATTTTCTATTCCTGACCATCCTCACTTCCTTACAGGAGCTTCAGGAAGCCTGCGAATGGAAAGCCTTAATTTTGATTATATTGTGGAGTTCAACCAAGTGGGCTCATGTGCACAGGGGGTGCAGCCTTTGACCTATATGAGTATAATGAAGGCTTCTAGGCGCCTAGGTTCAGATGTCCTCCCTGGACATGTCCCAACCTTTCACAAATTTTAATTCGTTGGTTCTGTGGCTACAGCCTATGTAGGAGAGAAAATTTGAAAAACAACATCTATATTTGCAAAGAAGTATGTAACTAATTTTTATAGTTTTATTCATCAGTGTAGAAATACAGTTTCTTAATCCTCTAGTGGGATTTTTTTTTTAATCTAATTATCTGAATGATACAGAACAAGTAATACAAAACATGATTTGTTTTTTTCTTCTGGCTTCAGATAAGAGCTAATCCAATGAGCCTTTTCTGATCTTCTTCTCCAGGCAACAAAAAGGTCAGCAGGATGGGAATGGTGGGAAATTAGTGCAGCTACTTCAGATTTTCACTATGTTATTCTGCATACAAATGGTCTTCCGACTCAGAGCCTGTTAAATATAATCAGATTTTAATATGAATTTGAAAATTTGATGAAGAGCAGGTATGGCTTGGATCTCAAAAAGACAATAGCAGTTGGAGGGGGAAAAAACAAGAAAACAGGAGACACGTTTGATGGTTTATTGGTTTGTCTCAAGATTTTGGCATTCTCTGCTGGTCCCAACAATGGTAGCTCAGATGTAGTTAAGGATAGTAGAAGTCCCTGGGGATCAATCTGCTCTATGTTACAGGGTCTAATCCTTGTATCTTGCTGACTCAGGACTTTTACCTCCGGTTTAAATGGCATAAGGGTATATGGGCATAGGAGGAGAGGAAGGCAGTGTATATATCAGGGGTCTTGGATTTCAGCATCAATGCAGGTATGCCTCCAAGGATTGATCTCATGTTCTGGTAAAACCGTTTAGGCAGGGGCCTTGATACATCTACAAAATCTGAGTCAGTTTACTCCTGTCTTGCACTTAATCTAACCCTTTGGTGACAATCCAGGACCCTTTTTTTCCCTAAATAGCCATAGGATTCTACAGACATAGTTTTCCACAAAAACAGGATTTCCCCACATAACCGTGCACAAATGTAACAAATTAGATCAGACTTCTAGACAGGTCTTTTCCTGTGTTGGAATGAGGTTGGCTGAGAGAAAATTACTGTAAGCAATCTAAAATGTATAGTTTGCTAATGACCAGAGGATGTATACAACTTTAGCACACTGCAAGTAGGTGCTACAATAATGTTGTTTTCCTCCATGGGAGGAAATGGAGTTCATGAAAGAGTTACAGTACCTTTCTGTAAACTAAGACCTCTCCAGTAATCCATGCATTCATAGGATGGCACATTTGTGTGTGCTGTAATTTGCCATGATCTGTGCATTCATAATATTTTCTGTGTAGTGTCAATATTTCCATGGTCAAACATGACCCAATGTCAGTAAGAGAACCGAGCTAGCTGTACCCAAACTTCAGATTCTTTTCTATTCTGCTGAGCAGATTTTGTAGCTATAGACATTTTAAAATTCAAACTCACTTGCCCAAGTTTTGTGTTATAATTGTTTTGAAGGTTGAGGACCAAAAATCATGAGCACCATATTTTTGAAAATAATATCCTGTGTCAGGTGATAAAATACTACTGTAAAGCTTTGTACAAATTTCTTCTCTGCAAGCTCTATATATGACTGGAGTATGTTTTTCCATTGTTGTACATACCTGTTACCCCACCACTGAAAAATCACCGTGTCCTATGAAATGAAAATTCAAGCGCTTGATCACCCAACATTAACCTCATGGTTTTGGAGTTAGGTGTTAGAAGAGACAGCTTCTCACACTCTTTAATTTACACTTACGGCAGTGCCTAGCCCTCAGTTGTTCTGGATATCTTGATTTAAACAGAATATCTCACAATCCCATTTCAGAAAGGTGAGATTGTCAGCAGATTCATTGCTCAGGATACTTGGTTTGACCTTTCTTTTCATTCATATTAGTGACTTTCCTTCTAAAATTTGTCTGGTCCTTTATCTCTGCATTATAGGGTTTTTTCACAATATTTGTCTGATTAAATTTTCAAAGGGCTGTTGAATATGGTTGCATAGTTCAAAAGTGTGGGGAAATGTTAGGGTGAAAATTTTAGTCAACTACATCTGACCTAGTCACTCTTATTTCTCATAATTTAGAAAAGATTTGTATAATTTATAAGACTTAATTAATGGAATTTTATAGTAGAGTTCAAAAAATAAATAAAAAATACCTGAATAGCACCAATTTTTCTGACCATTTAGATGTAGGTAACTGCAATGATATGCAGATCTATTTCACCTCAAGCTTCAAAACAAGTGACAAGTGATTAGAACAACAGTAAACAATAGAGGCAAAAAAATGCATTTTTAAAATATTTTAAGGGCTTTATCAACCCAGTTTGTCTCTCTCAGCAATGACTTCTGCCTACTACATTCTTATGGCTCCTTGAGAGTTATTATGCCTTAAATGCCTAAATATCTCAAATATATTTTAGACTATAAGTTGATCCCACAGCAGAAAAGGAGGAAGTAGTTTAAAAAAGATTGGGACTTTACACAAAAACCTGTGAGATTTTCTTATACATTAGTGTATATTGAGTTAAATTATGCAAGCTATACAAAACATGCAAGTGTGACTTTTACATGTGACACTTCCATCTATGAGATGTCCCACCAAAGATTGCAATCTCCCACTTCCCCACTGATGACAAAAGCATCAGTGAGTAAATTCATACATTTACCCCACAAAAACAGAATGGCATCAGTCACAAACATACTATAAAAATCTGGGGTCTGAAAACATCTCTAGCATTTCTTCATTACTACTGCTGTCGAGATTCAACATAAAACCTTCTGAAAAAGTGTGTAATCATAAAAATGTGCAGAAGATTGTGCACATTTTGCACAAAAATGTGCAAAATTCAGAATGAATAGGGCTTTTGCCATGAAAATCATGCTGGTGCTGAAAGAACATATTCTTTTACAGTAAGTTGGTGATGATTCATTATTTTACCAGAGCAACTGGAGTAGAGATTAGAATAATGAAATCAATGACAAAAGCTGTTCAGTTTGTGTATTTTTTTTGGCTTTTTATAATCAGCAGCGGAATAACATAACCCTGGGGTTAAGCCTGGTGCCAGAACAGCTCTTGAAGTCTCCAGCTGATCACATTATATGAAATTACAACAAAGATTGTGAGTGATGTTTTCAAGAAGTATAGATATATTTTTGAAAAACAGACATTTGATTAGCCTTGCTAAAAGGCTACAAAAATAAAGAAATTACCAGCTCTTCCTCAGGGGTCTGGCAGAGAGATCATGTATAGCTCACACAGACACCTTGGAGGAGCTCTCCCAAAAGCAGCTGCTTTTATTCCTAGAACGACATACTTTAGAAATATTCATTTGGATGATGGCAATGAGAGCAAATTTTGTGTGCATGACTTCAAGGTACAACTTGGAAGCTTTGCTCCCAAGTGGAGTGAGATGAACAGTTTTAACTTCCTGAGCTTTCAAGTCATCAAAACTATTTTTTAAAAACTGCTACTTAGTGTGTTTCAAGTTAAGCAACTTGCTCAGACATGATCCAGAATTCTTCCAAATAACATTTTTCTCTTATTTCTATACTATGAATAAATATGTTTTGATATATACAAATACATACTGATTTAATAGAATTTTGATATAGGCTAGTGGGACTATTGAACTGTTAGAAATGTGAAGTTAAGGGGTCTGTGGAGAAAGCCAACACTGTTTTGCTTAGGGAATAAGGTAAGCATGCTCATATATCAGCAGTCTAAAGGCTGACTTCAACAGAGGCCAGTAGTTTTTGCTGAGAACACCAAAACACCAGAATAACCTTTTTTTCTGGTACATGCACTAAAATCCAGACACTAAATCCTGTTCAGAACCTTATGAGACAAAACTTGATCTAGAACATCATGTTTACTCTCCATCAGTGACTATCTGTCGAGATTATATTTTTTCATTTTTGAATACATTGACAGTTTTGACAGTCACAGAACCTTTTGGAAGGTTCCAAGGCTCCAACATTTAAAAACCATTTAATTGTCTTGGCATGCATGTCCCAAGGATTTAAGGCATTTATAAGGTGCATAAATAGGTTTGTTGCTTGAGCTGCAACAAAGCTTGGGAACAACTGAATGCAGGTAAAGCAAATGCAACTTGCATTAGTGCCATGAAGGTTAGGTTCTTGTAATGTGAACAAAGTGCCTGCAATTCTCTTCTTGTGGGATTATGATGAGATTGAGGAAAATCAGCTTGACATATAATCTCAGTACATGGCTCAACAGGTACTGGAGTTTTGGCATGAAAAGGATTATTTTAAGCTATGAACGCAATATTTTAAATTGTGCCTTAGATGATTTTTATTTAAACAAGGATTCCCTCTTTCTGAAATTATTTGTAGGTTTTGGAATATGTTTATGGCCAAATTGATTTGCAATGCTTTGTTGGCTTTCCACCTCTACAGTTTTAAAATCTTTGTGGGGTGGACAATGGGGAGGAGAAATCAAAGGTCTCAAACTTGGCTGCCGTAATCTTTCCTTCTGCCATTGACAAGAAAGAGGTGATGTGGTAAGTCTTGTCTACAGTCTGGTTTGATCACAGAGGAAAAAACATCTGTGTTACCCTAGGAGGCCTTTGGTCAGAGTCCAGTAACAGATTCATGGCCAGATGCCTTACTTACTTAGCAGACCATGACTAATGAACAGCCATATAGACATTAACCTTCGGCCTCAGTGGGTTCAACTGTTCCCAGTCAGCTGGAGATGCAACCAAAAACTTTGCACTACATATTTGATGACATTCAAAGGCTGACTTATTTTCTGCTCACTAGGAAACGTGGCCCAGAGAAGACCACTGAATGTACAGAAAGGATAAAAGCTGTGATAACCATATTGCAGAGTGGTCATTGGTTCCTAAAACAGACAGGAAGATGGCTCAGATTAGAAATTAGTGCTTTTCTGAATGCTCACACTTAATAGCCCTGTTCAGGCTAGGAAATTCAAAAGCACCAAGGAGTGTTCCCCATCACTGGATCTGAAGTCTGTACTTACTCAGTTGTCCTGGTACAGTCTTGGCTTAATCTAATTACCAGCTTCACAAGTAATTCCTAGGCATGATTTGTCAGCTAGCAGACACCAGAAACCACTCACAATACCAGTCTATACATATGCATTGTATTTGGCAGGGTAGCCCTGTTCAATACAGGACAAACAAGGTAATTTCCTAACTCAGAGAGAAATCAAAGATAAATGCAGTTTTCTAATACAGATGGAGCTTTCCCATTTCAGCTTGTGACCTGTACGTAACAGACTCTTAAAGCCTTACAAAGAGAAGAAAATGCTGGAGGAATCAGATAAATTTTTTTAAGTGCTTGATAGTGATTCAACTAAGTCTGAAGCTAGCACCTGGTGGCTGCCTGCCTGGATAATACCTTCCTGTACTGAGTAGAGCTTCACCGACCAATGGGAAAATAAAGATCTACGTTCAGATGCCTATATTTCAAGATCACGATCAGGATCTGAATCCTGTCCTCCTGTCTTCTACAACTTGATGACACCTTTATAGTCATTTTCCTCTGACATTTGTTAATCTTTGCCTTAAGTGTTCTCCGTTGCTGTAAATGCTGAGAGGAATCCAAACCTCCAAGCTTCTATGCTTGAACATGACACACTGCCATCTTTTGAAGAAATTCCTAAACAGTTTTAGTTTTCTTAACATATCTGCATGTTAACACTCTTATCCACATAGTTAGCACAGCAAGACTCAAGAATGTGCAGTGACTGTTCAAAATGTCTGGTTTTCTAAATGAACAATAGATCAAAATGATTGAAGATGCACTTTTTCAAGAGGGATTACTTGAGAGATCAACTTTATTAAAGGCTAATGTACTTAATAGCATTTTAGTGTCACCACTAACTGAATTTTTTTAAAAAAGGGTGGGGAGGGGTGTTAAGCTCTAGGGCACAGAGGCAGCAAAATGTCTACTTTGTGGTGCTGGTGGAAAGAGCTTCTATTTCATACTTTCCACATACAGCACAGACTGTAATACAAATGGAGCAATATTATCCTGGAACAGTGAAAGGAATTCCATGGGAAATATAAATTCACAAGGCATTTTACCTGAGGACATAGTCGTAATCTTCTCCACTGATACAAATTGTTCTCATTTGTACTATATCATCTGAGGCATTTAATCTGCATTTCCAGAACTTTTCTCAGAGGAGGTCCTGAACTATGATACTTCAAAATATAAAACAAAACAGCCCTGAAATGTATAATCTGTCTGTAGAGTATTTTCCTTAGAATGACTGCCATAAAACATGAAAGGCTCTTCATTTGTCTAACCTTCTATGCAAGACACTTCCCAGATTGTTGCTCCACAGGGACTTCAAAGCCTCTGAAGTGCAAATAAAATGTAAATTCCGCAAAGTGAGTAGTCACACATTTCTTTAATTAGGTGAAAATTAGTCCATTTAGGTATAACATATCCTTTGTTTCTTTCAGGTTTTGAACCAGCAGTATTTTCATCCTAAATTCTCCAATGTCAGCAATAGCACCTTAAACCTGCAGTTAATCCATATACAGTTTAAAACATGATTTTCTAGAACAATTTTTCCTAATACCATAATATCACCGTATTCCAGTCCTGAGGAAGTGTATCATCATTACAGGTGATAAGCATGTTTATTATTACTGGCCAATTTTCACCCAAGTCTCAGCTCCTGAAAGGTCATATTTCTCCTGCTTGCTTTCGTACTATGAGCAGGAGAAAATAAGTCTGTACAAGACCTCTGAGCTGCACACATACAGGGTGGAAGTAGACTGCTTACCAGATTGTTGACAGTTTATCTTATAATAGTGTTTAAATCTAAATCTGAGCATAGAATTCGTAGACATATATATGATGAATTTACAAAAAATGTAAATGTGTACATGTTAAATATTAAGATATTATTGTTAGATATATTGTTAGATATATTAAATGTTAGATATTAAGATAGAAAACCATGCACATTTGTGGTGGGTTGATCCTGGCTGGATGCCAGGTTCCCACCAAAGCCTCTCTATCCCTCCCTCTTCAGCTGGGCAGAGGAGATTAAATATAACAAAAGGGTCATGGGTTGATAAAAAATGGGCAGAAAGAGATCACTTGTCAATTTCTGTCGTGGGCAAAACAGACTGAACTTGGGGAAATTAGTTAGAATTTGCAGCAAGCCAAATCAAAGTGGGGTATATGAGAAACAAAACCAAACCTTTAAAGCACCTTCCGCCTCACCCATCCCTTCTTCCTAGGCTCAACAGTACTCCCGATTTCCCTAGCTCCTAACTGCTCCTGATTCTTGACAGGAGGGCTGCTCCCACTCTTCACCTCCTTCAGAGTGGGGTCATTTCCTTGGGAGACAGTCCTTCTGAACTCGTACAACTTAGGTCCTTCCCACAGGCCCCCACAGGGTCACAAGTCCTTCCTGAAAACTTGTTTCAGGGTCAGTTTTTCTCTCCACAGTGCCACAGATCTGCCAGGAGTCTCCTCCAGCATGGTCTTCCCATGGGATCATGCCTCCTCTGGCTGCATCCACCTGCTCTGGTGTGGGTTCCTCCAGGGTCTGCAGGTGGATCTCTGCCCCAGTATGGCCCTCTATGGGCTGCAGGGAATTTCTGCTCTAGACCCTGGAACACCTCCTCCGCCTCCTTCTCCACTGACTTTGGTGTCTTCAGGGCTGTTCCTCACACATTCTCACTCCTCTCTTTGACCGAAGTTTCATGGAGTCTTTTTCTCTTCTTTCCTATATCTGTTACCCCAGAGATGCTACCACTGTTGCTGATGGGCTCAGCCTTGGCCAGATGTGGGTCCATCCTGGCATTGGCTCTGTTGGACAATGGGAAATATTTTGGTAGCTTCTCACAGAAGCCACCCCTGTATCCCCCTATCAAAATGTGGCAATGCAAACCCAATATACAATTTTAGTTTTTCATAAGCTCCTCTGTCTCTGTGAATAAAAAATTACATGATCTTTAGTTTTTATATTCAATCTTTCTTTTTTTTCTTTTTTTGCTTTTCAGTCTTCTGGAAGTATTTATAAGGTTTTAAACACAACAGCAGGCCCATTGTCTGCAGCCATCACATCTATGAAGGAGATGCATTTCATTAGGGACTGCTGTAGCATTCTGGTAAGTTCTTCTGACAATATATTTCCAAGTCTTATGGTCTGTATAACTGCTTATGTAGGACCTGATTTTGACTAATCATGCAACTATAAGCTTAGAGTAATTCCACTAAAGTAAATGAGCTGAAAGACATCTTTTATAGTCTTACTTAAAACAGTCAGATACTAAAAAAAATCAAATATACACCCAGACAAGAGAATTAGTACTGTTCAGTCTTTGAAGGTTTTAGAACCTTGGGACATGATTTACCACAGGCAAGATGGCTGCTGGAGGTTTGTATTCTTACACGATTGCATGATATAGCTCTCTATTTTTGCATTAGAAATGTGCTAAAGAATGGGTGCTCCACCTGCCCTGCCTGGGTCAATGGCTACATTTGCCAGCTGTGCTGTGCATCTCTCTCAAAAGATGCAATGTCAGGTCCTTGGGTCTAAGTTTGGACATTTTCTTCTGCTACAGAGTTGCATCAATCAGATTAAACTCAGCAACTGCAACTTAGTAAAATACCTGAGGATATTCCTGTGTACAGCGCTATGCCAAAGGGTCAGTGCACCCTCAGTATTATCTGGTTACCATATGTGTCATGTCTGGATTGCCGAAGAGACTCTCCATGCAAAAAGAGCATACCCTTATGTTACAGTTTTGACACATTATTCAGTGGTTCATATAGAGAATTAATTATTTACAGGCAAAAACATGCCTTCTGCACTTGAGTGCTTGAAACAGAGCAGTTTCAAAACACAGCTCAGCTTTAATATTCATTATACATATATGCAACTAAAGGTTAAAAAATCACTATCCTCGCTATATGCTGAAAAAATCTTTTGCCATTGGCTTTTGGCTTTTGTTCACCTTTGATCATGAGTTAAAACAGAGCAATTTGTTGACAGTAGTTCAGCAGTCCTAATACTGATCTCCCACTTTGAAGGAGCTTTTAACTTTCCTGTTTCTGACCAGAAGACAGGATGATGTTGTGCCCTGTGGACAACATTTTTAACATCAATACTCCTATAATAATCCATGTGAAAAATCTGTAGAGTCAGGTCTTTTTTTTATTTTTCTCAACAACCAGATTTCAAGAACTCTTAGAATTGTTACTTTTACTGTCACAATGAGAGATGAGTACACTGTGGAAAGACCAGCCTCCTCACGCAGAGATTTTCAGCCTCTCCTTCCCATTAACTAACTGTGTGGTCCGTGGAAGCACAAGAGCGTAGGAATCTATGAGGGTGGCCCAAAAACATGGGAGCTAGCAGCAGGGAGACTTTCAGTGACTCTCCAATATTTTCTTCATTAAAAAAAATAAGATATCTGGGAAAAATAATCATTTTGGTCAAAATCCTGGGTTGCTTTTTTTTTTTTTTTTTTTTTTCCCTGGGTTTTGATGATACATTTTCAAACAGCAGGAGATGAAAGTTCAGCAACAAGGACAAAAAAATACTGATGTGTCATTATATTGCTGGCTGCAGTCTAAGCTCCCTCATGCCAGCAAGCCCTTCATTCCTCCTATTGCTTCTCCCTTCACAGACACTTCACAGCAATGCCAGTGCTTCTGCCCTTCTCCCCCTCTCCTGCTTCTGTGCCTGTCACTCTTGTCACTGTCTTTCTAAACTGTGCTCCCAGTTAGCTCACTGCTTCTTAAGAATAAGGTCAATAGATTAGAAAAAAAGTAGCTGTGCGCTGTTTTTCTACCTTAAGTCACATGGAAACCAAATAATAGTAAAATATTATAATGCATCCTGAGTTTCCTTTGTGATTTTCCTGAGCCACCATACCTGGAAAAAACCCAGGTGGAGCCAACGTTGGCCTTCTTTGCTGATCAGAAAGTGCGCAGAGTAACAGCCCAAACCTTCCTAGTTACTAGATAAAGAACACAACTTTCAAATATAAATTGTCCTTCAGTCGTTATGTTCTGTATAAACCGTGTAAGCTACATAAAGGATTGTGCTTTCATTACAGGTATATAAACAATTCTACTAAATGCTGTCATAACTCACAAGCAGGACAGCATTTAGTAATAGAAATAGGAAGGATAGCTGTCTGTAGGCTGTAATGGTGGACTGTCAGAGACATAAGTATATTTAATGTGCAGAAGAAGAAATTTCAGTCTTTTCTGTGAATGAGATCACTCAGCACAGCTATGCTATAAATAGCAATAAAGAAAAATATGTGGAAAAGTGCATGCTTAGGATGCTGTTCAGGCATACACAAAAATGGTAAGACATTTAAAGTTCAAGGAATTAATGCTAGAGATAAAAGATATACAGGACAAAAAGCTGAAGTCCTTAAATTATGGTTACAATAAAAACTGGAGTGGACACTCCAGTCCTTTCTAAGCCCATGCCCTCTGACCATATGATTTGAAGACATAGGTGCCTTGACCAGGGAGGTATGTTAACTCCAAGATAAGAAAATTTGATGTCCCAGAGAGTATTCTTTTTTGTAGAAAGACAGAAGCTAGACAGACAAAACTCCTGTAAACTTCACATTTGAGAGACTCCCTTACCTAAGAACTGCAAGTTCAGACCAATATGAATTAGAGAAAGGAGAAATTGTTCCACAGGTTATGAGTTTATAGAAAGAAAATTCCATATTACCTAATATTTGCAATTTGAATGATTCATCTCGCCTTGAAACCAGGGCTTCATTGAAGTGCTGAAGAGACCTTTGTGATTTTCATGCAGACCCTAGTACTGGGCACACATAAATGGGGGTGTGTGTCCTTAGGGACCCAACCCTTGTAAGGAGGAACGACATTTAAATCTTTTATAAGCTCTGGAAATAAATCTCTTTGATAAGATGGACAGTAGATACTTATTAAACTAACTGTTCTTGTTGCTTTTTACTCTACTTCATGCACCTCTCCTTGTACCCATGCCATATGGTCCTCCATGTCTTACCCAAGAGCTACACTGCTTTCTGCCCTACAATTAGTTTCATTTATTTTGAGTGTGCTCCCTGATGTGTTGCTGGCAGCTCCACAAGTCTGCCACATCTCTTGAGTTCTGTTAGTTCTGCCATCAGTTTTCATTGAGGTAATGGAAAATGTCTGTACCCATAAGCCTTTCAATGACAGTCATAAATCATGACTTGAGCTCTCCAGAACACCTGCCTGTATATCTGGGTTAATCCCTCTCTGATTGCAGATCTAGCTTCTTAAACCACAAGGTTTCATAGTTCCAGCAGAACCTACCTGCAGCCGGAGTTGTACACAGAGGAGAGACAATTAGAATTACTTGCAAGTGGGTGTATCTGTCACTCTCCACAGTGTTACTTCAGTCACTCATTTTAAATAACAAACCCAAATTTCCCCCCAAATTTATGACCTTCTTATATGACATTAATAGATTCACAAGAGAACATAGAATGGGAAACTCTGCAATGCATATCTGTCTACCTAACCACTTAGAATGCATCAGGGATCGATATATGCAGCAGCTTGAAAAGATGCCCAGGATTTAGAGGAAAAGTTTCACTTCCTCTTGATTGAGGACAAGTTAGACATTAGAAGAGCATTTTATGATTTTGGATAAAACTTGGAATCCGTGATGATGTGTTGTTTGACCATGTCATGAATTGCAAATACTTTCCAATTGTTCTAGAATTATTGAAATAACCTTCTGAAAACCCAAATGATCAAGAAAAACCAAGCCAGAAATCAACACAAAAATATCTTAGAAGAGAAGCAGCAGGCAAAAAAAATCCTTCTTATTTATGGAGATAAAAGAGAAAAAGTAAAAGCAAAGGGAATTAAAAAGGGACAAGTTTATCTAAAAAAATACTCAGAGACATTTATGAAAGGATTAACTCTTTATAATTTGTGTTGTGTGAATGGGTGACATACAAATTCCAAGACAGAAACTTTCTGAAAATTACGCACAGTGCCTCCGGCCTTGCACCTTCAGTGATTTGTTCAGCCAATGTTTCTTGGTGCTCCACTGGCATCAGTACAGTTTGTGTAGGTATCTAGGTCTCATCCTTGTGCAGGAAAAATGAAGTGAGCAAAGTCAGCTGTGCAAAATAGGAGATCTGAATGAGTGGAAAACTTGCTTCTTTCACATTCTTCCCTTTCCTCTCCTAACAAGAATGCTAAAGTGCTATACACATCCCACTCTATCATACTCTGAAGTACTCATTTGGAAATCATATTATGAGAGAGGCAGAATAAAAGGTAAAGCTGATTGTAATATCTAACACTTTCTGCTGAATTTCTTTTACTAAAAAGAACAAAACCTTCCTATAAACATGACAAGAATGTAGGTATTCTTGTGTCTTTAGCAAAGAAAAATCTCTAAATTTCCTTTTTGTGTCTAAAAATACAACTATTTGGTAGTCTTTTGAGATGAAAATTAGATTATTTATTGCACTTGTGTAAATTGCAATATTTAATGGACAAAAGGCCCTTGTGAACTGTGAAATACTGGGAATCCTGCCTACATTTTTGTTTGCAATAAAATAAAATGTGAATAATAGCATTGACTTTGATTTATTTTTACTAGACTGATACCAGCACAATCATCTTTCTTTGGAATCTTTCTCTCTTTCTATCAGGAGTTTTGTGTGTACATCAGGAGAGCTGGCATGTAGTGATGTGCCTTTCAGACTTGTCTGCTTCTTGGCCCGTGTGTCTGGGTTTTCTCTGTTCTGAAGCCAAGTAATCTCTGGCCTTCGGCAGATAGGTATGCCCATTTTTCAGCTTGACAAAGGAATAAAATACAGCTGAGACACATGGTACCAGAAACTGGGAAAATTCCTGAGTTCCAGAAGTATAGATGTTGTCATGGTGATTGGAGACTCTAACATATAAAAAAACTTTTCACAACGTTCATTGTCCAGAGGAAAAAAAATTAAAAAGAGGGAAAAAAATTTAAAAACCCTTAGATATTTCTCTTTTTAGAGGATCAGAATGTCATAGACTCTACCCCTTCAATTTTACTAGGAAAACTAAATGCAATGTTCCTTTAATATTTTTTCTAAAAAGAGAAATGCAGCCATGATTCCTTTATTGTTCTCTACCTCATCCAAACTTCAACAAAGCTATCTGAAATTCAATTCTTTTAGCGGTAGAATTGACCTTCTCTTTTCATTTCACCATGTTCCTCTTGAACAACTTTTATTCTTTAATTCTCACAACTCCTGCTGCACAACTCCTGTTTTTACGTTATTGCCAAATGCACCTTTATGTAAACTGTATTTATATTCTATATAAATCTCGTTCAGAGTTAGATAAAGTATCAATGATAGGGTGGATTTTTTCTGAATTAATTCCACTTCTAACATTTATGTGAAAACTAATCCATTTTACTAAGAGCAAATTCTTTTTAAACACCATAGTAATTGCTTCATTACTACTGCTCCTGACATTACCATTACTTACATCAGTATAGTGTAGCTGAGGAGCACAGAAAAAGAAATGTGTTTTTAATAACATTGGAAAAATTTTACATATAAAATGCAAGGCTTCTGAGGAAACTTAATATTAAAATCTAATGCAAATCAGATTTAAGAGAAAAAAGACATTCCCTGTTGTTATTTGATAAAATCTGCAATAAAACCAAGACAAATAAAGGTACAGACTGTGCCTGTACTAGAAAACTAAACAGCATGAAGGAACCAGGCTGATGTCTGGCATCTGTACCTTATTTAACTGTTCCCATGCTCCCTGGTATGGTTTTGGTCCAAAAGATTTAGAATGATTGGAGACAGTGCTTGGTTGGGAACAACTATGTGTTAAGGACTATTAATAAGTAATCAGCTCAGGTGAGCTGAGACATTTCAGGTGAATGAACTTATGCCAGGGAAAAGCATTTGTCCTGTTTTTTTACTAAGAGAAATATAACTTGGGCTCACTTTTTCAGGGAAAACCCCTTTTGACGTCCTCTAAGTACTATAGCAAATAATTTTGCTAGTGGGAAAGTTCATTGAAACAAGTAGCTCCAAAAAATATTCTACCACACAGACCACAGACAGAATGAAAATGCTAGACACATAGACATGATCAGCTGATTCTGAGGATTGCTCCTCTTAAAGAGACAGATTCTCAACCCTTGCAACTAGTTAATATGGTGAGATTTAGGTTATTTATATTCTTCAGTGAACTACTTTTGTCTGTTTTGCAGGAGCCAGTTATTTAGAAAGAATTTGCATATTTTAAAGTAATAAACTTAGAGAGGGAGAATTTATAATTTGTTTACAAAGTAAAAAAAATTGGGGTTGTGCATTCCC
Organism: Donacobius atricapilla; assembly: GCA_013397315.1. Taxonomy (NCBI): domain Eukaryota; kingdom Metazoa; phylum Chordata; class Aves; order Passeriformes; family Mimidae; genus Donacobius; species Donacobius atricapilla. The sequence continues at coordinate 1,830 of WBMY01014896.1, read as the reverse complement.
TTTGATTTCTTAATACATATTATTTCTTCGCTAGACTGGAACAAGCCAGATGGGACAGCATCTAGCATTTTCAGGGATAATCAAAGTGTTTGCACAATCTGGTTTATTGAAATCTAATTTCTTCCTAGGTATCAGTAACAGGCACCTGTTAAAAGCAAACTATTGACTTTTAAGTTGTTTATATCTCAAAATGTAGGTAGAAAAATTTGGCACAGATGATCTCTTGGTGAATGTGGTGCTGTCATGAATATTCCCCAGTTTAGTACTCCCACTAAAAAGGAAACCAGAACTACTCCTCTTCCCCACTCCAGAGGGAGATAAAAGGCAGAGATCATGGGTTGAGATAAGAACAATTTACTGGAAACAGCAATGAGATAAGAAAACAAGTAGCAACAATACAAATGACAAAAGTGTGAGGGGGATTCACGTGCAAAATGCTCATCATGCCTGGGACAACGAAAACAGTGATGAATCCATGCTCTGCCCACCATGCTTTCCCAGGACAGAAAGGAACACTGTTCCTTCTCAGAAGGGAGGAAGAGTCTTTCACCCCAGTCCTGACAATGACATGAGATGGCATCAATATAATTTGGGTCTTGGCCATGCCCACATGGCTTCCGGCCCCATCCCCTCACACCTGCTGTAAAAATTAAGCAGGACAGCTGGCAAGGCCAAAGCAATAAAAAGAAATTCCTCTGGTTTCTCAGTTACAATGGTTCTAGTCCTATACAGCGCTACTTAAAATTTATATCCTGAGTTGCATTAGCATTACAATGGCAAAAGAAACATTTCTCAGTATGGATATCTCAGCAGAGGTGAAAAGGGGGAAGGAAAGAAAGACAAAGTGTCAGTCTGCAAGCTTAGCACAGGAGCTGCTTATCATACTCTAATAAAATGTATTCTTCAGATACAGGGTGTTAATCCTCCAAGGACTCAGTAACTAGACACTGCAAAAGAATCACCCTGGTATTGCATTGAATGTTGTCATAGAAATGAATTTATGATCTATTTTGTTAAGCATGAGATGACTCACCCTCAAGCACAATGTCTCTTGCAGATGAAAAAGAAAGAAGTTCAGATCCACTTCTAGTTTGCCTGAATTAATGATATGATAAGAGTGCTATCTGTCCCTCTCTTCTGATCTGCAGTTAATGAGTAAACAGGAGAATTTGGAAGCAAGGAGGATAGGTTCTGCGTGCTCCACAGGGCTCTAGTACAGCTGTCTAAACTGCACTGCTTGCTTTCATGTCTGTCCTGGTGATTTCGTTGCAAGATGATATAGATGATTCCTGCCCAGGTAGTCTGTTGCTAAAGTTTCCCCCCCACTAACGAAAAATGAAACATTTGATTCAGGGTTAAAAACACTATTGGGCACTGGGCCACTGGGCATGAAGAGTTGCAACACAGAATAATATCAAAGGGTTCCAAGGATCTGGGAATAAATAGCATCCAGGTTATCAGCACTGGAAATAATAGGGAACACTGAAACAAAAGCAGTTTAATGATGCTTCTATTTACTTTCAGGTATGCTTTAGATATATATTAAAACCTGACTGAATCTGACAGATAGTTGGTGCAGGAAACTGTTTGCACACAGGTTGGTTCAGCTGCACTGTTTTTTTTTTTTTGAACAACTAAAAGAATCATAATGATAAGGGACTAAAAAAACACCTTATCTCCTTTTCATAAAACTGTATTTTGTATGATTAGATCTTCATATTTTATATAGGAATATAATACAATAACAACATAAACTTCTTCCTTTTTCCCTTTTGCATTTTGACAACATTTTCATCAGTTCCCTATCTGTCCGGGTTTTCACCCCGACAT
>WBMY01014895.1:1008838-1026396 GCA_013397315.1 Donacobius atricapilla | reverse complement strand
ATTCTATTTTTACTCCACTCAGTAATTCTCTGTAGCACAGTTCATCTTAATTCTGGATAGGAAAGGTGAGAAAGCCAGGAAAACCAGTCTGGAGCCCACAGTTTTTCCTGATTTGACCACCTGAACTTAAAACTAGAATGAAAAAGAGTAAAAATTCCTCCAGTTATGCAAAAAAACCCTAAATAGGATTGTTTTCAAATAATTCTATCATGAAAGTCTTTTAACACCCTTGTTTTCTGAAATCTGTAAATGCAGGTTTTCCTACAGTAGCAGTGAAGATTTAATTTGTCAATAATCTTCTTTTTCATAAATTGTTACCACAGTGGCCACTAAATATCCAGGGATTACATAATGTACATTAATACAAAATAAGAAATTAATTTTTTAGCTGCATATATATATATACATATGTAAATTTCAATTAATTAACGTAATAGTGGATTAACTTTTGTATTTACACATGTACACATTCCATTTTTACATGTGAGCAAGCTCAGGAGAATAAATTATTTTCTTAATTTTCTTTTTCTGTTATTTAATTGGACTTTCATATCAATTTCACCTTCAATTACCTCCCAAGGTGTTAGGTTAGAGTTCACAACCTTTATCACCTGAAAAGGATTAGAAATACCTATTAGTTTTACAGATTCAGTTTAACAGAAGGTTATATCTAGAGTAAAACTCAAAGACTAAATTAAGACCTAGTAGGTAAAAGAATTGAGTTTAAGAAAATTTGCTCAGCACGTTTTTTTTTTTCCCCAGGAAAACAGAATAGAGCTCAGGAGTTTCAGGCAAATTTCTGCCTGGAAGCTACTTAAACTTTAAGTGTAGAAGTGGCTGTTCATAACAGCTATGCTATAATCTCTGTTTCAGCAAGTTCACGACTGCAAAGAAATGAAAATTAGGAGGTTGTTGTGAAGATGCATTGTCATATGCTTTTTTTTCTTTTTTTTTTTTCCACTTAATGTTTTTGCCTAGGTCTAGTTCTGCCCACTGCTGGAAATGGTTAAACAGTTTTATCTTGTTACAGTGATTAATAAATAACTGGTTATTTTAAAAAGACAGTCAAATATTAAAGATTTCTTTTTAGCTATATGTCAAGTTTTTCTTATTGTTAACTAAGCTATTTGCTGTCAAATGAAGAGTTTTAACACAACCTTTATTACATAATTTTTAAATAATTGCTTATAATTTATGTATATATAATTATAGCAATTTTAATTTTTAATAATGAAAAATAAATTTCATATAAATTGAAATTAAAATTCTCAGAATTCATAACTAAAGGAAAGAGCAGTTATTTTACATTCATCAGTTGCCAGAGCACCTTTTGCTTAGATTGGTCATAAATAAAATCTAAATTTATTGAGGTTTATTAAAAGTCTAAGAACTTTGGTTTCATTTTAAAAGAAGAGAGAATGCTGATTAGGTGGGAAAATTTTGTTAGAACAAAGATTAACATATGCAGTAGCAAAGACAATGTATCTACCATGTTAGGGGAGCATTAAATAAAAGCAGATTAATGTTGTGTTGCTCTTTAAATTCAGCAGTAGCATATTTCTGAATATAAATTTTCAAGGGGCTTTTGTACTACATGAAAGAAATAAGTACTATTACATTTATTTTCCATGTCTTTTACATGATGATAAATATTTCTTTCAAGTAGTATTTGACATTTTCAAGGCAATGAAATGTGACTTCTAGAGCAAGACTGGCTAACTTTTAACAACAATTTCTGATAATTACTTCTTTATCACAGCCTGTTCTCTACCAATTCCTTCTGGGATGATGTGTGTTGGCCAGACTGTTGTATGATGCATTGCTGGATTGTATGAGGAGACAGCCCATAGAACAAATGTACAGACTGAATGCCCCACACTTTTAATCTGTAAACAAAGTATTTGAAAAGCTGTTTAGCTGCATAAAGCTATTATGACATATACAGCTTTGGGGACTTTCTCTTTAGCAAATGTTTCTTTTCTTTCAAGTCTATATGTTTGTCTTTTAGGTGTATGCCTCACAACTCTTCCAAATATGCTCACATTTTCCCCTGTCCTGTTTGTCTTCACTTAGCCTACAGCTGCAAGAGACTTGCTTTGTTTTATATTTCTTTTGGATAGTATCCTTTTCATTCACATTTTAAGAAGGAGGGAGGGAAAGGTTAGATGAGTTCTGATTATGTGACCTCTTAATAACTTTTTAATTTTTTTTTTTCCTGTGGCAGTGCCTTTCTCTAAATATAGCTCCAGTCTTCCATGAGTAATGTTTTCATTTCTTTTCTATGTCTGAAACAGGGAAGAGCAGACCTATTTTAAGAGACCCAATTTACATTGGCTTAATTATGCCAGAGGATCTTTGTAGTAAGCCTGGCTTCTTCTTATCTCCGTCATATGTACCCTGCCATTCTCATTATCCTGCAGAAAGCCACTTTACAAATCCCAGGGACTGTGAAGGCATTTCTTTGTAAGGAGCCTGGCATCTGGTTTTGAAAAAATGCCTTAGACCAAAAAGTCCTATTTAAAGGAAAAACTGCCTATACAATATTGCTGGTATCCTCACTGCAACAGCTGACTGTAATCCTCACTGAGCCCTAAGCCTCACTAAGTTAGTGATGATGGTACTTACTTACTTACCTACTGCTTATTTCTTTCCTTCAGCAACAGAAAATTTATCTCAAATCTGGGACTGTCAACATTCTTTTGAAGTCAGACATTTACAAGAAAAAAAACCCAACCAAACAAGCTAAACAAAAAATTATCACCTCTTTCTGTGAATCCTGAGAAATTTGTCCTCCTGGAATAGCTGAGATGGTACTTTTCTGTGTTTCTAGAAATTCTACAGCATTATGTGTTCTCTAACATAAAGACTTCAGCTTCAAAATTGTTTATGAGTCTTATGCAATCTTAATTTTAGAGCCCTTCTGGTTTCCAGAAATCCACAAATATTGTAAGAGAATTATTCAGAATCTTCTGGCTATGTGTTTTGCTTTGCTAGAGTAGATGTAATTTCAGAGATCCAGGATTCAGGCTTCTAAGAAATTATGTTTTATTGTTTAGGGTTTTTTCTTTATGTGAACTTTAAAACCACTGATTAACACATCATTGCTGTATGTGATGTGAACCATAAAGTACATGTACAAACCTTTGATTAATAATGCAAAATTACTTCCTACTGAACTGAAGGAACAACACTATGATTCTATGAGACTCAGAATCCTGTATCACAAATTTGGAAATTAATGCTTTTATACCTAAGGCTCTGACATGGACAGAAGTAACTGTGTACTGGTGGTTTAATAAGCTATTGCCCACCAGCTGAGCTACTGCAAATGTGCATATGCATTCTATTAGCACAGCCTAATTAGCTGAAAACCCCTGCCACTACAGTTAGTTCTGGGAAGTTTCTAGGAAAGGTCTCATTATATTGTACTATTTGTAAAATGAGGGTTTTTTTTATGAACACCCACAGCTGTAGGCAGTGAATATAGAAAAAAAATATCATTAAGTAAATATAAATGATAGAAGACTCATATTGTTTTCTTGTTTTCTTCTGAAATTTTCTTCAATTCCTCTGAGGCTATAACTGGGAGCTGTCTTGCAAAATGGGACATAATACTTTTCATCAATGTTTTTAAGGCTGTATAATGAAATACTACATAACATAGGATAATATGTTATTCATACTTATTCAGGTTTTTCTTCCTAAACTCAGCCTCTACATTTCACTGTTCTTACTTCATTTTCAAACCACTTCTTCCTTCCTAAACCAGAGAATATTTCTATGTCACTATTGGGACAAATAAATATAAGAATGGACAAAAAATACTCACCATACTTTGGTTTTTAATACTTGAATTTATCTTGTCTATAAACAAGTCCTATTTAGCATTTCACTTTGTGTATATATATAGTTAGACATGACTAAATCTGTGGCTGGCTTAATACAGAGGCATAGTTCCATTGGATTATACTTTAAGGCAAGTCATTGCTTAAATCTTTTAATGAAACTAGAGGACTGGAAATAACTATCCATCTACGCTTTTAAATAGTATTACAATTTATTTTATTTTGCCTTTGTTTTTGTTTTTTCACCAAGCAAGATTTATTCTCCTTTTAGTAGCAGAGCACAGAAAGGAGAAGGGTAAGTTCTCACAAATCAGAAACATTGTCTTGGCTTTTTTTTTTTTTTTTTCTAATTAGCCATGAAGATGATAGCTTTAGAATCTAAGAGCTTTATGTAGCCTTGGCAGCAATATGATAAACCTTTCTGTACTTCTGATATATTCCTTAGTATGCGCACATGATACAAGTAAAACAGTGCCATAAGACTTCTAGGTTAAGCACTGTAGGATTCAAGAGCAGGAGGAGGATGCGGCTTTCTACAGGCAGGTCGAAGCAGCCTCACAGTCGTCGGCACTGGTTCATGAGGGGGATTTTAACTACCCTGACATCCTCTGGAGAAGCCGCACAGGGAAGCACAAACAGTCCAGGAGGCTCCTGGAGAGCACTGATGACAACTTTCTGACAAAGGTAGTAGAGGATGTCAAAAGGATTGGCGTGCTGCTTAACCTCACACAAACAGAGAAGGCTGCATTGGAGGTGTGGATGTTGGGGCAGGCTTGGCTGCAGTTACAGTGAGATTGTGGAATTCAGCGTCGGGTGAGGAGGATGGGCTTCAGAGGAGCTAACTTTTTCCCCTTTATGGATCTTCTTGGAAGAATCCCATGGGAACAGCTCCTTCAGGAACAAGGGGTCCAAGAGAATTAGTTGATATTCAGGAATCACTTTCACCAGGCTCAAAAATTATACACCCCTATAAGCAGAAAAATAGGGCAAAGAGGGCAAGAGTAGATTAATAAAGAGCTCCTGTCATTACTGAAGCCTAAAGAGGAAATATGCAGGAGATGGAAGCAGGGTTAGGCCACTTGGAATAAATACAGAGAGGTCAGAACAAATAAAAATGAGACAACGAAGGCTAAGGTTCGTCTGGCCGAGGATATCAAAGACACAAAAGGCTTCTTCAAATGCATCAATAACCAAAGGAAAACTAAGGAACATCTGGAAGGAAATTCATTTCTAAGTAGAGGGAGGATCCTGGAAAAGAAGATGCAGAAAAGAAAGAACTACTAAACACCTTGCTTGCATCAGTCTTCACTGACAAGAGCAGACCTCAGAAATCTCTGACCCAGGAGACCAGAGTAAAGGAAAATTAGAAGGAAGACTACAGAACTCACTCAATGAGTGTCTAAAGAGGCCTTGTATACTTTTTGATGTACCCTGAGTTATATGCCAGGGAGAAATACTGACAAGATATTCTTAAATACATAATGTCAAAACAACAAAAGCTTTACTGGAAACTTCATGAAATCAGAGAGCTTTTGCCAAAGTCTAAAACAACATTCAATCAACATAAAGCTTTTCACAAATTATTAACTTAGTCCATTCAGTTTAACATACCTCAGGCCCATCTGATTTTAAGTTACTCAAAATTCTGAGAAGAGGGTGTTAGAAGAAGAAATGAGAGAAAGAGAGAAAATATATAAAAAGGAAAAACTATAGAGCAACCAAAAAGAACGGCTACCACTCCTGTTTCCAGTGGTGTTCAGCTGACCTAAAATCCAAGAAGAGGTAGAGTCAAGACCTATATGCGCCTCATGCTCTGGCTTAAGTCCGCTTTGACTTTCCTGGGCCCTTCCCAGATGGGGCTTCCAGTCAGTTGGCCACTCAGGGGCTGGGCTAGGGGCTCCAGGGTCAGGGCGTGGAGCATTTCCTCCCAGTGACTGGTGGGTAGAGGCTTTACAGGGGGTGAGGTGTGTTGAGCAGGGCATTTCCTCCCCAGGGAAAGGCACAACCTGCCCATTTTCCCCACACACGCAGCTGAAGGGTTGCAAGCCAGCAATCTTCTCCACTCTTTCACACCGCACCTCTTGAGGAACAGCTGTTTTACATGTATTGTCCTCTTCTGAGCTCTACCGGCGGAAAAATAGTTTTTCCAACGAGGAAGCACCTTGTTTTTGATTAAGAAAGGATAACAACTTAGGTGTCCTACTCATTTTTTTTTCTTTTAAAAGCTGTTTTGCATGCCAGCATGAATTAATATTATCTTTTTATAGCTATAATGTCAAATGTTATGGTTTTATCTGCCAGTTTATGCTATTCAGCACTGTTCTCAGGAGGAAATTGATGTCGGAGCATAAGTAAAATTTCATAACATTAAGAGCACAGATCACATTTCAGGAGGTTCAGTTGTTCAATATCAGTGCCATAGACCATAATGTTTTCAAACAAAAGATAAACACTTTGATATTTTATACAATATGTAAACAAAATGATGTAATTTCAATAATCTTATATTCTTGTCTGAGAAATGTACCATAAATTTAAAGCAGTTTACTGAGCAATAGGAAGATTCCCTCAACATTTGTCATTTATTCAAAATGAAAATGTCCATTGTATAACTACATGAAAAATATGTAAATTGGAAAATTATTTGTTATTTCCATAGTGTTTTAAAATATTCCAAATCATGGTTTTGTTTTGATTGAAAATAAGTAGGTAAGTAGTCGCTGTCATACTTTATTACTATTCTTTGATATTGTTAACAGGCAAGGAAACAATTAAATTGAATCTTTTTATACAGAATTAGTAAAACAAAATATTCCGAGCAGTTTATGTAGTGTACAGTTCTTCAAGAAGCCACATTCTGGAGTATAAAAGACTTGAAGTATCTGTGCAGAGTTCATGTTAGGTGGTTCAGTACACCTGTCTTACATAAACAGCAGAACTCTCGTTGTCCCAAATGCCAGGAATATAGGACCACTGTTACCAACAAAAAGACAGGAAAAAAAATGAGACAATTTTAATTAGCTTGGCTTGCAGCACTCATAACACAGCAGCTTGTCAAGCGTTTTTAGATGACCCAAAAAAAATATCTTCTTCAGAATAAGAAAGAAGACAAAAATGTCGAATATAACATATTTTATAATTTTGGTTCCTTTTCTGAGGAATAAGTTGGGCTGCTTTTCTTCAGAAACTTCCATTTGTTAACCAACAGATATAATGTTGTGGATTATACTACATACCTGGATATATAAAATAATAAAAGCACAAAAGTGAGGATATATGATCTACCAAAGCTGTGACAGGAGCTAGAAACATCTTTAATTCCTTGTCAAGAGATAACACTACTTTGATTATGTAGACATTTTTCCTAGGAGACTTCTTTCTGGTGAGGAATTTATTGTGCCAGAATTAAAAGCCCATACAATAATGCAATTATTTATTATCCAAACAGTAAAAATACTGATGGTTTCCTTTGCAAAGTAGATTATTTTGAAATTACTGTAATATCCTAGCATTATTGCTGTTGCTTCCAAAGATAAAGGGCCATATAGTTTATTCTTTTGCATTATAAAGCTAAAATAAACACACTTTCTAATGATTTTTATAAATGTTTCTATCATCCAAAAAATGGTGGTTTAAAGTATTTCACTCCAATAACAAAAATTATGCATTTAAATATTTTCTTGATTTTGAGGGGAGAATGACACAGTGGGACTTTCAAATACAGTTTAAGGGAAATTATACATTGCTAAAAATGTTTTTTACTCATTTACTCATAAATTGCACTGTATTAAATAAGATATTCTAAGAAAGCTTTTGCTTAGATTTTCAAATGAGGAAAACCATTAGGCATCCTTCCTTAAGTTAATTCAACATCTATAATTTGTTCAGTATCTTCAAATATTTCAGATTTTCTGTTCAGCTGAAAAATATTTTCTTACTTTTTCCTGGAGTTTTTTTATTTATTCTGTGAAATAATTAATAATGAGAAAAACAAACAGCTTAAACCCAACAAGAATTAACATGTATATTAGACTTTCGTCAGTACTTTAATTTTTTCTGGTTATTTGCAGAATCTCTTGCTATACATAACACAAGAAATATTAGCAACCTTACTTTAACACCACAAATATCTTAGACCTGAAAATCTTTAAATTTTCTGCCTTAAAAGTATATTTCAATGTTGTTACTTACATATATAGCTGTTAAGAGTTCATTGGAAATTAAGAAAGAATAACAGTAAATTCTCTGCATTTTTTTCTGTAAAATTCTATTTTGTTAGCGTTTTTTCTAGGACAAAATAGAATATAAGTTGATGGGTAGAAAAAAAGGGGCATAGGTGTTTCAGACAGACCACAACCCTTCTCTAATCAAAGAACTTATTTATTAATGTGATTACAAGTGGAATCATCTGCATATCATAATATTTTTATTCATGTATTTATTTCTTTTAGCAATATTATTATTATTTCTATCAGTAATATTAGCAGGTTATTCCAGCTATATATAAATAGTAAGAATTCCAGATAACTTTCACTATGATTTTGCTACATGCTTTTTGCATCATCACTTTACAACTATATCACTTTACTTTTACCTTATCTTGAACTCTTAAGCAGGTTTTGTATTACTATCTTTATTTGTATTATGCAACCTTTACTGGCTTTATGGCTCAGAGACCTTTTTAGTCTAGTCTTTAAACAACTATATTGAAACCCATGTGTATATTTTAAACCTAGGCTTGTCTATTTTATAGTATCCTCCTTCTCAGGTGCTTGAAAATTCTTGCATCTTTTCCTGCCACTGTTCCTACCCATTACCCTGTTATAAAAGGCTTTTCTGAAAGTCAATCATATACTTCTGCTTTATAATGTTGGCCTTGCCCTGGCCAGTGGTTGCTGTACTAAATGACTTTCTCAGATTGTCCTTCAACCTAAATTATTCTATGATTCCATGGAATTGTCAAATACTTAATTAAGAAGGAAGAAGGACATCTCTGAAAATTATTGAATATTTGATCTAATGTGAAAATTGTACTTACCAAGTAATAGAACATTAAAGTCTTGACTAGACAAAGGCCAAGGAAAATAACCTATCAAAACCTTACCGATATGAGAAATTATTAGGAAAAAAGAGGAAAAAAAAACCTACAAAGCAAGAACCAACAAGCAAACCACCCAAACAATCCCAATTAAAAAAACCCAAACAACTCCAACATCTGCTAACTAGTTAGATAAATGTGTTTTTACAATTGTGCACAGTTATGTAAGACTTTGGTGCAGAGTGTTTACTGAGCAACAGACATTCAAGCTCTACCTGAGTTCTAGAGCAAAGTGGAGAAGTTGAGCAGATGCACTGAATCTGAAGATTCTTGCATGAGAAATCCTATCCTACACCGTATTGGCAGCAATGATTCTCCCTAGGAGGATTTCCTCCAGTCCCTGGACTCTCAGATTAAAGCAGGAATCGGAACTCATGAATGCCAACAGGACCCATCTAAGTGCATCTGTTCTCCAGGAATCTCTAGGTGGGCCTTGAAAAGCCTGCATAGCACAGGCCCCACTCTTCATTCTTCAGCAGGGTAGTGAGATTACTACAAAGCAAATTCTTTAAGATACTAAAAGATCTTTCATTCTTTTTTCTTTCAATATATCATGCTGATCGCAGGAAAAGACACTTTTCCTTCAGAAATCCTGGGACCAGCTCTAGTCTGCTAATTCAGACTGACTTAGATATGGCAGGCACATAGCAAAGATTTAGGCAGCATTTAGTATTTCTATGGCATTGACCACACATCAAACGTTACTAAACAGAAACAAAATCCCCTCTGACTTCGGCTTTGAACTAAGTTGTTTCTCTCTAGCAGTAAAATGCACCTGCAGCATAGTGCAAAACAATGAAGAATCTCTGCCAGTCTTTAAATATAAACAATGAAAATATTTAATAGCTTTAGGTCTGTTTTGTTGCCTTTTCACCTGTGCTTGTGCAGAATTTAGTGGCAAAAGACTCTTTTGTAGAATACAGAATGTAATAGAGATTATCAAGAGCAAATAATTTGTACTATCTAGAGCACATATCTTGGGGTCTGACTCTTAGCCATTATTCTCTCATTTTATTACTGGCTTAGTAAATTATGTTCCTTTCCTTTTTCAAAATCTATTAGTTACTGTCTTCTTTGCCAAAAAATAAGTGCTATCTCCTAAGTAATTCTTGTATATCATCAGAAAAGTTTGAATTTTGCTTCCTCAAATGTATCCCTAACTATCAGTATATCAACAGTCACTAACTATGCTGCTGGCACAGACTAGAACATTAGGGTCATAATTATTTTTGTCTTTAAAAACATATGCTCTATAACACGCACATAAAATGCTAATCAGTCATATTTCATGAAATGTAACATTGAGAGAACCTGGAAAGTGTTGATCTGGAGAAATTTTTTTAATGGACTTTGATTGTTTTGAAATACAATTTCAAGAACATTGAATTAAAACTACAGTGTAAAAAACCCCACCCAAAACCAAAAAACCCACTTTAAAAACCCTGGGAACTGTGTAAAAAGTTATTTCAGAAATATGTCAGTCTTTTCCCCCGAAGGAGATCATTATCAAAGCTGGTAACTGACAGATTGAAATTCTAACAGGATTGGATATTCAGGGCTATGGCTCTCAAAAGCACTTCAGCAAGTAAAACATTTGATCTGTCTGGGCTACATTCAGTTCTGCTCCTTGAAGTCCTATTTTCAAATGACCAAAAGTGGCTAGATATAACATATTTCCAACTTAATGCTTCAGACAGGAAATCAGAATTTTTTAACACCACATTTTTTCCCAAAAATTTTCTGATTAATGCTATGCATAAGCAGAGCTGGGTTCAAATACATGTTTTACTTTTATAACATGTTGTCCTGGTTTAGAGCAAATGGTGGGAGGAAACCTCCGAATGGAGTTCCTCTGGGAAAAACAAACCCAAACGACCCCTCTCCCACAACTGATCCAGAAAGAGACTTTCTTAGAGAAAAGTGGAAAAAGCTATTTATTCAACAAAAGAAAACAATATGAAACAATAAAACCTTTAGTTGAAGTGAAATGGCAAATTGAGAAGAGTCCTTGCTGTAGATTCAGTTTGTCTTTCTCAGTTTTTATCAGTCCCTCTGGCGCTGGAGAAGAATGCTGTCCCAGGCCCCAAAAGTGGGGCGGGGGGAGGGTGTGGAAATCTTTCAGCTCTCCTCTGCTTTTCAGTCCGGAGCAGTTTCAAACAATCCCAAGGAAAAAGAAAATGGAAAAAAAACCCCAATTCTCTGCCCTAGCTAGCTAAAACTAACTAAAAAAAAAAGAGAAAAAACCACAGAAGACGTCGGTCCTGGAGCAAATCTGAACTGAGCCGCTGCTGCACAACCAGAGTCCCAGAGAGGAATGTGAAGAGATAACATAGTTTTCAAAACAAATTGCACTCTAAGAATCTCTTAAAGGTACAAAGTAATATACAGAACAGACGATTGGGGATTCAGGCATCATAAAGTCACTCTAGGACACGTGACTTGTACTATAGCTATGATATAGTTTAAAACACAAGATAATGAAGGCTATTGAGTACTTTTAGTTCAGGTTATGCATAGAATACATTAAACATCAGTTGTGCAGAATTAATTTTAAATGAATGATGAAAAGGCTTTGTCTATATTTCATTCTTCATTTAAATTAATATTTCAGCTATTTTTTTAGATAGCAGCATAATATACCTTTTCATTTTACTGATATTTTAGGCTCATTTGTATCCTTTATGGTCTTTCTTATATAATATAGTCAAATTGGTTATATGAAATGAGAATAACATCCTTTTAAAGTCCTCTTGTTCACGCTCACATACAAATACCTGAGTTCCTATTCTGCCTGTTCATTCACTTAAATTAACTATTTTTTATCTTCACTGATTATTATAGTAAGCAACTTATCAAGAAACTTTCAGATTTTGTCAACATAAAAATTAAAGAATGTAAATTTTTATAATAATGCTTTTACACAATTTTATTTTGAGTAGATTTTTGAAGCCACATTTTAGGAATACTTGAATTATTCAGGTAATAGTATTTTAATGGGGAGAGTAACCTAAATCTAAAGTATCATCTGCTTAAAGGTATATATTTCCACAAAGCTTAGCCTTTTTTAAGTAATGCAAGGTGGTTTTGCTAACAGACATAAATAGCAGCTATACAAAATAAGGCTGATTAGGTAAACAATTACTATCTTATTCTGGTGGACATGATGAGGAACTCTTGGGGTTTAACTTTCTAGTGACTGGTACTAGAGAGTGGTCAGTTATGTAGCTGGATTCTGGGCTTGGGTTGGGGTTTGGTGAGAGTTTTGCAATATATCAAGCAAATTGAACCAGAAACTTTGCAAATATCAGGCCTTTTCTTAACATCTGAGTGAGAAACTAACCAAATAAGTTGAATCAGTTACAAGTTATAATATGGAGACGGTATTAGAGATGGTTATAATGAACCGTGTTGTAGTTTTGTAAGTCTTTGAATCTGGAGAAATTCAAATACCGTAAAAAGTGACTGATCCATGGAGAGCAGATGAAATTCAATAGTTTTATTGCTTATTTTTCAGCTTTCTCACCTCTCTTCCTTCTTTACAATGCCTGTGCATAATGATCACGTTCTTACCTATAAGGCTAACATTAGCATAAAAAATGAGTTCTTAACAGTTACTTGACATCAATGACAACCATTGATAATTAAGAAATGACAATATATTACACTATTTAAGTCACATCTCCAGGTGTTTACTACACTGTCTTATCAAAGAATTTGTACACTAAGAATGTCCCTTAAAGCATCTGGAGATGTGCTGCGTAGCTTTCATTAACAACACTCTTTCTTTCTTTTCTTGTATACATTATTCTCATTTTTTGTCTTCATATATGGTTGAAGTGTAGAAGATTGCTACTAAGAAGATTAAGACTTCATTTGCACCACACAATCAAAGTACAAGAGTAACATTTACAGCATAATTAAAAAAGAGTTTGGTTTAGGGTTTCTCTTCAAGAAAAAAAGAAGCCCTGATGCAGCAAAGTAGCTTTTCCAGCATGCATATGGAAACATAGTTCTCTAAAGGAGCTCCTGGGCTTCAGAAATAAAGCCTGTGTGATTATAGTGTTCACACAACCTAGATTTAAAATAGTTGGGTTTTCTTTTATATTGATTTTTTTTCCTTCTTTCTTCTTGTTAGCCAACCCTATTTGCATTAGAGCACTGCTAAAACATATTTAATAACTAATAGACATTTTTTTAAATTTGTGATTTAAATGTTTCCACAGCCAACATATAATCTCTACCACTGTGTCAGTATTGATTTGTGGCTTAAACAGTATTTTTTTCATTTGCGGATGCTTCTAACCCTGATCTGCTCTTAAAGAGGTATCACACTACTTCTCTGTCTTTTTTGCTAGATTGCTTCTGATACAAAGAACTTCACTGCCTAGCTTCTAGCGAAACAGTAGTTACTTGGCTAATGTAAATATTTATGGGAAACCCACGAGTTTCATATCTACAGCAAGTTGCTTCTAACACTGAAACTCTGACTCCTGGCAGTATATTAGAAATACCATGCTAGACTGAACAAGCCATGTTTTTCCATTTCCTCTGCTAACATTTGCTCTGTACTCACTTTATCATTGTCATTGCTTTTGTCAGCAGCTTTTGTAGTTTGATGCTATCAGTCTTCAACACGAGGAAAGAGTATCATATTCAGCAGTTTGGAATATAATGAAAGCTGAATAACTGAGGTTTTTTTATGGAGAAGGTTTTAGCTGAAGTACCTTGGAATTTAGTTTGTGTCCACTGATCCACGCTGGTATCTCATTATAATTCCACAATCACTTTGTATACTCAGGCTTTTCTTGTCCTCAGCTGCTTATAGTCAGTAAGCTTGTGGGAAAATTGTCTACCTAGGAGACACCTCTAGTGAGCAATTCATTGTGATGTAAATGTCCAAGATAAAAGTTAAGCACCTTCTTGAGATGGATATTAATTTATTTGTTTACAATAATCGTAGAGATCCAGCAGGACTAGCTTTACCTGGGAAACTGATATTTAGATAATTTAAGAGAAATGCAGTGAGAAAGCTTAATCTTTTATTTTCCTAAATTTAAACGTGTATATAATAGACAATTTTAAAATTAGTTAATTTTATGTTCCAGTTAGAGGCATGTTTTAGACATTATGTCTAAAACAGACAACTAGACATTATGTCCATTTAGGACTCTGAAAACTTTGTAAATAAAATTTTTATTTGTACTTTTAAAGCTTTTTAAAAAAAGTCTAGTTTCTTAATGTATGTATATCCATGTATCTGAGTATATAGAAAATATTTATTATTTGCAAGAACATCTTGGAAGAGAAATAAAAAAAATTAGTATTTTCCTATGGTTTGTGCTTTCAAGAACTTACTTTAAAATATTAATAAAATTGATAAGCTAACTGACATCTTCAAATCACTAAATCATGTAAAATTTTTAGTTTTCACTTTAGTTAATTGGTGCATTGAACAAAAAAAAATAAATTTGTCACAAATGTATAGAATAATATGAACACTACATATAAGTTCCTCTAAAATGCTAGCCATCATTTTAAAATAAATTATATCACTATTCCAGCATTTTACTGATAGGACTTCATTGACACTCAACATTGAAAGGAAGAGTTGAAGTCTAGTGTGTAAGCATTTATTTTAAGCCTGGTAGACAGTTTGTTGGTGATTATCACATTATCAAAAAACAACTGGAATCCTTATGACTTTGATAATATCTCAAAGCATTCCTGAATTTTTTAAGTCAGTATTCTGACACTGGGTGATCTAATAATTAAAACTTGCTCAATCATGTTTCAGAGAACCAATGTTAATATTCTATATGTCAGACAGATTTCCCCAAAAAATTTCCACAGATTACTCAGATTCTTATTGCTTGCTTCTGTCTGTTTAAAAGGGACATAGTGGTTCCATATTCAGGATCACTGAAAGTAGGCAACAGTTAAGAGCTGCCCTGCAACACAAATCGGAGGATCGTCTCTCTCTATTAAGAGTCTGAAAATTAAGCCCCATCCAAATTCTTGATACTCCCAGTCCCAGGGTCTTCTTTCAGGATCTCCAGGATTTAGACATGAACCTTTTGCCCAGAGAATATAATCTATTTATGTTTCTCTTGCAGTTTTAATATCAAGTTCCCTGACAGTACTTACCTTTCAGTCAGTGAAGCGGATTTCTTGACTTAGCCGATTTCCCTCCCAAATATCCTGATGGTATCAGAAATGGTGAGGCCAGGGTACTAGGGAAGTGATTCTCCCTCTTTGCTTGTCACTGGTGAGGCTGCATCTTGAGTGCTATGTCCAGTTCTGGCCCCTCACTGCAGAATGACATTGAGGTGCTGGAGCAAGTCCAGAGAAGGGCAAAGAGGCTGGTGAAGAGTCTGGAGAAAAAGTCCTCTGAGGAGCAGCTGAGGGAACTGGGGAAGTTTAGCCTGGGGAAAAGGAGGCTCGGGAGACCGTATCCCTCTCTCTAGAACTGCCTGAAAGAAGACTGCAGCCAAGTGGAGATTGGCCTCTTCTCCCCAGCAACCAGTGACAGGACAGGAGTACCTACACTGTCCTAAGCTTTATCAGAGGAGGTTTTTGCTGCATGTTCATTAGGAAGAATTTCTTCACAGAAAGGGTAATGAGACATGGGAGTGGACTTCCCAGGGAAGTGGTAGTGTCACTGTCCCTAGAGGTGTTAAGGAAACACTGGATGTAGCACTTAATGCTGTAGTCTCATTGACATGGTTGTGTTCAGCTGTGGATTGGACTTGATGATCTCAGAAGTATTTTCCAAACTAACTGATTCTCTGACTCAGTGATCATCTTTTAATAGATACTACAAATGATCAGCAATTTAACCACTATCTTAATCTATTTTCTCCTATTAATTTTATTTATACATGATAAGTTGATCCTTACCACTAAGATTCTAACTCTTATTGCTCAATCCCATATCTGTTTTCTAATATATATAAAACTACTGCTTTTTAAACACCTGCCACATTAAACTTAGCTTTGTTTTCCATGACAGCTGGATACTTACTACAAGAATTGACATAAAATTTTAGGGATTTGACTTTGTTATATCAAACTATTAAAAAGGACCACACATATATAAAATTAAAAAAACACAGAACTTTGATTACAACTGTTTAAAAGAAATGCCAAAGCAATGGTATCACAAGAGAATGTCTGGATGTACATGACAGTGTAGTTCATAGTTCTTTCTATGGAAAATATTACCTGAAACATTTCAGTTTTGCTCTGGTTTATTCTACTTTTTCCTATTCAACAGAGAATAGGTAGCTTGACAAGCACGTTGTCACTTTCATTATTTCAAATTCTTTTCTCCAAACCCAATTATTCAGGGAGACATATTGTTTTAATGATAAAGGCACATAGGGACTAGGACAAGTTTGAGAAATAGAATTTAATTTATGAACTGATGAGGATTTGAATTTAAACCTCCAGTGACAAAAGTGCGCAATTCTGGCACACTCTATTAATCTTTATGTTGGATTGCAGTATATCATAATCAACATGTGATATTATGATCCAGGTAGTATTTGAAGTGCTGACCATAATATATACATGCATCTATGTATGTATATATTTCTGAAAAGATTAATGTTTAAGTTTCAAGTTGTTGGAAAATTTTTAATGTGGTAAATGGATTTTTTTACACTTTTATAAGGCTAAATACTTTCAGGATTTTTACTGGGACAAACATGTTTCATATAATGTTTATACAAAAAGTAGATAGAAATAATTTCCTTTTTAATAAAGGATCAGTTATCCATTAGATATATGTTTCCTTCAGTAAATATATCTGAATTTTGTTAAAGTAATTGATTTTTTTTGTGCCTTTCTCTAACCTAGGAAGCCCTTTATAATTTGTTTGGTTTTATTTGTTTTTTCTCAGGAAATGAATTAAAAACTATGATTAATTTGGATTTTTTTCTTACTGAAACACTTGAATTCATTTAAGTCTTTTGATATATGTTTTCCTTCAGGCTTTCATAAGTTCTGTGCTTCTAATTGCAGTCTTTCCTGAATTTTGTTCCCAGAAAAAATGTACTTGTAAAAAAGTTAGTGAGAACTTAAAAAGGGAAAGTCACTGCACTCTCTGTCCATATTATTTTGTATAAAATTATTCTGATTTGTTTCTCTCTTCTGACTTGACTTCCAAAGTCAATACATTTTATGAATGCAATATCTGTAAATATCAGCTTCATTTCTTGTTCTGAAGAATACTTGTTTGATTTAGCTATCTGTTCAATTGGCACCAGCTAATCATGTTTTAGACACTTCATAATTCATCTAGCCTTCAAATTTTCTTAAATACTGTAATGGGTTAAAATTCAATAACCAGGCAGAAACACCAAAATATGTAGTGGTTATCACATTCGCCTAATTTTCATTTTAGTGGAATAGGATTAAAAGAAAAGCAAAACAGGTTCAATTTAAAAATAGAAACAGATTTATTAACATACAGTAAAGGTAAACAAACAAAAACCAACTACGAAACCCTCTCAAAAACAACCCCCCTCCTCCCTAATAACAATCTACTTGTCCATGAAAACAATGCAAAGAGACAAAACATCAGAACTCTCAAGTCAGTAGCACTTAATAAAATA
>WBMY01014895.1:973114-1002570 GCA_013397315.1 Donacobius atricapilla | reverse complement strand
TTTTTTTTTTTTTCCCATGGGGTTCGTACTGTGCATAGTTTCAAAGTTTATGGTCAACAGAAAATGCAGAAAAGATTCACCTAGATAACAGATTTAAAAATAAGGGGGTTTTGTATAAATATATAGAAAGAAATGCTACTGATTATAAGGAGAACAATGGGGCCAATAACTGCCACGTATATGTCTATGGACACATAGAAACTGAAAAATTTCTGCTAGCTTTTAGAGACCAATCTAAAGCTTTAATGTTGAAATTAACAGAAATCATTCCCTAGTTTGATGGATTGACATATGTCCTAGTGAATTCTTAGCAAACTATATTTACAGGAAATATCAATTCAAACTGCCAATACAAGAGACTGGATAAGTTTCCTTCAAAACTTCTTAACAAGGATGATGCATTATTGAAACCTGAATATGATAGAATTTTTCTCTTTAAAAAAAACTGTAACAAAGTGACCTAAAAGACTGTTGGGAGCACTTCGTACATATCAGAAATTGAGGACTAAAGAAAAGAACATTCTCTTTTCCCTTCTTATACCTCTGATACAGCTCCAACATTAATGGGAAAGTTCTCTTCTTATACCTCTGATACAGCTCCAACATTAATGGGAAAGTTGTATAAGATGCAATTCTGGTTTCCTAATGGAATTTAAAATGGGATAACAATCCTGAGAAATATAAAACCAGGAGAAACCTCATCCAGCTGCATGCTGTTTCACACGTCTTCTAATCTAATGAAGATGTCAGGTCCATGTTGAGTTTTCCTCTTTTCAACAAACCTGTTAAGTTTTCTTCTATTGTGCTCCTAAGGCTGTCCTCTTAATCATCTTAATTTTTTTTGGTTTTTGAATTTTGCTTTAATATTTTTACAGTGCATGTATGTCTATTTCCGACATTAGCTTTACCTTAACTGATATTTACCTTCATGCCTATAAACATCTATCATATCCCTTTCAGCTTTTCTTTTCCTAAGTTAAAACTAACAAAATAACCCTGTTTTTCATTCATGGTTCAATTTTCTGTGTCCTTAATCACAGCTGTGATGTTAACTTTTTCTGTTTTTCTTCATTCTTGAGGAAATATGCCAGCTGAGTTCTTGCACAATGACTTCATTACTTATCCATTTCTTCTGGAGATGCTACTCCGCACATCCAAAAATTAGAAGTTTTTTTCCTTTCATATTGTATAATTGGCTCTTAAACGTCCTATGACACACTAACCTAGCTATTTTGTTTTTCTTTTCTGAGATTTTAAAAACCCGTTGTTTAGAATAGAAATTCATAGTAATAAATGCTTAGTAAACCTCTAAGTTACTCAGCTCAATAGAATTTATGAAACGTAAGATACAATTGGTAAAACAAACATCTGCAATTAACCTTAATTGGACAAAACAGGACCTTAAAATATTAATTAGTAATACTTTTTTATCTTTTCTGTTGTTTTTTTTTTTGTTAATAAATTGATAAATACTTTGTTTTTCTCCTTTCCTCATTCCAAGCTTTTGAAATACTTTGATATTAAAGAAAATAGGTTACCTCTATAATTTGACCACTGAAAGCCCTAGTGGCAAAGGGTGAATCACCATTGCAGGATTTCACAAATAGTTTAAATTGTGTCATGAGCTGGAACACAGAAACTGCTTCAGGGAGGAGGAGGAGGATGGACAGGTGGGAACGCAGGACTAACTTGGTTCCAAACCATTTTCTAGTCTTGATAAATATGTTGGATGCAGAATAATAGTTCACAGAAATTGAATCCCTTTAAAAATAGAAAGCAGGGCTTAAAGTGTGAAGATATGGACTGTGAAAATAAAATTTGAGGTCACTAAGCCATAAACCTAAGTAAAATTGAACACGGAGTTCATCTTCCCAAAAGCCTAAATAAAACCTCCGCAATGAGAAGGCACTAACAGTCTTCAGGATTATGAGTTTTTCATCAAATATTTCAAGTAGTGGGTTATCCTGTTAGCCCATAACTTAAATAGCTTTTTCTGAGATACTGGTTCCTTTTTTGTGTGTCTATTGTTACTATTTGTAACAGTGTCGAAACGTAATCTATAGGATAACACAAGTTTTTCACCCTTGGAAAAACAACAAATGTATTAACCTGGCTACATTAAGGATTAATGGTGAGTATTGGGCTAGGGATTCCTTTGTGCTTCAGATAAAATAAAAATACAGTTAGCACTGCTTATGAAAGGCCTGTTATTCTGTAGTTCAGCCTGTGTAAACATGGGGAAAAATAACTTGACTTGAGACTTGATTTATTCTGGCATAAAAAAGCCTGGTCTGGTTACTGGTGAGTTTTATTTTAATTTCTTTAATCAGGATTCCCTGATCTGAATGACATTGTCGCTTAACTTCATTGACATTATATTTGCCTTAATGTCAGCCTTAGAATCACTGATAAAGATGACTTGTGTAACTCATTTTTTCTGTCAGTTTGACTTATTCTAGAAGCTGCCATGTATTCTTATTCTTCACTTCTAACTACATTTTAAGTAAAAGCTAGTAAAAAGTTCATTATCTGAGTCAAAATAATAAAAAAAAAAAATAAAAAATCAGAACAATTTGGATATTTTTTTTTCCATTCCATACTGGCTGATGTACAAGGCAAGCAGAAATTTTAGGAACCTTAGAGGACTAAGTGATGAGGGTTTTGGAGATGAAAAGATGGAGTTTTGTATTTCTACTTCAGAACTGTTACTGTTGTCCACCACTTGGAAAGTTAATACATTTTCTTCTGGGAAGTAAGAATTTCAGGCTTTGCTGACATCAGACATTGAATTGCAATACACTCTTTACAATTCCTTACTACTTGTGCTGAAGTAACAAATTTTATTCCCCTCATTAAAATCATACCATATGCAATCACCTTAAAATACTTGAGCGGGAGTTGGAAAAAAAGATGTGTTTAACAGACCTACATGACATGAATCTATTCAAAATCTTAGCTGAAGGTTCCCATTATCTTCTATAATTTATGCCTATCTTTTTCTCCTACCAATAATTCCCTCTGATTTTAATCAGGGAATAATAATGTATAATATAATCTTTTCAAGAATAAGCAAGTTACTACAACTAAAGGTGAGGAAGATGTTTCCACAAGCTCAATTACCTTTTTAAATTTACCTCCACAACAGGAGGGGAAGTAGATAACCAACTGGTCAGTGATTGTTAACAATAATGCCCAGTATTTTAAAATATCACATCTATTGAGCTACTGTATAACTCTGGATGATTGCCATGGTGCAGTTCAATATTAAAAGAAAAAAAGTCAAGAATATTTACATCGTAACCATATCTACATGCACAAAGCATTCTGCTGAGTGGAAGACAGTGAACCTTTCAAGTAGATGCAAAACATTTCATAGAAATTTTTAATAGAATCTGGAATCATGTCAGAAACAGCTTGTGAAAATGCAAAGATACTTATGTCAATATGGATTTTCTTTCTTTTGAAGTTACAAGCTTTCACCATTACCTGGAAAGACTGGGTTGTTTTTAGTCATCAAGCTCCTAATCTCTGTGTATAAAAAACCCCAAACAAAACAACACAAACAAACAGAACCCCCAGAAAATAATCACACAGTATGTTCTACAGTAATGATAATGGAATGACTGATATCACTTGGCAGACAACATCAAAACATTTAAGTGCTCCAACTAAATGCAGAAGAAGAAATTTGTCTAAAAGTGTTCTAAATTTCCAAGATTTTACTTAACCCTTGTCATTTTGAGTCTCTGAATAACAGCACTGCCTTTACCACTTACCTATTTTTTGCACTGTGCATTTGAATATTCATTTATAGGAAAAAGCTTTTGAAGTTTCATAAATAATTCTCTTTGCAGTGACATTCTGCATCTTTTTCACCTACAAATACGTAAGCTTAGCTGGTTCTAAAACAGATTAAGGTAAGGTAAGGTAAGGTAAGATGAAGTACAGGACATAAAACTAAAAAGCTGAATTTTGATTATGTTGCAGTCATAATACTATTTTAAAACACTGAAATGGGAAAAAAAAAAAAAGTTCATTGAAAAAGAAAAAGTCTCAAACAGTCCACATTTCATGTTCAGGATTCAGTATTCCTAAAAGGCAAAGCTTAAATTCTGTATGTTTAAATACTGATTGAGGTAGAAGTTATTTTGTACCTCTTCTAAACTCCTTCACAGATAAAGATGGGCTTCAGAATGATACTCTTTCTAACAGTATGATCACTGTATACATACATCTAGGAAGTTCATGTTATCCATCTTGCTTGCTTAATGTTTTGTTGGTAGACTCTAAAAGATTCACAAAAGTCTAATTATCAGTTCTCAAACTATGTTTAATAAGCAACCATGTTTTTTCCTGCCTTTCCCATTAAAGCCATATAAAATCTGAATTGTAGCAACCAATTGGCGTTGAAAGGTTAGTTAGGAACTATAAAAATTTGGAGCGTTGACAGCAAATTATTGACTGACAGACTCCAGTTTGTACAACCACTACAGTCCCTGTCTTAAGTACTTAGACTAAGTAGCAGAAATTAACAGTAAATACATGAAAATGCTATGCTCTTCTTCAGCTTTAATCAATATATCTTCTGTAAAAGAGAGGAAATCTACTAGGATAAGTAGATGATCACTGACATCCCAAAATAGAATCAAAGTACTAAATCATATAGATATTATGACACAGGCATCAAAAGTCTAGGTGGGTTTTGTTACATCCCATTCAAGCAAGAAACATCCTAAACCTAGCAAAGAAAAAGTGCTAAAAGACAGAAAAAAATCTTTAAGATCTTAGCAATACACATTCATTTTAAATTTTCTAAACTTTATGTTTTAACTGATTAGTTAAATATATGTAACCTTTGTGACTTATACATTTTATAAATAAAGGAGTTTGAATATGATGTAAAGTCCGGAGATGAAGATGTCAGAAGTCCATTGTCAGTAAGGAAGCTAAAAGAGAAAAAAATAAACTTCCATTTGTATGCAGTAGTTAATAAAAAACCCAAAATATACTTCATTAGTCATGACATCAACAAACACGTGATTTAACTTTGTTGTTTGTACTGCTAAGCTGGTAAAATGGTAGGATATTATTTATTTGCTACAGCAAGTTACAGAATGCTTCAGGATTCCTGGCCTCATGAAATAGAGATGTAGCTAAATCGTTTTGACAGCAAAAGAGTAAAATCTTTGCATATGACTACACTAAAAGCTTTACTAATGATAGACAAAAGTGAACTCCAGCTCTTCTCAAAAAAAACCCTGGTTCAATGACATATACCTTTAAATCTGCTGTGCTTCAGTAAATTTAATTGCAATTTTCACATCGGCTTGCAAGCTTATTTAGAAAAAAAATAATCATGTGCAACTATAAAAGCAACTATCAAACAAATGCACTTGACAGGAGAGAACAGTACCCTTCCTCAGAAAGAAAGTGCTTGGGAAAATATCTCCATCAAAGGATTTTCAATAATTAATCTACAGATAATCTTATGATTGAGCATACATAAGCTTTATCTACTTTTACCATATATAACAACCATATTTTCTCTTTGTACCAAGTCCCAGATTTTTTTTGTGCATTTCCTTAATTCATGGTCTAAGGACGAAAAATAAGGAGTAGACATACAATGTCATAAAAAATATAGTTCATGTGTGAATTCCCTGTTTAAATTAAACAAACAAACAGAAAAAAAATCTGACAAAAAATTAAAACTAAAACCGAAATAACTAAAGAAATTTCTGATGTCAGAGGGCTTGTACTAGCTTCAGCATCAAAATGATTGCAGTACAGATTAAGCTTATGGTTTTACTTTCATTCTGCTCAAATAGACAAGAAAGACAAGCCACAAAATGTTATTGAGGAAAATTAGGTTTTCAACTGAATTGGGTTTTACAGTTTGCATAGGGAATATGTACAGATAAAAAGAACTTCCCAGGTTCTTTGGGATAGTTAGTTTAAATATTACATTTTATGTTTCTGGATGAAAAGGCACAGGTTTCAATTTTAATAAAACAAAATGAAAAAATTCTAAAATTTAACTAAGATTAAAAATTTTCACTATAAAGCTGTCTCAAGGCTCACTTCAAATTATTTTTTTACAGTTCTACGATACACCATGCCAGAGGGACATAAAAATGAGAGCACAGATAACTTACAGGTAATACTCCCCTCAAAATCTTGGACTCCGAAAACCATTTATTTGAAATCTCTCCTGATTTACTGTCCCTCAAATAGGATGACTAATGGAACAGATAAAGACAAAATATGTCCCAAAAGCCAAACTCTAAATTCCTTTCTCTACTTGTGATGTTAAAGGCCATAAATTTGGAATTTAAATCAAGATACAAAAGAATAAAAATACAATGAACCAGGCTAGAAATGTTTCAAAACATCCAAATGGAATATTTGCACTTCAGTGTTTGAAGTCATTGCAAAGACATTTTCATTTTAATTATTTAAGCAGAGTGGGAATAAGGAAACTGAAGCAATTGCAAATGTTGGCAAGTTCTTTAAGTAGCTGAGATAGATTCTGACGTCTGCTACAGCTACTGGTAGAGTGGTTTGATTCAGGAGTGTTAATAACTCTGCTTTGATATTTTTCATTGCACATATTAAATAAATTTCTAAAATTTTGTATGTAGAGTTAAAGCTGTGTGTTTTCAGTAAAGACAACTTAAGTAATATGACTAAAATGCAAACCGTGCTTCAAAAATACATAAATGTATTTTACTTTATTGGTTATCTAGAAGCACTATATATAAAATCCATCAAATACAACATTTTTTTAATATTATTTGTCATAATAAAAAGAAGACTTGTTCTTTCTTCCTCATTTCCTTTTTTAAAACGTTATATTTATAAGGGAAAGATTTCAAGTTTTTGTCCTACGTACAATGCTAGAAGCCAAAAAATGTTCAACATTTCATTCTCTTGTGACTCACTTATCACTGCAATCTTTAAACAGAGGCTTTTTGAAATCTCTGTCCTATGTGGGTGGCACATTCAGGAGCTACTCAGGCAAAATATGTCTGTGATTGTGTTAATTTTGATGGGCCATCAAAGAAGGGCCATCATCCTCAAACCACCCACATCTGCTTTAATTGCTTTGGCAGGTTTGTTAAACCAATTAACATCAAGTTTCTACAAACTTTCAGTCTTCTGACTATACTCCATGCAGTTTACGGTTCTATTCACATCAGAATTTGTGTTTTACTGTCATAAAAGGAAAAGATTTAAAATTATTTTAACAATAAACAAGAAAAAAATTGCTATTTTTTTTTTTTCAACGTTCTCCTGCGTTGATTCCATGCAGACAATTAAGCATATAATTTAATGGGAATTATTTATGCAGTTCTTAATATTCTATTAGGAAGAATGATTAAAAAGTAGAATTAACTGCATTAAAAAAAAAAAAAAGGACTAAAGAGCATCCTATAGAGAATGTCAAGAGAGCATTATACCCCTAGTCATTAATTAGGATTTTTGAGAAATGTAGGAGGAAGTCAGGTGAAAACTTCCATGTTCCCCTGAACTAGGGTAATTACTACATGCTTTTATCTAGATGATTCTTGGGTTGTTTGGCTGACAGTTTGGAATGGGATTTCTGTGAAAATCATTCTCTAAAGTTCTTTCTGTGGTATAAGCATAAGGCACAATGTATTTGGTCACATACAGAGGGTAGGAGTTGCTGGTACTTTTTTGAATAAACTGACTTTTGCCTTTTAAGACATGGTCCTTACTTGAAAAGTGCTTTTATATGGCATTTTAAAAAAACCACCAGGAGTGATAAAACTACATTACTATCAAACATTTTGTATTTTTAGAGTAATTTATAATTTTTGGTTAAAAAGCTGTTCTCTCATACCAACATGAAATTTAACAAATTGTGCTGGATTATAAAAAGTAAAAAGTCTTTGATCTTTATTTTTTCTACATTGTTTTTGACTACACTTCTGGTCATTTTTATTGAAGCATTTACTTCATGCTCCAGTATGCTTTCTGTTTTTGCTAATTCCTTGCACTGTAGTGTTAATGTTTTATAGGTATTGTTTTGCATTTGTTATCAATAATTGCTGATGCTTCCCTTTTCACATTTCATCTCCCTAAGCATCCTTAGCCAAAAAAATAGGGATTAATACTCCAAAATATATACAAATTAACAATTCCTGATTGGGGAATCCAGTAAAAATGAAAAAAAAAAAAAAAAGAAAAATCCCTTTCAGGTTCACTACAAAGGAAACTTTTACAACTTTAACATCTTACCCTTAAGAATTTTGGGGTGCATAACATATTTTCTTTTTTCATAGTAACAAAAGCAGAGTATACTCTGTAATTATAAAGGTGAGAAAAAAGGTTTGTCTGGATCTTCTATATTCATAAAATATTTGCATAGTACAAGCTAGATCTTCATCCATATTGTCATTCTTTACTGAACATCACTTGCCACCTGCTGGCTGAGTTTCAATTAAAGTGCTTTTGAATACAATTCCATTTTTATTGTTTATCTTCCTAATTTTACTGTAATTTACTTTTAAAAAATCAGCCTATCTTGTCATTATCTGTTTCTGAACTTTACCTTTATATACATATTGAGCAACCATGTGGACTTTGACTACTAAATGTAGCTAAAGTAGCTAAAAAAACAAGCAACATTTCACACATTCCAGATATTATCAACCTGAGTGGTGCTTGTCTTCTGGTATAAAGAAATTGTCATAAATTTAGTGGGTTTTGGACAATCTTCAAAACAAAACAAAATGAAGTGTATCAGAAATGAGGAAATGAAATTAATATCTGTATGTGGAGGAAAATAGGAAGTTTATGAAGTTGTAATGGAGGCACTCAGTGTAAAAATTTGAATATAGCAAAATAAAATATTGGGAAAAATTCAAATATTTGTGAAAAAGGAATCTGACAGAGAGCATGCAAAGAAATTGGAAACTAAATTGTCAAGTAAAAGAATATTTCAATGGAAACCATTAAATAGGGAAAAGTAGCCTACAGTTATTTGTCTATCTGTAAAATTGTGGGTTCCTCCACTGTCCTTTAACTAACCTGTGCTTTAACATGGTGTGCAGGTATTTACCAGCTGTAATGGATTTGTTCAACCAGGTACCGTTAAAGGCCTGAGGTTATTTTGCAGAAGAGAAAAGTGATTCTCTGATCATTTACAAAAGAACAGGAGACTAAAGAGAAATCTCCTTGTCCACATGTATTTTTCTAAATTCCTTCTTACTGAAGTCAACAAGCTAAATTCATTTGAAATCAAGGTGACTGAAGAGGATACAAATTAACACAATCTCAGTCCTTAAGATAGATGCAGATGCATGTTAAAGCGGAGCTCAGGAAAGAAATATTATTCAATTAGAGGCCAGTTGAATTGATTCATGATATACTAAGTCTAAAATACTGTTAAATATAAAATTTTGTCCAACATAAACATTAGAAAAGTAGATTACAATGCTCTGTAGTTTATATACAGATTGGTAAGATTTGGCATAGGACAATTATAGCATGTTACTGATTAATGAATATAACCAGTAACAGTATAATAAATTTAATGACTAGTACTCATTGTTCTTAACTGAGTCTTTTAGCTTAAAATATTGTACATATTATTTGATAGTGAGCACTTTGACAAATGATAGTGGGACAGGCCTGAATGGTATAATTACAAATGCAGAATATGGATTTGAGATTAAATTAAAGAATTTTAAGAAATTATGATGTCCAAAACAGTACACTTTAATCATAAAAAAATATGACTCCTGCTTATTTTAGGGTACACAGAAAGCTCCTAACAACTACAAAAAATTGACCTATGTGCTTCTTGTCCATGCAATCCTAGACATGACCAAGCTATTACTCTCCTGAAAGAACTATAAATAAAGGAGTGGAAGCCAAGTAAAGTTCAAAGCTGAACATGCAATTGATCTTTTTTAATCAAAACCAATGAGGCAGAAACAGTATTTGTTTTTTTGGTTTTTAATAGAAATTAAAATATAAAACCATTTTTTTGTTTTAGAAGACTCAATTGGCTAAAGAATGTTATCTTGCCAAAAAAGCAAAGGCAAATTGAGACTAGATTCAGAAATCTGTTAGCGGTTGCTCTGCCATTAAATTATATATATCTAAGTACTCACTTAGAAAGTAGATATTTTTTTTAAATCATCTTCCTTTCAAAGACTGCTTTGTGCACCCATTTTGGATTACCTGGGGGAATAAAGAATGGTGGGTATAATTGTATATAAGCATTTAAACATTTAATGAGCTCCATGAAATAGAGACACATTCAAAACCCTACTTTATTTTCTAGTTCAGCAGTTACCTGAGAATTTATCTGTACAGCAGATCAGCTGCTCAGGGTCATCACCCCCAATAAACACATGAACACATACACACACATATACAGTAAGTTTAATAGTTTATAAGCTATATATGATAGTGAAATACTGAAATAATATTGAACTACTGAGCTGCATACCGTCATCAAGCAGTTCAAGCACAACTCCTGTGCAGGAGCAACGTGTACACAGCAGTGAAGCTTGTTTTAGCGCAGGGTTTATTAGACTGAGTACTTAGTCATGGAAAACAGCAAATGAACAGGCACTGCTGAGACTGATAGAGCTTTGTTACAGCAGGACTGAGCAATATACCCACTCCGGCTGATTATTTGGTATCTGAAAAATATTCTTGTGTCTCTTTTTTTTTTTTTTCTTTTCATAATTCTCCAAGATGCATTGCTTCCAGCTATGCAAAGACTTATACCTGGTTACAGAGAAAGCTTGGGCATGTCAAATAGGATAAAAAATTACTTTCTTAGATTTTTTTTTTTTTTATGTTGCATCCTCCAACTCTCTGGCTGAAATAATACTAGTACTGATATAACTAATGCTTCCTTAATAGTAGCACATGACTTTGATGAATGTTGCTAATACGGTGAAACACAGTCATAATGCTATTTCATAAGTTTATTTTATACACTTTACAATTTTAAAATTATGCATAATTGCACCATTATAATATAAGATCTGTAACCTGTCAATCTTTAATTTTACTTTGATTTCTTCTAGATTCTCCTAAGCACACATTTTCTAGAGTTGTGTTTGTAAAAGAAATCTATTTTCTTTATAAGTACCTTCAGTGCTTTTTTCTGAGTAGCTGAGGTTTGCAGCCCTTCTGGGAGTTCAAACTATCAAGCAACATCGCAATTATCAGGTACAAACTGTATCTCCCATAACACCCTGAAAGAATAGAAGAAGGTATTCTCAGAATGAGATAATGAAAGATTTATGATTTATGATAACGTTGAGATGGCGTGCTAAGCTGGGGTCTTTCTTCTTCATATAGATCTGTGTTTTGACTGAAACAATGGGGCTATTTATGTCAACAGGTAGTAGTGACTAACTCCCAATACCTGTAAAGGTGAATTAAAACTATTTAGTTTCTATGATTTTTCATGAAGAGTCTCCTGATTACTGTTTTAGTAAGACAATTAAGTAATAGTAATAATTAAAAATACAATAAAAAATCTAACAATACTCTTACCTGTGTGCGGGAGCTCAGGACTTCTGGACGACCAACCAATATGAATAGGCAGAAGTAATTTATTGTTTACATTAAGCTATATTTATACATTCTAAAACTAGTGTTCATGAGATCACATATTATTTGATCAGAGCCTCTATCTTGTCCACATGTTCAGCATGCACTTTTCAGGAAATATGATTGGTTACAGTCCACTGCTTCATGGGCCTCTTTTATCTAGTTCTTGCAGTCTTGGTATTCTGTTTCTCAGCTTCTTCTTTCTTATTTTAATACTGTTTATGTCTTAGTAACCTTGATGAATTCCAAAGGGTTCTGATAAAAATAACTAAAGATGGTTTAGCTAGAGCACATTTTGGCCTAAGCTGTTCAAATACATTGCTATACATATGTCAACCCTTTATTATCTGAAGAGATTTTTTTTTTTTTTTCATTTTATTTACTTGGAATGACAAAGGGTATTGTAGAAGTTTATCTATGACTAGGAAAGAAAAATCAGCCTTGGGCAAATTCATTCATCTTGAAATACTGAAAATGGGAAATAATAAGAATCATATTAGTTTGTCATGAACTTAAAAAAGAAAATTCTTCACCACTCTTAACAAAATAAATGTAAAAATCCTTCAGTGTCTTATAGTTTAAGTCTCTCTTGTTTTGGAAAGAGTTGTACATGTCTACATGTCACTGAACCCAGTCCCCTGATAATGTAAGCAAACACATTGTAAATTGATTCACCTTTCTAATAAAATTAGCAATATATTTTTGTCCCACTTACTCTACTGACTTAATACTCTCCACTACTGTGAGATTGAATGTTAGAAATGTCTGGGGTTTTTTTCTCTTAAATTTATTTCTGCTGCATTTATATCAATTTGTTCTTGTGCCAACTGTGCACTTTAGCTCTGAAATGTATTTATAAGAAATTATAAACCTTTATAGCCTTCATTTCACTAGGATAAGTAGGTCAATCTGGTTTAGTATTTTTGACTAAATTAAACTATTTTTATGAAAGGTCCTTTTCTGCATCTAATTACATCTGTTTAAAACAATGACCCATACTGTATACAGCAAATATTGCCCATAATATTTAAGGAATCTAAGATAGTTTCTTTATGTGATAAAACTGTAAAACAGGCCATTTAGAATGAGAATTCAGAATTTTGATGGCATAATCTAGATCTTATTTGTTTCTGCTAATTGCATAGGCAGACCTTATAATAATGATGTTCCAACTGAAAACCTAAAACTAGGTCATATCAATTCTTCCCTACATTTCAGAAATTTCCCTGGTGTTTTGGCCCAACCCCTTACCTATTGCAAGTACATGGTCTGATCAGCCCTACAAAACTCAATAGCTTTTTCATGTCTCCGTTATACTGCTAGCTGAAGAATTATTACAGACAGGATTTTGCCCTCCTTTGCCCTTTCCAGCTTAGAATCTCCATGCATAAAAACTTTTATTATGAGCAATCATGCACTTTATACTAGTATAGTTCATTTTCCATTTCCATTTCTCTTCCCTCAGAGTTAGTTCTTCCTGTTCTGATCTTTTCTATGAATGATGCTTTCCATATTTTGAATTAGAGAAACGTTATTAACACTTTGCTACCATTTTGTTCCTATTAGTGAGATCCCTGGGATAATGATTTACTTTTTCACCCTGGTGGCTTCCCTTTGAATACTATTATTCTCAGTCTGAAGCAAAACTCTTTACAACTGCAGCCCTCATACTTCAACTGCAGAATAATTTGCTGTGTGGCTTTATGTTAAATGCTTTGTATCATATCTCTAGAGTTTAAGAAAAAATAACCAGTAATAAGCAGCATTAGGGAAATGAGCATCTAGGGTGAGCACCTAATTTTTTACTATAGTATAAGTCATTTATGTGAAATAGCTTCAACAATGCCATCTGATAGGTATATGCAAGTTTATTCCTTGAATTGGGTATGTGTTTTACACTTTTTTGTGAGCACGGATTGCCATGTATTTTATTTCTTAATCTCAGTTTCATATAAATAGGATTAGCTAAATGTAGTTCTTGATTAAATGTGATTTCTTGAGAACTGAGTGGAGACAAAGAATTTTTAAGTCTTCAATACAGACTATCTTCCAAATACAGAGTAACTAAATTATCCTAGGTATGCTTTTTGCATCTAAGATATATAATCCATGAAATTGTTCCTATAAAGAATACACTATGACCCATTTGTTACTTTTATGACCTGATCCACACTAATCTCACTGCAAGAACAGTTAATCCAGTTACTTGTCTTTTGAGGATGTTAAAATGCAAGAGCTTGTTACTTATTACTTAATTTAGGACACGGCAAAAATTTTCATCCATATGAGAAAAGCTGTTGCTTTTATATTATTGAATCTGAGGATATCATATAATTGAAAGAGGTTTAAAAAACCAGCCTCTCAATTATTGAGCAGTGCCAGTTTTGCTGAGCTGCATATAGTGTTCAGTGTGACAGTCTGTTAACTGGAACAGTCTGTGAGTGACAGTTCTTCAGTAAGTGTAGGTTAAATTACTTTTTAAAAAGAAAAAGAAAAAAGAGAAAAAAAATCTGTGCTTTCCTGTTGTTTCTGATTTAATTGTTCTATATTTATCTCAATTTTTTATTTTTAGTTTGAATATGTTTTGCTTATAGTTTTATTTTTTTGTTTATATCTCTTATTAAAAGAAAAATAATTTTAGGAGATATTAAAAATCTGAAGAATTATAAGACTTGGTTTTAATTTTTATCCCCCAAAGTCCTATTATCAAGGAAGACCAGGTTGGTTTATTCATAAATGTACAGCGAGTGTGCTTTTAGTATGAATTCTAGCAATGTGATATAAATTATCAGGGGTAGCAGAACTAGCTCTGAGCGCAGATTTTACATGCTCTATTCAATAGAGTTCCTTTTTCTTTTTTTTTTTTTCCCAGTAGATGCAGATATTTTTTCTTGAAGGAAGAGAAAAGAATATGTAACCACTAGCTAGAACGTGGCTTCCATGCAAAGATTAAGTGTATTAATATGAATTCCAATGCCAAAACAAGGGGGGAGAAACAAAATGTTTTAATGATTTGAAGGTCAGACTTCTGAAGATTTGACAAAGTATTTGTTCTACTCCTACTAGAAGTAACTCTCAGATATAGTTTTTGAAGTTCCTAGCATCCTCTTTCAGAATATCCTGGACAATAACAGGAAAAATATTTCTGTAGATATTTTGATATTGTTTAGTAGTACATTTGCAATCCTGAACAGACCATAGACTTCACTTTTGAAGTTAAAAGTACTACATTTTTATCATATAGAACTGTAGTATAGAAGCATAACTAACCCCCTTTAGACATGTTTTAGCAGTAGCAGCACAGAGACTTTTTTTTAGTGGAAACTGATAACAGGTTTAGTTTCAATCTCTTCAAGAACCATATGGAGTCAACTCTAGTCATGGATAGGACCTGCCCCTCAAACACCCCCTGAGTAAATGTGAGATTTTCAAAGGAGATTACACTATGTGATTAATCCTAAATCATCAATCCTATGTTAATCTAAATAGTATATTTATTTAGTAAATAAATAAATGTATTTGTTTAATCTTCATTATATAACAGGGACCAACTTCAACAGGCTGACACATGCCTTCAATCTAAGTAATATCATCAAAGAGGTTAACTAGCTGGCTCTGAGTTCTGGGTGTCATGCCCCTTACAACCTTTAACCATATAGCAACAACCTTCTGATTTCTGAGATCAATACATGGGGAAAAGTTGACACTTTAAATAGTGAAATACTCATCTCTTCGGGTGAAATGAACTAACTTTAAATCTGAAAATAATTTTCCTCTTATGGAATCTGACCTTCTTAGTCTCCAAAAAAACTTTTAGTGATTTAGAGGCTCTATATGCTAAAATGTGTGGTTATGTACCCCCATGAAAACTTCCTTTTCATCATTTTTGAGACTTAGCCTTAAATTTGTTTCCAGCTGTGTATCCTTGTCATTTCTATGGCAGGCTCTCTTCTTGAACGCATTGTCTCATTTATAGAAGCTTTTCCATAACAGAGCACTCCCCAGTGAGCTCAATATAATCTACTACCTGAAAGGTTTTCATGGAGGATGTGAAGGTCTGGCCCAGACTAGTGGACAGTCTTCCTTCCTGTCTTCTTTAAATGACAACTATCTATCTGTTGTGCATTACATTTTCAGATTTAAATTCAGAATTTATTTCTCATGCAGTACAGAAACTTACATGTCTAGTTATTTAGAATGGAGTTTAAAATGCAGTGTATGAAGCCTGTATATTGTATAGAAGAAAATGAAATATTTATGTCTTATTATTTCTTCAGGAAATGCTCGATCTTTATTTCAGGCATATGAATTCCATTTCTGTAACTAGGCATCTAAAAGGCGTGGAGTTTCTGATTGTATTTTTGCTTCGGTAAATAAAAAGCTTCATTTTCAAAGCTCTTTATATTGGGATGCAAATGTTCTGACCCCCCAAAAATACTATTTGATTGATATTCTTCACATACATTGATAACAACACATTGATCTTCTTTCTGATGTTTTCCTGACAAGTTTAATGTAGAAATACTTCCATTTGAAACTATAAAGAAAAAACAGAGGAGTATTATAAAATTATAGAGTCATATATGTATAAATTTTCCTATCTTTTTAGGAAGGCCTTGAAGAACAACAAAAAAAATTACTTTACTTTGAAATCTGTGAGATGCAAAGTATGTCACTATTGGCTCATGCTGGTCCTTGGCTGCATGTCTCTGAAAGTTGGGATAACAAAAATAACCCTGTTTATGGGCAGTTTCCTAAGTATTTACCATTGGCTTCTACAACAGTCGAGAAATAATTTATACAGGTCTACCCAGGGGCTTGTGGGTATTGCTCTACTCTAAATAAAATAACCGTGTAGCCAATGAGATGTGGTAAAAAAGAAATTATCATTCATGATCCACCAGTGTTTTTATTTGATTATCACAATTGCCTTGTGATTGGTATCTTTGTTCAACTTTGTTATGCCAAGATTTAAAACAAGTTGACATTCTTAACATTCACACAATTGTTCATTATCATATTCGGTCCAATACCCACACAAAAGGCAGAACATCTTGCTGACAAGATGATAGCAAATATTTTAAATTATATAAACCAAATTATATTTCCATGATATCTTTATCAAGAGTCAGTTTATAGTTAATATGAAAAATATTATAATCTTGGACTAATTATCAACTGAGTAAATCTTATTTTGTCAATACAGAGACTGATAGTAGATGCCAGAGAATAATGATCGTATCCCAGTTCATCAACTATTTTATGTACACTGTGGAAAATGGGTAACAACCTAGCAATTTAGTGGGCCTGCCCACCCACCAGCTCCAGTAAAATGGAGTAAATACATTTGGTTACTATGGCATCATCTTCTAAATCCCATGAAATCCAATGCAGAAGGATCATGGTCAACAAACACTGAAATTGGATTATTTTCTGGCACTTGCTTTCTGGATCATTTTATGAATTCACATAGAATAGGAAAACAGCTGGAGAGTTTTCAAGGAAAAAGTTCGAATCAACAGATGTGTTTCATGATGGCAAGCAAATGAAACCTGGCAATATATCATATGCCTTTAAGCAGAGCTAGTTAAATACATTTCACTTCTATTGTGTAACTGCTATATTCAGGGCATGGAGTATATTTGATTTGTTTTTCTGATTAAAAATCTGGATATTTAAACTCTTTCTAATGCTGCTTTACTTTGCATTGTTTGTAAGGAGATTATTAGTCTTAACTAAGCACACTGAATCATAGAGTCATGGCATGCTAAGGATTGGAAGTGTCCTTAAAGATCACCTGGTCCCAGGAGTCCCTGCTATGGGCAAGGGATATCTCCAACTGGATCAAGTTGCTCAGGATCTTATCCAACCTGGCCTACAACACTGCCAGGTCTGGGGCATCCACAGCCTCTCTGGGCAATCTGTTCCAGTATCGCACCAGCCTTACAGTAAAGAATTTTTCTCTAAAATCTAGCATAAATTTCCCCTCTTTCAATTTGTATCCATTACTCATTATCCTATCACTGCAGTTCCTGACAAAGAGTCCCTCTCCAGCTCCCCTGTAGCCCTCTCTGGGAAGGTTGCTATGAGGTCTCCATACAACCTTCTTTTCTCTGGACTTAGCAGCCCCAATTTTCTCAGCCTGTCTTCATAGGGAATGTGCTGTAGTCCTCTCATCAACCTCCTAGCCCTCCTCTCGACTTGTTCCAACATTTCCATGTCCTTCTTTTGTTGGAACACCAGAACTGTACACAGTAGTTCCGGTGGGGTGTCACCTGGAAGAGGAGAGTAGAGGGGGAGAATCACCTCCTTTGATCTGCTGGCCATGCTCCTTTTTGACACAGCCCAGGATATGGTTGGCTTTCCAGGCACACACTGCTGGCTCATGTTGAATTTTTCATCAACCATCACACCCAAGTCTTTCTCTGCCTGGCTGCTTTCAATCACTGGGGTCTGCCCAACCAGTGGGTGTGTCTGGGATTACCATGACCTGACACAGCCAGTAGATCCCCAGCTAGCACTGATTCCCAGGTGTGCCAGGAACCATTCCTGAATCTGCCAGCAGTCTCGGGTAATGGTGCAGAACAAGGCTGTTCTTCTATGGCAGCAGGTGCTGTAATGCCTAGGTTTCAGAGCAATGATTAGAGAGAGGGCTCTTTTCTCTATGGTTTCTCAGAGATCTTTATTCCCCAAGAGGGGGGATGAAAAAGAGGTTGAACAAAAGCCTGCACCCACTTTTAAACCAGAGAGTAGGGGGCATGGGATAGGAAGATGATTGGCCTCAGGCTGGATTGACTGGTAAGTTTTCCACAACATAGGGAAGGGTCAGAGGAAGATGGACAGCTGACCAAAGCTTCCAGAGCAAGTGCAGGGTCAGGGGAGATGAACAAAGGGATAGGGCAGGAGATACCCTTTGGACGGTACCTGATTTATCGGGGGGAAAGCAGGGGTGAGCCATTGGGATACATAACTCAAAAACAGCTTAACAGAAACCCACCACCACAATGACTCAGGTACAGGACTTTGCATTTCATTTCGTTGAACTTCATGAGGTTTACATTCGTCCATCTCTCAAACCTGTCAAGGTCTCTCTGGATGGCATCCCTTCCCTTCGTCTTGTCAGCTGCACCACACAGCCTGGTGCTGTCTGTGAACTTGTTGAGAGTGTCCTTGACCACACTGTCCATGTTGCCAACAAAGATGTTGGACAGTATCAGCTCCAGTACTGACACCCCAGGACACCACTCATCACTGGCCTCCGTGTGGACAATGAGCTGTTGACCACCACCCTTGGCATAAGCCATCCAGCGAGTTCTTTATTCTTTCTCTATATGTACAAGTTGGTCCATCCATCCATATGTCTCCAATTCAGCAACAAGGATGTTGTGTGGGACAGTGTCAAATATTTTTCATAAATCCAGGTAGATAATGTCTGTTTCTCTGCTCTTATTCACCAGTGCTGTAGCCCCTTTGCAGGAGGGCACCATACTCATCAGGCATGACTTCTGCTTTGTAAAGCCATGTTGGCTATGACCATTTACCTCTTTGTTTTCATATGACTTACCATAGTTTCCAGGAGAATCTACACCATGATCTTGCTTGGCACAGAGGTAAAACTGACTGGTCTGTAATTCCCTGGGTCTTAGATTTTCTCCTTTTAAAAATGGAGGTCACATTTCCCATTGGAAACTTAACCTGACCATCATGATTTTTCAAAAATATTGGATAGTGGCTTAGCAACTTTATCTGCCAGCTCCCTCAGGACTCTCGGATGAATCTCAACAGGTAGCACAGAATGACATTGTCATTTTAAGAGTGCTGATCAAATGTAGTAGACTAGGCTTTTCACAGAAATATAGATAATAATAAGTTTGATTTGTTTCTCCTAAAGCCTCAATAAACATGAATGAGTCCTTGGTATAAACAGACATATATTTATTTTACAGTGAAAAGCTAGATCTGGACAAGGGAAAATGATATAATGTGCTTTAAATGTTGTAATTGACTAAGGTACATATAAAATTATACAATAATGCTCAAAATTTCATGTTCAGTTTTTGCAGACTTTGTTGATCACACTTCAGTGACAGTTTTGGTTATATGTCATGGACTGTTTAGGATCACATGTTTTTCTGTAATCACATTTCTCTTAGGGAAACTATTGTCCTTGAACAGCTGCTCTATCTGTCACACTGGCAGAGAAAAATATCTATTTTGAGGTGGAGAAGCAGCTGGTTTTCCTTAGCAGGTGCTACAACGAATCTCAGTCAGTGTCTAACAAATTCACACCAAGTTCAGGTCCCTAGTGTCATTTCTATTTAAACAATTCCTTTTCCAGTTACAGTCTTTTTCAAAGTGATCATTATTAAAACCTAAATTTCAAATATTTCATGTGTTTTAGCTGTCTGTGCGGAAAAGTTGCAATTTTCACTGCTGGCTGCAGGGAACATTCTATATAGAGACTTCTGTTTTTGTTGTGCTTTCACCCCAGCCAGAAAACACGTTCCATGTAGTCACTCGCTCAATTCCTGACCAATGGGATCAGAAGGTGAATCAGGAAGGTAAAAACTAGAAAACTTGTGGGCTGAGATAAAGGGAGCTTAATAGGGAAAACAAAAGCCTTGCACACAAACAGAGCAAAACAGAATTAATTCAGAGCTGCCCATGGGCAGGCAGGTGTTCAGCCATCTCCAGGAGAGCAGGGCTCCATCACAGGTAACCATTACTTGTAAAGACAAACACCATCACCCAAAATAACTCCCTTCTTCCTTCTTCACCCACTTTACATACTGAACATGATGTCATGTGATATGGAATACTCCTTAGGTCAGTTTGGAACACCTGGCCCAGCTATGTCTCCTCCAAACTCCCATGCACTCCCAACTTCAGCGTCAGCATGGCTGTATGAAAAGCAAAAAAGGTCTTGGCTCTGTGTAACCTCTGTTTAATAGTAATAAAAAATTCTCTAAATTATCAATCCTGTGTTCTGCACAATTGCAAAACTTGAACCCATACTAGCTGCTGTGAAGACAATTTATTCTACCCCACACAAAATGAGCTGGACAGGAATTCTTGTCAAATACTTCAATAAGAAAATGCCATTTTATTTATATTAAAAAAGGCTATCCCAAAATGACTGTGTGTTCCAAGCCAGTATGTATGAGGCTTACCTGTCAAATAATTTATAAGATAATATGAAGATTAAAAAAAAAATTCAAACATTGGTTCTTAGATCCAAATACTAAACCAAATCTGTTACAAGCTTGCAAAAACAAATAACAAAAATTTTCTTTTCATTATTGAAAGCAGAATCTAAGATTGCAAGTTTACTCTCACGTGTAACACATGCTTAAATTGTGTCGAATACTTATCAAATGGCACACGTTCTTTTAAATTGTGCGTTTTTTCTGAACAAGTTAATAAAGGAAATAAAATTAGTACAGCAAAGTATTTGCAAATCAGACAAATAATACCACTATTAATAAATTAACACTAATTCCTATTCCATTCTGGTTCAAGTAGCTAAAAGCTATGAAAAGCAAAAGTATGTTACTCACAATTTTCCCCAATATTTATTTAATTAGATAACTTTTCATAACAATATTATTTATGAAAGATATGCATAAAATCTTCTAGATTCTGTCTGGTTTTTTAATGTCTATTTCATTGCAAAGTTTATTCTTGCTCAGCCATATGTAAAGAGATCCCATCTTCAGTTCTTAAGCCTGTCACCTTTGGCTGCCTGTTTGTCAGCTGCTCACAGAATCTTCCCCGTGCTTTTGCTCTCTCAGTTCTTTATGTGTTGCATCTGATCCTGTGGCTTGTTGTGACATGCCCCTAGTCTGATAGTGTTTCAGGCCTTCTGAGGAGCCATTTCTTTTATTCTGTAAGCTTGAGGGCATGCCGTCTAGTAAACTTATATTTCTTTTTGATCCTGTTTGGGAATTTTAGCCTTGATCCTGTTTAGTAATTTTTTCCTTTTTTTCTCCTTCTCTGCCTTCACGGCAGGGACCGTCTTACAAGGGCAAAAATGTCTTGTACACTCAGAGCACAACTGTAAGAAATGTTTTTGCTATAGAGTATGGGTATGAACAGAATATACAACACTTTGGGAATGCTGCAGCTTTTTATTTTGGAGCTAACTATTTTACAGTTATCCTATAAAAATGAAAAATTTAGAAGTAGGCTCTGGACAAGCTATAACTTAACTGAATGACATTCATTGACAGTCAGGCACTCCAGCTTAATATAATAAGGAAAAGAAAGGTTGATTTGTCCAGAAACCAAGGAAATCAATCTAAAACAAAAATGCTGTGTCTCTCAAGTTTGAGCTACTTTGTACATAATCAAACCTGGGATACAATTGTTAGTTGCCATGCAGCTTTGACTAGTTAGGCCATTTTCCTTTCCACATATGGATTTAAAAACTCTCTTTTGGCAGACAGTCTCTTCAGAATCTGGCTCCTTATCTTTTTGTTGCTTTGTCAAGCAAACCTTCAAGCACACCCTCTTTTCAACACTGGACTTTCATCAGCTCCACAGTTAGAAGAATAAGAAAGCTTGTGACTGAAAAATAGTAAAATGTTTATTTAAAATCCTCCTTATTAAATTTAGCTCCATAAACACAAGGATAAATGAATACTTATTAAAAGATTAATACTTTAAAAATTGAAATTTTTGGACACCCACAAGAGTCTCATCAATGAGTCTGGATTACCCTAGAATTCAGAATTATGCTGAAATCACAGTACATTGAAACCTGTATTCTATTAACAGAAATAATTAAACTTCTGCAATGATTTTTTTGCTTGGATGGGAAAAGATTACAGAATAATAGAATGATCTGACTTGAAA
Organism: Donacobius atricapilla; assembly: GCA_013397315.1. Lineage (NCBI taxonomy): Eukaryota > Metazoa > Chordata > Aves > Passeriformes > Mimidae > Donacobius > Donacobius atricapilla. Next base: position 980,112 of record WBMY01014895.1, on the reverse strand, counting down.
GGACCCACAAGGATCAATGAGCCCAACACTTAAATGAATGGCTCTTGGGGATCAAACACAAGACCTTGATGTTAATAGTAGACAGATATTTTTAAGACAAGAAATTATAAAGCCTCAAGTTTTTGTTTGTTTTTTTTTTTTCTTTTAAAAATTTTGTAATATATTTTTGTATTTCTCAAACAGCAACATATATGAACCCTTTTGATAATTAGTTTAATTGAATCTCCTTTTGCTATGCCTTATAACAATTGCTTCTGCAAATAAGTATCATTACCTCCCAGGCACTAAGGAGCTTGTCTCAGGAGAGCTAACACCTTTTTTCAAGTTCATTAACAGTTCTCATGATCATCACCTGAAATGCTTGAATGATCAAATCTCATTTTCCCAAAGCCTATAACTTACCTCTGTAAACTCATCTTTTACAGTGGTCTCCTGTATGTGTGAAGCATCATTTGCACTCCTTCAGACACTGATGAGAAAGTGAGTTCTGTAAAGATTATGCTTGCTACCCCAGAAGTTTACTCAGTTAAAGTCTGAAATAGACAGTTTTGAAACAGAGCATAAATCTTCCTCTCTTTTTCCAGTTATGTGCTGAGATGATGACAGACAGACTCCGGAGCTAATAAATTTATAAATGTGGGAACCTGACCAGTAAACACATAGTCCTAAATATTGCACACTACAAAATGCATTTACCTGAGCAAGATTTTTCTTAAAGGACCTATTTTTCTTCCTGTTAATTTTATGTGTATTTTACATCTAAGTTTACATCTTTTTTCTCTCCAGACAAAAATCTCCTATGTTGAAAATCTCCATGTTTACTTTTTTGAGAGTTTCATCCTCATGATATATTCCTGCAGAAATTTACTTTACTATAATTCTAAAATTATTTAGGCAGAAAAATAAAAATTTCTGTGTTTTTTCCCCTGCTGTCACTGAAGAAAACGTCTACATTACTTAAAAACCCCTAATCTTTAAGAAAAACACATAGAATTTCAAGAATAGAAAAAAATAATATTGTATATGTAATAATATTGCCATCAAAATATGAACCGCAAATATTTCTATAGGGTTATTGCTGTTATTAATCAAGTTAACACTGTCTGGTATAACACTGCAGTAATTCATCTGTTCAGTAAACCCAAATGAAAAGGTTACAGGGTTATTTGAACTCATAAAATGTTTAGTCTAAGGTAATTAGCATCAGTTTAAAATTATTTCCAAATGCAATATATGCCTACTTATAATTCTACTGCAAAGTTTTGTTTTAGAGAAGCTGCCTATTGTGCTTCACAGACACCAAGCTCTATGTCTCACACTGGAATGATATCATAAATAGAAAATAACACAAAACCGAATATAAGAATAGTATGACTTGTAAAAAAATACCCATTGCAAAAATTTGTTATAGAACCTCAAATAACTTCTCACAAGTCTGCTTATTTTTGAAATGGAGGAAGGATAAAAAAGGCAACAGGTCAAGGGAGAATGTAATAATTAATATAGAAGTCAGCAAGATATTTATGATGCAGGAGATTAAGGAGATTAATTTCTTTACAATGCTACTAAATTGAATGATTAGAGGGGACTGTTTTGGGTGGTTCGGGCCTTTTTGTTTGGCTGGGGTTTTTTTATTGTTTGGGGGGTTCTTGGTGTGTTTTCTTCTGTTTGGTTGGCTGGTTTGGTTTGCTTGTCATTTAAATATTAAATAACCTTACATGCCTTTCAAAGTAAGGATAGCTCATTTACTTCTGAAAGAGTTACATGTTTTCTAATATGCAGAGATAATACATTGTGCCAAGGCAAAGTACAGTGAGATCTGGCAAAAAGGAAATGAGAAACCATGGGAATTGTTTCTCTACTCAAATATTCAAAAAGAAAAAAAGTAATAGGAAATTTTGTCATATAATGAAAAAAAAAATAGTTAAATGTCTAATACAAAAAAAAATATAAATATATTAAGTGTTTCAAAGAAAAATATAGAAATACACCACTTCTCAATTAATTCAACTNTAAAATATATAGAAAACAAAGAAAAATTTACTTTTTTCATCTACTTTTGTCTTTTCTCCTCTTTCAAATGGACAAGACGACAAAGGGGCAAAGAAATGCAAAAACCCCAAAAATGAAAAAACTATTCAAAAAAGGAAAATACTTTGAGATGGTATATTTTATTTTTTTCAAAAGTTTTCCTCTTTTATGCAAAGAAACCTAACAAGTTAACAAAACTTATTGAAGAATATTCTCCTCCAAATGACTTAAAAAAATTAAATATTTTTGAATCAATCCTGCTAATAAATTAGGTGAATGCATGTTGCTAACCATAACTTACCAAAATTTTTGGACTGCTGTCTCTACAAAGTCCAGTTATTTCCATTTCATTCTAGAGAATATCAGTACTACTCTAAATATTCTATACTGCAGTCAACCTATGAAAAAAAATTGAGGTGGCTCTGTAATAAATGATCAGGTGGTTTATCCTACTTCTCTTATCCTGTATAGCTGCATAATTTCACTATAAATTTGAAAGAATTGAATTTAATGTACTTTTACTGCTTGAAGGATTAAAATAATTTTCTATTTCAGCGACAAGTATGATCATGGTAAAAGGGACTATTTAAGAGGATTACTTCTGTGGCAGGATTTATCCTGAGAGGCCAGTGTCAGGCCAGAGTTTCAGCTTTAATTCTGTCAGGTCTTGGTTTCATAGCTTTAGAAGTCAACCCGTCAAGAGTTTTATATGTGTCTCTTTGTAATGGCATAGTGTTTCCACAAAGGAAGTTGAAAGGTGCATCCCCAAGGCAAGGCCTAAGAAGAGAGTAGTAGCAAATGTACAACTCAAACAACAGCTGTAAATGGGGGAAATTAGTAAGATATAGTAAGGAAATCAGAAGGTTCTCAATCACTATATGGTGAAAATACAGAAATCCATTGAGAATAAGATGTGCCACATGAAAAAATATGAAGAAATAATATTGGGGGAGAGGGAAGGGGGAGGATACTGAAGGTCTGCAGGTAAATACATTTTTAATGACTCTCTAGAACAGTCAGTAACTTTCTGACTCAGCTATAAATATTTTCTGTAACATCTTTTAATTTACAGCCTGGGTTTAGGAGGATACATGGTAATACATATTTTTCTACACTTGTGCAAGTCAATGAGCTAGAATCTTGTTATATCACCACTGGTAGCAATAATATGCCTCATAATTAATGAGTAGAGATTGGCAGATGCAATGATACAGAGAAGACACATACTAAGTTAGTTAAGAAAACCCTTCTATTACTGTGAGTGTGGTCAAATACTTGGGAGACTTGTCCAGGGAGGTTGTGAAAGTCCCACATTTGCATACATATTCAAAACCTGGCTGTCCTGCTTAAGCAGGAGTTTTGGACAGGATGATCTCCAGAGGCTCCTCAAAACCATTCTGAGGTTCTCTGAAAGCCAAATATAGAACTCTAAATTCATATTACAGTTCTATTGTTAGAACTGGATACCTAGTACCAACTTGCAGCTGTAGGTTAACATAAGTATCACCTCCTTGACTGTAATACTTCAACTCTGATTTTTGATTCCCTATCTTAGGTGTCATTTTTATAGCTGGTCTTTTCCACGGGATCCAAGCCCAGGTGCTACAGACCTTGATTTACAATGAAGTAATTTAGTTAATCTGACACTTCAATCTTCCAGATGACCTAAGAGTCAATAAAAATTCTGCTATCATTCCATAAAATAAAATTATCTAATATTCTTAGGAATTATGTATTAATTAAAAATCTAAGTGTACTTCGTAATTTTTCTGCCTTCACTTACACATAACACATGACAGTCGACTATGCAAAGAAGGATTAATAAAATAATAAGCAACTTCTAGATTAGATGTACTGAAATGTCACATTTTCTGGATCTGAGAAATATATCTGCTGGCTTTATTTGTATAATGCAGAAATTCAGCTGTATTTTATATAAAATAACTAGCAAACCCAGTACCTTTTTGAGAGACCAAATAAGAAATATTGTTCTGATATGCAGATTTTAAGAGACAGTGATGCTTAATTCTGATAAAGGACCATAAGAAGTGAAAACAATTTGGGAAATTGAATTCCACAGATGGAAAAGCAGAGTAATGCTATTGCAAAATGCAAGCTCATGAATTAAATCATACATAAAATAAAAGTAATTGCAAATGCCTCAAACGGATATTCAAATCTCTAAGTATAGCCCATGAATTGCAATGTGTTATATGGCATTCAACAGATGAAAAGTTTTAAACAGATCCTGCCATTTGATTAAGAATGCTTATGCACAAAAAAAGCTAACAAAATACCAGAAAAATTACAAGATACAGAAGTGAGACTAAAATGTAATTAGATGGTAAATCTCAATCATGAGAGGTGAATTCCCTGATGAGTTAGTCAATTCATCTTATACTAATACATTTTCCATTAATTTTGGAAAAGAAATTACTGTGAATGACATGTAATTCATAGTGTCTAGAATGTTGATGCAACATTCTGAAAAACTTTGAAAAGATTTTATCTACCGTAAGTTGAATTAATTTTTAGATATTGTTTACATAATTGTTAATAATAATAATATTCCAGTTTTGCTCCATGTTAAATACTGGTTTTAGGTCTTAAAAATTTTCTATGCTAAAGGCACCACCATGAATAGTGTTATTACTAACTCAGGCTAAAAAAACCTATACTTTAGGAAACAAATTTCTAGTATTTTCATTACAAATGATGTATAACATTTTTAATGCCAAAATAAGTATAATAAAACTTGAAAACCCAGAGACTTTTCACCTAGTACTTAAATTAGAAAGTTTAGATTAAACATTCTCTCTTAATCACTCTTTTCAAGAGGCAGACAATCTGGTGTGCTTTTCAGACTTACAAAGTTCTCAGCTTGACCAATTGATTTTACAAGTTTCTATTTCTGTCTCCCTCAGTTTCTGAAAGATGATGCAAGTATTTTTTTTCCCTATGTTTAGTTGGGGTTTTTTTTACAAAATATGTAAAACGAAGTGTGGCTGGGCAGCAGAGAAGAGAGTTATATGCATTTCCTGCCACAATGGATGCATACAGATATCTCTATGGAAAGAGGAAAAGAGGCTGCTTTGTTTGATTGGACTTCTAAGCTTTGAAGACATACTAACAATGCAGGTGGTGAGCAAGAACCTCATTAACAATGACTATTAAGCATGAACAGAACCAGGAAGGTCTTGGAAAAAATACAGAGGAAGTTTCATTGACTAGAGGAAATACAAACTGATTTTTTAACTTGTCTAGAGACAATAATGTAGTTTTTCAATCCAAAAGACCTCTGCAAATTGCTGGACCACAGAAAAGAGCATACCATTCAGTTACTTGTGGGCATTAGTGATGCTACTTAAAAATACTTCTCTTCTTGTCTGATCAACTCTTAACTTCTAAGTTTCTTGTTCTAGCAATCCTAAAAATTCAAAACCATTTTGGTCCTGAAAAAAAACCCCAAAAGGCACTGTACCTTTTTCAAAGCTGCAAGTGCATTGGGGTCAGCAGCCATCTATCAGGTTTTAGTTTCACAATTCATGGAAAGATTTTTTTTCATCTTTGTCAGGTGTTCTAAGGGTTCTGTTTTGTTTTGTTTGTTTGTTTGTTTGTTTGTTTGTTTTTGGGGGGTGTGTTTTGGTTTGTTATGATTTGTTTTGGTTTTTGTTTGTTTGTTGGTTTGGTTTGGTTTTTCCCTGAACTTTACTGAGTTTTGCCAAAGCCTGCTGGGAAAATGAAATGTTTCAGCAGGAAGCACTGAACTACTTTCTGCTTTGTTCTGAAAATTGCAGTCTGCATGCTTCACTCAGAGTTAAAAGCTCTGCACCTTTTTTCATGAATGATCAGGACAACAGCAAGGAATCTCTCACAGTTGTGTGAGAATTTTTCTGAAGTTCTTATGAGATTCCGAACAAAATTAATGTATTTTACTGATCCAAAATCTACTGTTGGAGCAGTGTTGCTTCAAGAGAACCTTCCTCAGATTTCGGATACCAATGAAAATTAATTTTGATGTGTCAGTATCCTATTACCTCTGAGCCAAGAAGTATTTCAGCTTTGACTACCAACACAAGTGTAGTTGAGTAAAATCATCACTTGAATGAAAGCAGCATGAGGTCCAAACGGGATCTTTCCAGGCAATTAAATGCAAGCACAACCTCTTCAATTTTATAAAACTCTTATGTGTCATATTGCTTTTCTGCAACTGAAACAGGTGACAATATCTGCTTCCTCTCAAGTAGTGAATACTCTTGAATACTCTTTCAGGAACACTAAGACATTTATGGCAGCAAAATATAACACATAGTGTTCCTTATTTGTGGTGAGAACCTGGAGAATCATGTTGATGCAATTTTTTTCCTGTACAGTTTGGGTTTTTTTCCACCATCAGCTAAAATCCTCTTTTGAGGATTATTGTAGAGTCTTGTTTACTCCCCAGGTGTCATTTTAGTTGATGTTTTAGGAGAATTGCATGTTCATTTCTGTATTATACTTGTTAGCTCTTTCATTTTGACATCAAGACTGAAATTATCGTATACAAGCCATACAACATCTTCAAAATTTAGATTAGAATTCTATTCATCTCATCTTGGCTAGTGGAAAGGTTGGCTTTGGGTTTTACTTTGTTTTTCTGTGCTATATGTGAAAAAGACTTTCCCCATATACCTGCTGCAGCTTAACTCAGATGACCAGAACTCAGGTTTCTGAGAGGGTTTGCCTGATATACATTGTTAATAGTGATTTCCAAAGACCTAGCAGGATTGACTGATCTGCCTATTTACTTCAGGATTTTCAAAACATATTTGGTGAAAATTGTGAGCTTTCTGATTTTTCATTATCCCTGAAATATAGTTGTCCCATATTCTTTTTTTTTGCGAATTCCTACAAGAATTATGGTGGAGGTAACTAAAACCAAAGAAAATGATATGTAACTCTATTCAGCAGCATTAATTACTTCTTTT
>WBMY01014895.1:715737-973077 GCA_013397315.1 Donacobius atricapilla | reverse complement strand
AGTTCTTTTAAGAATACAGCTAATAAGTTCAATAAAAAGCCTTAGCTAAATTCTCCATGAGCAGTAACAAGCCCTCCAAGTCATTACAAGTGAGAATGTAGTGGGAGGTGCAACAGTGATTTAATTCTTGCAAAGTACTAACTTGCAAAATCCTAGCAACAATAAACCAGTTATTCAATTTCTCTTGTTGCCTCAATATACTGTTGTATATTTAATTTAGAATATATTAAATTATGGAACTTTATTAATTCTATCATGAAACAGAAGCTTCTGTCAAATATATATTTCAAGAGTCCTACTAGGAATGTAGATTACAAACACTGTTATTTATAGTGAGTATCTATTCCCTGTGTGTGTGCACTTAGTGTTGGGCTTTATACTGTTAGGTTTATGGCTGGATTTGATGATCTTAAAGATCTTTTCCAACCAAAATGATTCTATGATTCTACAATTCTGTTTACACATGGTGTTAAGAATGAGATTTCATCACTAAATATTTTTCTCTGATAACATATTTCATTTGCTGATACTACAGGTTTGGCAGCTATGGAATATTTAGAAAAATCTTTTTGTTGAATTTGAATTAGAAATGCCTAGGATTAATTAAAATGCAGGACTACTGAACTCACAATTCAAACCCTTTAATGTTGTGAGTCATACAAATTAATTTATTGTCATTATTCACAGGTCCAATTATTTTGCTATTATATAGATCTCAAAATACTAGTAAAATAGCAGTCATATATTCTAAACCTTTATTCTGGATTTCATATCCTGGGCAATTAGTTTTTCAGATAGACATAGATATTGTCTTTTGTCTTTTGCTTCAAAACTCTGTGAAAGAGTATAATCATATCTTTCACTATAGTCATAGCCTGCATTAAAGGCCCGAAGACATTTTTCTAACAACTGAATATTTCCAGAGGCTGTTGTCTAGTCTTGAGGCTTAATGGGATTGGCTGACCTATCCAACCTATGGCCTTTTCTTAGACTCCAGGAAACATGTTTGCACTCTTCCTGCCTATTGGGAATGATTCTTGGCCTAACAAATTTTCCTAGAGAACTGACTTTAAATTACAACTTGGTAACAGTCACAACTGTTCCAAGCACCAGCTTAACAGTTTCATAGTTTAGAAGATGTTTTTCTTCACACTTCCAGAACTGATTAAATAAATTGCTGCTTGATTATTACTGTAGAAATGGCCATTTTATCAGACAAGGCCATATGCAGATACAACACCTAGGCTTCATAGGGATGCCTTTTTACACCTAAGTCTTCCCTGCCCTTGGGCTGAGTTTCCCTCTATTCAAATTCATTATCAGGCTAGACTTAGAGGGGTTTTGGTGGTCTTGAGCCCCTGTACTGGGTCTTTCTTTGGTCAACCATCTATGCTGGCTGCTCAACCCACAGCTTGAGTGCTATCCTCCAGGAGCCAATACAAAGCTGCCTCTGTATGGGCTCCTTCTCTAGCCACATCCAGTCGTTTCTCACAGCATGTTCTTACCAACAATCCCTAATTTCCTCCATAGTTATCTGGATATTGGTTTTGAGACATGCATATTAGCCCCTTGTCTTCAGGGCTTCTACAGAGGACATGATGCAGAGACTGGAGTAGCTCTCCTGTGATGGTAGGCTGATAAAGTTGGGGCTGCTCAGACTGAAGAAGAAAGGGATGCATGGAGTCCTCATAATATCTCCCAGTACCTGAAGGGGGCCTATAAGGAAGCTGGAGAGGGGTTCTTCCTTAGGAACTGTAGTGATATGACAAAGAATAATGGGTCCAAAGAGAAGAAGGTTTAGATTAAATGTTAGAAAGAAAGTCTGTACTTTGGAGGGTGATGAGGCACTGGAACAGATTATCAAAATATGCTGTGGATGCCCCAGCCCTGGCAGGGCTCAAGGCCAGGTTGGATGGGGCTGAGTAACCTGGTCAAGTGCAAGGTGTCTCTGCCCCTGGCAGGCAGGTTGCAACTAGATGATCCTTAAGATGCTTTCCAATCAAAAGCATAATTTAATTCTATGCCACCTAGGCATAGAATTATCTATGCCTAGGTGGCATAGATATATCCAATTATCTTATTCTTCCTTTCTATCTAGCTTCAACTGGACACAGTGGACTGTAATATTCATACCATCGTTTAATAATAAGGCTCCTTAAGCATGAACAAGTCAAGTTGATACTTTCTCTAACAGAGTATTGAATGGAATTCACTTAACCTATATTATCTGGAGTTGATGAAAATTAATTTTATTTTCAAGGTTTGTCCTATTTTTCAGGGAAATTGGTCTTAATTCCTTTGCTCTAATTAAGGATCAATTATTTTGAATACAATACCGTTTAACTCCTTGAATATGTTAGGAAGCTAGTTCTATTTTTGTTCATATACAGTTCACAGATTTGCCTATATTTTCAAGCAGTGTGGAGAGATAAGGGAGGGCTTTTAAAATGAAGCAGTGAAGCTGTGAATCTACCTAATACTGCTAAATGATATTCACGCTAATGTTCATTTGGGGGTTTTACTGCAGACTAGCCTACACATATGGATCAACCATCCATACTCACTGGGGTGTACTAGGTACATTCTTCAAGCATTTCTTTTAGGTTTGTTTCATTTAAAGATTCATTTTTTTTGAGACTGCTATCTTAAGAGAACTAAAGCGTGCTATGTGGTGATAATTTTAAGTTAGCTTCAGGAGCATGTTTTTGGTCTTAACAAAAAGTTTACTGTAAATTCACCTCTGAAATACCTGAGTGTAGGAACTCAAAATCCTCAAAGAAATGGAAACAAAGTGTTAATCCAATTAAAATATACATATTGCTTTTATAGACAACAAGAAAATAGAGTAAACTTTTCTTTTGCATTTAGAATTCTTTTGAAGTTTTACTTTGCACATCATAATTTTCATGCATTCCCCTTGAAAATCATGTTCTCACTTTAAAAATAACTTCATACTTGCTTTATTGGCATAGCTAAATACTTTTAAAGTTTAAAAACCAAATGAAAGGTAGCATGATGATGGACATGAGGAACGTGTATCTTGTTCTAAGTCCATCTGTTTTCATTTCATCCTTTATACAACACTAGACAGAAAAACTGTTGGAAGGAATTTAACTGAAGTAAACACTCCATACATATTTCAATGAATGTCAATGCTCTTTATCATCATCCTTGATGGCCACTTCCAGGACCTTGTTCTGTGATTGGGCTATAATTAATAAGGGCTCAAGGTTTCTTGTCCATGGTTGTGGACCTTGTGTTGTCAAGTACAGCAGTATTAAAGGATAATAAATGTTTAAAACCATTTCTGCTTCTCTCTTTTAATACAGCTGCACTGCAACAAACTAAATATGACCTATATAAATTAGTATGTAGATTAAGAAATATTAGAAAGGAATTTCACCACAAGAACACAGTATGTTCCTTAACAATTTCCATTGTTAATATTTCTAGCAACTTTTTTTTTTTGTCCCCAGGCACAATAAGCATCATAAGTGAATACAACAAACCTGTGAAATTCAGCAGAGTGATCAGTGGGACTAGAGAGAATGCAATTTTTCAGTAGCTCAGGATATTGTCTTTTTCTTCTCTAGTTTCTATTGCAACCACAGTTTTCACTGAGTGTGAATATGATCCACTACAACACTGTATCATAGCTGAACAATAAGTTCATAATTAGAATGTCTGTTGGTTATGGAGAGACTCTGTTGGAATTTCTATTACTGCTGTCTTTTAAGAGATTTGTTGTTGGTTTTGATGCCGTTACTTGCCCTTTGAATTTTTTTCTTCCCTCTAGTCTTTCCATATGAATGTCTTTTCACATTCAACCTGCCAGCATCTGTGATATTTTTATTTCATTTATTTATGGGAAATTTCAGGTTGTAAAGTCTGCTTCTTGCTTTCCATCCCACGCTCTTAAATTTAGACATGCCAGCTCCTTTTTATCTATCTTTGAGCCCTGACCAATGGTACACAATTTTTAATTTATCTTTAATACAGTATCCTTATATAATTTCTGTTTTCCCTATGAGCACTTAACAACATTGCCCTGTTTTAAGCATTCTTTAAATAAATTAACTCATTAATTGTTTCTCTTTTAGAAATTGAGGACATCTTTTGACAACTGAAGAAAATTTTTTTTCACTTTAATTCTCTCTGCAGGCATTTTGAATCCAAGTACATGTTGTCCACTGCTAGAGAGACCGTCATGACTTGAATAACATCAAAAGTTGCTTTGCCTTTAGTGTTTTTCAGCCTAGTGCTTCACGAAACAGTAATAGAGTCCACACAGAAATTTGATCTTCATTTAAAATGTGTTGTGCTGTTTGTCTAATGTGCATTGTAGCTGCAATCTCCCATTACTGATAATTTTCTTTGCTCACAGACTCTTTGACATCAGCAGGTCACAGTCATGGTCACATAGGGGCTTCATCATGGTCTTAGAAAGAAAACTACAAAGACAACAGGTGAAGAGAGTGTCTATTTATAGATTGATTTATTTAGATGAAACCATGCCACTAGAAACATTTTTTCTAGGATCTGTTTTTCTTCTATAACTCCTTCACCTGAGTTTTTGGCAGATTTTTAGTCCTTATACTATTGTGTTGAGCATGCAAAACGGTGAGTGAAGTAAATGACAGCTGTGTGGAGTCTAACAGGAAAAGAGGATTGGCTTTGAGTAGTAGAGTTCTGTCGTAGTAGATATGGCCATGACAGTCAGAGTGCTTCAACAAAACTTCAGAAGGCTTCAAGCATCAGCACCTTGTTATCTAGAAGTCTTCCATACCTTTTCTCTGTAGTCTCCTAAGGGTAGCTCCACACAGCTCTGGCTCTTTCTCTCTTTTCTTTCTTTCCTTCTCCAGTTTTGGCTAGCTCCTTCCTGTTCCTATCCCAGCCACCCAATCCTGTCTATCCTACGTATGGCATTTACCCTTTCTGTCCTACACACGACCTCCTGTCCCTTCCTCCTCACAGCACAGCCAGCAGACTCCAAATGACTCCCTACTAGCTAACTCACTCTTTATCACCCCCATAGCTGTGAGGGCAAGGTTGTTCTTACCCTTGGATAATTAACACAGCTGCAATATATCAAAAGCAAGACTGCCTTTAGCACTATCTCTATCTATCTCCCCGCAATCTGTCTCTCTGCAGAGTTCTAGTGGAATCAGGCCACCAACTACCTTCTGCTCCTCATAGACATTTCCTGAAGTCTTTAGGCAAGGAAATCCATCTGTGCAAAGCTGTCATCCAGCTGTACGAATTCATGGCCCTGTTCAAGCATACCTATGGAAGGCACTGGTAGCTGACGGGCTAGAGACAGGCTGGAGCAGGGACTTTATGACATAGGGGTATGGACACCCTCAGAGACTTCAGCCATGTCAACTTAGTGTTCCAGCATCACAAATACTAAGCACAGGGCAGCAGAAAAAGTTGTGTTACATACTACACTGAAACCTCCTCCAGCTATCCTGGAGGAACTGGGACAGATTCCAAGCAGACACTTGAGTGTGGGCACAAAGATTGCTTATGGGTGTGATCCTTTTTCTCACAATCAGAACTGCTAAAAGAGAATTTTAGGCTGTCTGGTGAGTTGGTTTTGACTGTAATGGAGTTTTATTTCTTCGTTGGAGTCAGTATGGGGCTGTGCTTTTGATTTGTGATGAAAACAGTGTTGATAATACAGTGTTGTTTTAGATATTATTAAACAGTCCATATACAGAGCCAAGGTCTTTTCTGCTCCTCAGTCCACAATGAGGAATCTGAGTATGCACAAGGAGTTGGGAGGGGTCTCAGCTACGAGATCTGATCCCAAGTGATTAAAGGGATATTCCATACCACTCCATTCACCATGTAGGGTGTTGTGCTCAGCCTATAAAGCTGGAAGAAGAAGGATGAAGGGGAGTATTTTCAGAGTTACTGTGTTAGTCTTCCAAAGTCACTGCTACATGTAGATGAGCTGTGTTGTCTGGGGATGTCTGGACACCTGCCTGCCCATGAGAAGGCATGAATTCCTTGTTTTGCTTTGCTTGTATGCACAGCTTTTGCTTACCTACTAAACTGTCTTTATTGCAACTCATGAGTTTTCTCAGTTTTACCCTTCCAAATTCTCCCTCAATCAAAATAGGGAAAAATGAGCAAGCAGTTGTGTTCGGCTTAGTTGTCAGACAGGGTTAAACCTTAGCAGCTAACAGTAAACTAGAATACAGTAAAATTCCCTGGCAAATATTGTTATGCCTACCATCATTTTATAGGAATTGTTGAGTAAAAGAGTAGCCACCAGAACTTGATAAGCAAGTTCAGCACTGTCTGCATCACTACTCTGTCTATATTTATTGTACAGCTGTAAGGTAGAAATAAGGGTTCTGTAATCTGAGGTGTAGGTAAATTCACTGTCTAGCATGTTCAATATTGCTTCAGCAAATGCCATATGTTTTAAACAGTGTCTAGTAACTAACAAATCATTTGCAAATAATTAGGATTGACAAAAATAATGTAGAATTTCCTAAGAATTATTAAATTTGTGATGAAAAATAGAAAGGTACAAACAACCACTTGATATGTCATTCAGAACATTAGTGTACATTGCAAACACAGAGTAGAAGTCAAATTTTGGAGGCACTGTAATTAATGACTTTTCCTTTATTATACGTACCTATAAAGTCATGCTTAAATTTGATGGTTTCAAATACACATCAGAAATAAAGTGAACATAATATCACAGTCCTGGGGAGCAGCAAACATGGGCTGCCATGCAAGGATGGAGTGCTGGAAGGGGAGAGTGACAGTGATATCAGTGGACAAGAGGCACTATCCCATAGCATCCATATGGGAAAGGGAATGTCTGGGGATGGTGCTCAGAGGCAGCCAACAGTCCAGTGGTACCCAGACAGATAAACAGCAAAGAGACAGGTTCTGAGCTCAAGAGAGTAAGCAAAATATTTAGGTCAGGGTTGAGGTCCAAGTAAACAAGGTATAAGGGCAAGTACCTGCTCACTTGCAGCATAGCCCAGCTGAGCATCTGAGGGTTAGAATTTGAGTTTAAATGCAGATCCTGAGGAAGGTAATGATGCCTAGAGAGGCTGATCTAGAGCAGAGGCTAGACAGAGTTAAAGGAATAAAGTGGGTTACTCATTGAAAGGCCTTTAAAGGATACACCTTGGGGATTACAAGAGCCCGGCCATGGCTACACCCAAGATGGACACAAGATGGACATGAGTTTTCACACTTTTATAAGTCTTGGTCTATTTACATAATGGGGTTAATTGTCCAGTTATAGCTTCAGGTTATGAAGCCCCATCCTCTCAGATTGCTTTCCTCAATTTGCTATTGTTTACAGTTCTTGAGCCTAAAGCTGCGACAGTGTCCTTGGTTCTCAGGCTGGAAAATAATTGTCTAATTACCCTGTGAAGAGAACTTTCTAGCACTTTATATGAAGCTCAGAGTCACACACTAAGGCTGTACAGAATCTAAAAAATATGAAAGCTAGAACTTAAGGCATCAATAGGGGGCACCCACTAAGTGTCCCCCACCCGCCAACAGCATCCTCTCAGTTACTTCACATCACTTTGTTTCAAGCTTGCAGCCCCATCCTACCAAAGCTGCTCAAGCACAGGGAGGAATTTAACAAAGTAGTCATGTGAGGAGGTGGAAAGAGGAGGTTCATTCTCAGCCAAAACATGATGGCATGATGTTACTAAACATTTCCTAGTTTATTCTCTTCTTTGACAGATTTTCTTTTCGTGAGAAGCTGTTCATGGTGGTTCGTGGACCACCCACAGAGGACAATTCACCCCTAGGCTGCCTCAGTTTGCAGGTACTCTCCTTTGGGAAATCCCTTTGAGAGTTTTTCTTGTGGCTCAAGGTGAGGAAAAATTACTTCAACCCATGAGTCTTTGAAGTTCTACATTAATGTTGTATACCCCATTGGTTATTGCCCTTGTTCCTGGCATTTACCCCTCTGGATTGGTTCTTTTTGGTTCCTTCCCCTGATTGGTCCCTTTCCCAATTCCTTTCCCCATTGGCCAAGTTGTGAAACCCTGCCCCCTGGCTACCCCATATATTCCCTCTTCCCTGGGAGTATTTGGCTCTTTCCTTGTGGACTTCATGGAATAAAGAAGCTCTCCTGGAGATTGGAAAGACCCTGTCTCGCTGCTTTTACTCCTGTGTCACCCGGGGTGGCAAACGTGGCTCTGCTGCTCAGGCAGCCTCACAAAGAGAGAAACGCTCTGCACTTGAGAGTGCACCAAATAGCTGATCACTCTGCACCTGAGGGTGCACAAAGAGCTAAATCACTTTTTGCCTGAGGGTGCCTGTGCCTCTGTTGAGCTAGGTGTCTTTTTAAAGATGTTTCTAGCATGGAAGGTTACGGCACCTTTACCACCGGACCAGACCACGACAGTTGTTAAAGTCAAATATCATCTGTGGGCATTTCTCCAATCTCACTTATAATGTACTGTATTTTTTTTAATTAGTGTGTAATATCAGTTATTAATAGAAAGAACACATAATCCTTAAAATGCTGGACAGGAGTGCAGATCATTTGGGATTAATTTTTGCTGGAGTTTTGCATAAATCTACCTGCTTTATTCTCCTCTAGTGCAAAATAGAGCATTGTGCTGCTTTTCACACAGCCTTATGTAAGTTTAAGAGTTAGATTTTCTTCAAGTATCTCTGTGTCCATACAAATCCCAGTCCTGAAATTTTCTTAGTCTTCATCAATTACATGGAACCAGCTAGGCTTATAAATAGGAAGATTTTATCCTTGACTAAAGCAGATGTAAGGTATAACAGTTGTCATAATCCCTTTCAAATTTCATCTCATGACATCATTTTCTCTCATGAGATGGCATCAGTATTTCACAGTTATTTAATTCCTTTACTGTTTTTCTAAGTAATATATGTTAATATTATAACTGTGTTTCTTACTTTTTATGCTCTTCACTGTATAATTTTTTTCTTCACGATTTTATTGCTAAATAAACAATCTCTAGGCATTTCTTTCTATATTCCCTAGAGTTTTTTTCATTGGTTTTACAGGATGTTTTTGTTTATTTAATATTATTAGTTATAGGGCTCCCATAATAATTTTTAGCTGCATGAAGACTAAGAATGATTTTATGAAGAATAAAAACTATTAAAATGTTACCAACCACTTCTTTTAAAATAGTTCAGATGTATCTCCTATAAATATTGCAAGGAAATACGTGTTCATTACCAGTAAAACTGAAATTTGTATATGAGACCAGAATGGTGTATAATTATATGAATGAAAAACAAAACATAAGTCGGCAAGAACTCTTCTGCATTAGACATGCAATTTTTTTTTGAAGTATCTAAAAGGAAAAATAACCTTTTGCAAAGGTCTGTTTTGGTAACACCTGAGAAAACCTCATTATGAAATAGGTATGAAAAGATGGGCTGCTGAATGTAGGATTTCTAAATCTACACAGTAATATAGACCATAGGCTTTTGTACCCGATAACAGTGACAGATGTAATAGCAGTTATAATGAACATAATAGTTCAAGACTGCTACCTTAAAAGAAAAAAATGCTAATTTACCCAAACTACACATTTGATACCCCATTATCTAGTGGTATCTTTGAACATCATGAGATTCTGAAGATAATGGAACAGTCTCAAAATAGAAAGACTGAGTATTCAGCAACAAGAGTAGTAGTTTTCTTGCAGATCCATGTCCTTTCTTTCTTTCTTTCTATGGGGAGTTAACTCCCAGGAGTGAAAACACAGAGGCAGAGAGAGAAAATTAGTGTTAAGATATTTGCCTAGCTTTGGAGCTATGTGGCTAGAGTATTGAAACTCTTTGAAGGCAGAATTTGGATTCAGTAATTAAATTAAAATGAAAACCATTCTGGGAGAAAGATCAAATTCTAGTTTATATCCCTTCTGATTTTAATTTTCTAAATTCCAAGTCTCCTGTTATTACTATTATTTAGTCATGATCCATGCTTTTCTGGTATCTTCAAAGTCTTAAACAGTGCTGACCACTCTACTGCACAAAGGTCATTGGGACAGGTTCACATGTTCAGCATATTACTAACTGGGCATAGCTACATTTTAGATCTTTTCACCCCAAATTAGATAAAAATAGGAGAGATTGAATTTGACCCTTTAATATTATCCTAAAATTGCCAGAAGATCATTAAGTTGTTTAAAATTCTTCAACTAAAGGTTTCCTCAAATGTATCTTTTCTGTCCTGTTTTGATATGTCAGCCTAGGCCAAAGTATGGACCAAAATACACTTGAAGAACTTTGGGGAAAATTAGGACATTTAAGGAAATCGTGTACTGCAGCATCATAATCCACGTGCACTTTTATGATAATCCGGTGTAGTGTCTTGACTCTGGGTAGATGCCAGGCACCCACTAAAACCATTCCATCACTTCCCTCCACACTGGACAGGGGAGAGAAAATATATTGAAGGATTCATGAGTTGAGATAAGGACAGAGAGTGATCACTTAGCAGATATGGTCATGGCCAAAACAAACTAGAATTAGAGATATTAGTTGAATTTATTACTAAAAAAAAATCAGAGCAGAATAATGAGAAGTAAAATAAAACCTTAAAAATACCTTCCCCCTACCATTCCCTCTTCCCCAGCTCTACTTCCTACCTCAATGGCACAGGGAGACTGGGAAGGAGGATTATGGTCAGTTCACCACAGGTTGTTTCTGCCTGTGCTCCGGAAGAGGAGTCCTTCCCCTGCATGGGGAACTACACCACGGAAGATAGTTCTCCACAAATTTCTCTAATGTGGGTCCATCCAACAGGCAACAGTTCTCTACAAACTGCTGCAGTGAGGGATACTTTTCCGTGGTGTGCAGTCCTTCAAGAACGGGCTACTCCAGCGTCAGTTCCTCACTGGGTCAGAAGTTCTGCCAGGAAACCTTCTCCAGCATGGGCTCCTCCCTCCACTGGTCTGAAGATCCCGGCTGGGATTCTGCTCCAGTATGGATACTACAGCGTCTTCTCACGCACTACCTGCTCCAGTGTGGGTCTCCTCCAAGGCTGCAGGTGGATTTCTGCATCCCCTGGTCCTCCATGGGCTGCAGGGGCACAGCTGCCTCACCATGGGCTGTACCACAGGCTGCAGGGGAATCTCAGCTCTGGCACCTGGAGCACCTCCTGCTCCTCCTTCTGCTCTGACCTTGGTGTCTGTACTGTTCCTCCCACTTTTTCTCATTCTGCTCTTGTCTGGCTGCAGTTGCAACAGTGCTGTAACTTTTTTTCTTCTTCTTAAATCTTTTATCTCACAGGTTGTAATAGTTTTAAATTTGAACTGGGCAGAAATGCTAATTATGTAGTGGTTTCACGTTTACTTGTTTTTGTTTGCTAAATATAGTCTAGTGGTTTAAGTGTCTTTTTTGCTATGAGATAGGATTTGGAGAAAAAGACAAAACAGGCTTAACTTAAAGGTTACAAAGATAGTTTTGATAACATACATTAAAAAGAGAAAAAACCCACCAATTTTTAAAACACTCTTCTTCCTCCTTACAAACTGTTTACTTTCTCACAAACTATATAAGGAGACAAGACTTGTGATTTTCAGTTAGTTTTACTATTTGAAAACAGTCTTTCATTATTCTTTAGGAGTCTTTCTTATGGTCATGGATCTTACTGATAACTTAGAATAGTTTTTTGTGGGTTTTAACTGTTGTAAGAACAGCTGCTTGGGGAAGCTTGCTTCTGTGACCTCACTCATTAGCAGTTTCCTATGCTCCTTATAGGTTATGGGCCTTAGACTTTTGCGTATTGGGGTGTCACCTTTTTAAGATATATAGCTTTAAAGGTAAAGGATTCTTAATCTTAAGGAACAGAAATATCTTTTCACTTTTTCACTGGCACAGAAGACATCTTTATCTCTGTTCAAGCATCTCATAGGATTAATATCACTTAGTCCATCACACTTTTGCTCAGATCAACACACAAATCTAAACAATCATCTCCCCAAATACATATCTTTCCATGATTTAAAGGGATAATCTACATACAGGGTTCATTTCTATAGCTCAATAAGAAGTCTAGCCTAAAATAGAATAGCAAACTCCTCAATCATTTCCCCTAATTAGTCTTTTTATTCCTGCTTCACTGATTTCATGCTGTATCTTCTCTACCTTCACTTTGTCCCTTTCTTCTCTCTCTCAAGGAAGAGTTATGCTTCGAAAGCTTCATTTTGCTAAGAAATAGTTAATCTGCCTAAAGTCTTATTCTTTCTCGAGCTGCAGTTCAGAGTGTTAGATTTTAAGGCTGCAGTTGGGGAAAAGACTCAAGCCGAGAAATCAGAGTGGCTAGGCTAGTGGATGCCCCCCTCCCTTTACTGCTTAGTCCCATCCAGGGTAGCTTATCTTAGAGCTGCTCCCTAGGGACCCCGGGGGATGTGGGGGCAGGGGAAACATCTCCCCAGGACCTGGTCAGTGGAGGGGTAGACTTTAAAAGTTCTCTAGGTGTTAAGCTAAAGCTTTCCCCTGCTGGTAGCCGATGATGAGGTGTCACCGTAGGACATGAAAAAATGAATGACTCTAAATAGTTTTCAGAAGGCAAGAACATAAGAAGGCTTTATTGTCTAATTCTTCCTACCTTTTATAAGGTGTTCCAATACAGACTTAACATGATTGGTGAATAGAAATGACACCTCTCTAATCCCGTTGTTTAAACTAGAGAAACAGAACTAGAAAGGCAAAACATCACATAGAGAAAATTGTTTTGAGAACGAAGAGTTGTTTACCAAGATTCTTTTGAGAAGAAGCTTTCTCTAGATATTTTTCCCTTGGGAGCAGATAGCAGCTGCTAGCAGGCTAAATCTCTCAGAAACACCAGGCCCACAGGGAGGGGCCCGGAGGCCCGGCCAGCCCTCCCCCAGCAAGGGGCATGGCGGGTCCGGCCCAGCCGCCGAACCCCGGGGGCACACGGCGCCCCGGGATCAGCCCTGTAACCGGTTCTAATGCAAGAAGAGAAAAAAGAAAGTTTCCCAGGATCCTCCTGATTTAAGGCTGTAAGTTCCCAGAGGTGTGTCATATTCCTAATTAGTCAATCAAACTATCAACTTTAAAGCAAGTAATGAGTTCTTGCTATTTGTACTAAACCAGCGCACGGGTCTTACCACTATTTCTGACTGACCCAGCATTGTCCAGCGGCAATCTTGGAGTTGGCTGGCATTGTCTCTGCTGGACATGGAGAAAGCCACCCCTCTAGACCTCCCATTACCAAAACCAGGACGTGCAAACCCAATAAAACTACATGTGTGTAGGTGCAGAAAAATATGTATCTACATGATTTTACACGTGCTGTGCATAAATGAAAACAATGTGAACAAATTTCAAACTATAAATGCTGTTGTTTATTTACACTGGATGGCTTCCCTTGTAAAATAAATTTTCTTGAGAATAACTTTCTCATTTGTAAATATCAGTTTAGGGCCACTATCTTAAAGGGGAATATAAATATCTGAGTGTCAGATATGGATACTGAGGGGAAAAAGACTGAAAGAGAGAAAAAGCGTTGTATTTAAGACAAATCGAACTATTACTAATGCAAAGCTATTGAAAATTTCTAAGGTATTTAACATAATATTGTGTTTTCCTTATTTTCATTGTGACTCCAAGCAAAAGCTTTATAATCTTATTTTATTGTTTTGGGGTTTTTTTCTGTAATTGATCATCTCCACGCAATAAAAATTGCTAGATATATTCAAGGGACAAAAAAGGCTAGTCTATAAATTAAATAGTTCTGGAGGACTCTGTAATCTGTTGTCTTTGACTGTAATACATAAAAGTCTCAAGCATACAATTAAGGACGTTTGGTTTTCAAATATATTCTCTGACAAGTAAGGGTTTAATGAAGGGTTTTGTTAAATGTATAAGAACAGAAGGGAGTTGAGTAGTGATTGCATGTTTTCTTCATAAAGCAAAACTTCTCAGGCCTACATCTTTAGAATATTTACTTTTATAATAAACTGTTAGATGATTATCAGAAAAACATGTTTAAAGCTTATTACTAGGACATAGATATTCATGTTCAGTTCCTCATTTTACCTCAGATGTCCTATCTTAACTTTATTGCTGTTAGTTTTGTCAACAGAGGGAGGGAACGTGAAGAGCATGCCTTCAAGCTCTTTCTCTTGTGCACACAAATATGATGAAATGCACTAAATAAATATAATTTTTTTAGCAGGAATTAAAATAGGAAAAAGCTGACTTTTGTTACAGTGTTGTAGTTCTGATCTGTTAGTTTGACTTATTCCAGTTTCCCATAACTAATTAGATGTTGCCCATTATGTGTTGAACATTTTCTGTTTTGTAATGTGTTTTTAATATTCAACTATATTTGGTGCGAAAACAGAAATATTTTCCTCTGTTTGACTTCCTAGGCTGCCATGGAAAAATACATGTGAACCTTAAGAAACAAGTGTTCTGACGTTATCCTCAGTAATGAAGCATATGTGAAAGAAAATTTCCATTGATCAGGTGAAATGATGACTACAAAATCAGCATTTTGCATGGTAGTGTGCTTTCTTCAACTTTGCATTGTCAATGGGCAGGTAATATGTGAGAGGCAAATGACTACTGAATGGAGAACTGAACCAAAACCTACAGTAATAAAATGGACACCAAGGGAAAATGTCTGTTCAGACTTTTACACTGAATGCTGGAATATGAATAAAAGTATTGCTGGAGAAATCTCTGAGGAACATAACTTCAGTATCCCTCAGATATGCCCTTTACAGCTTCAATTAGGTGATAGTCTCTTCATCTCCTCTGAGCCATCTTTTCAGTCCTATGGAATGAATTTGGTGAATGTCTCCAAGGAAGAATTTATTAACTGCCCTAAGGCTGGTTTTCTTCAAGAGCAGTTGATTTTTGTTTGCCAGATAAGAGGACTGCACCAAGTGGACCCGAACTGGCTTGGTGTTGGCACTCATTACTTTGCGGAACTTCACAAGAGAGGTCCACTATTGTGCGACATGGGCCTTCGTCTGAATGTAACAGTGAAGCAGCAGTTTTGCCAGCAGTCTCTGGAAGCACCACTATGCTCTGGGCATGGAAAATGTCTAAGCCATGTTTGGGAAAAAACATATAATTGCCATTGTTTTTCACAGTATTCAGGAACGTTCTGCCAGAAGTTTGATATATGCTCCACTAAACCTTGCCACAACAATGCCTCCTGTGCTGAGAAATCAGAACTTTCTGGAGATCCTTACGAATGCACATGTCCTCCAAAATTTTCAGGTATTTCTTTTCTCCTCTAGGGATAAACACTACATAGATCATACACTTTCTTTAACAGATGATAAAACAATAAGAACAACACTAGAAATGCTTTTCTATCTTTTGATTGCCCACCGCTGCTACCACACCTGGAGAGTCTCTTTTCCATGGAGTCACTTATGCCATGCAGGCATTTGAAGACAGTTTGTACTTGTTGACATTCATAAATACATTGCAGAGAAAAACAGGATAAGTTCTCATCATGCTTCTTTGCTACTTAAGCATGAGACATGGATAAGTATTGTTAACTTACAGAAGTAACTTGGTTTTTGTTCTGCAGTTCAGGTTTTTAGACCAAATAACATATATCATTTGGAGTAATCTTCCCCAAAAATAGCTGGCTAACCAAACTGGTGAAAAAGAATAGGTGATTGTGTTGAAATAAGCACTTCATTCAACCTGCCAAAACTCTCGTATTTTCAGTTTAAAGACCTTTCAAATTACATTAGTGATATTTTTTTTTTAATAAAAATTTGGTTTAACTGAAAGGTCAAACCCTAACTTAGAAAGACAAGCAAAATAAAATATTTAATTTTTTCTTCCTGATTGTTCTGTCTCCTAAAGTTGTTTTCAAAGGCAATTTGTTAAACATACTGTTATTATCAAATTAAGTATGTTGCAAATGAAAAAAAAAAAGAAAAATCAAGTAATCCTCCTATGAAATTTTTCAGTACCTACCTAAAACTCATTGGAGAAGCTGAATTTGGTTTCAGATTACCATACCAGAGAGTACAGCATAACTGGGTGAATTCTTATCTAGCCATTATCTTAATTTCATGGAGGAAAAAAAAAAATGGATTAAGGAAATCATGGGGATGTTGCTCCTGCATTCAGACCAATAGAGTTTGGGTACATTTTAGAAAGTACCAGAAATATTCATTCTTATCACAAAAAAAGAATTGTTGTAGCTCTTTTTGTACTTGTGGAGCAGAATTCTTGAAATATTCCTCTGTTGGACTGAACTTCTATGCTCTCACAATGGGGCTGCTATGCTATGAAGTACAGCTGATGGTTCAGGAATGAGTGAGGTTCATAGAACACATTTCATAGAAATGAAGCTTATGTTGCAGAAAGATTGCTATAATTTATTTTTAATTGCTTTTCAAAATGCATAATAAATTGGTTACTAATGCATTTGCCAGTAGATGATTATGCACGTATGAATAAGTCAATGTTGTGAAAAAAAATTTTTTATAATTATGAACAGTGCAATAAGTGGAAAACATTGATGGTATGCAGTATGTTTTATATTTCCTTTATCCTTACTGGAGGCTGTGTAAAATGCTTTGAAAATAATAATACCAAAAGTGTCTGGTAATAATTGAAATCAAATTAATGAAAAAAATTTGCAAGCAATTCTGTTAAAAGTAATCAGCATGCCTAATGCTATCAACAAGCAATGCTTAAAACATTTTGTTAGCCTATATAGGAAAGTTTTAGGTAATGTCATCATTCTGTACCAACACTACTGGTCTCATAAATAAGCAACTGGATGTAAATAAGAGGTATTAAGAGGTGAAAGCACCATATATTATGGGCAGGCTACACAGGAGTAAGGGAGGAAAAAGTGTTTCCCATAACATAAAGTCTATTAGAAATTTGAAAACTTTTTGAAGCTTGAATAATGTCATGGTAATAATTCAAGAGGCAAGCATAATTATATGGTGTTTAGACCTGTATGTTGTAATAGCATAAACAACTTTTAACTGGAATTGTAATTTCCAGGAAGCTGCATATTAAAAAAATTCTCCCATTCCCACTCAACATAAGAACATCTTTTGCTCTCAATGCTGAAAGAATCTGTAAACTAGATTCTTGTTAAAAATAAATGAATACTACAGTTCTAGTACCACTTCTGCATTTTAAGCTATATGTGAATTTCTAACTATACGTCAGATAAAGTTAAGCACAGTAGCTGAGCACAAAAGCAGATTAATATCTTTCTCACTTGCCTTAGAAGTTCAGTAGGTTTGGTGCAAACTAAAGACCAATGTTAGCACAAACACCTTTCTATCCATCTGCCTATCCATATTGTAGCTATAAATTTGACATTTATAAAATGTTCACCAAACTCCCCAAATATTTACTAAAGTCCAATGTTCCTATTATTCCTTTGGCACAGGTAAAAATTGTACGGAAATAGTTGGACAGTGTCAGCCATCTACATGTTTCAATGGTAACTGCATCAGTGTTACTCCAAACACTTTTCTTTGTGAGTGTGACAAGGGCTTTGCAGGTAGGAAATACCCTTCTTCCTTGTTCCACGACAATAATTGTGTCTGTTTTAATGATGCTATGGACTTTTGCTTTATTAAAACAGTTATTTTTGATGATTATTGCACAGATTGCCATATCCTTAGAGTTTTAAAAACAGGTTGGCAAAATGTAGAAAATAGCCATCCAAATTACTCATGTACTGAAGTAAAAACATATAAATGATAGAAGCTTTTCATAAACAGATATCATCCACAAGTACCTTTCTTCTATTGGCAGTATAACAGAGGAAGATTCACAATCACTGACTCACTGGTTCTCAAATGCAAAGTTAGCAAGACTCAGAACTCTTCTTGGATGGATGATTTTGAATGGTCATGACATTTGTATTCATAATTTCAATATCCTCTTATATATGTACTAGAAATATAAGATGGAAATAATCTAATGAGTCAATAACATCATGATTTAAGGGTGCAACTTGATTAAAAAGAAGGAAGGTTATTTGTTCATTTATGATAGATGGGAAAAATAAGATGTTTTCATGAGAAAAGCTTGAATGAAAAAATGTATCTAGAACCATCCTATTTTGGGGATATAGGGTAGCAGTCCAAAACTATTTATTCTTGTGCTTCACAGCAGATGTTCACAGTATGGATGTGAGAAAAGCAGTAATACTTAGAAGAATATTCTTTAAGATGGAGCTAAGTATAAAGCTAGTTCTTAAATATCCAGAGACAATAAATTTTTCAAAATGTCTCTTTCTAGGAAGCATCACTTATCCTTGTTCACTTATATTCATTCCTATATTCATTTATAGAATACAAAGAAATAATTACATTGAAATGAAGAGCTAAAAGAAAAAAAAAGCATATTGGAGTTAGAGATTTCAAAGATCCAATCTTTATTTTCATAGTGATAGACTGAAGTTCCTTGTTGAGTTTTTAATTAAGTTTGTATAGAAATATGTTTTTAAAAAATGGGATAGGCATGGTGAATTCTAAATTTCTAGTAAATCTGTTTAATATTCTCCTTTTCTTCGCTTTCCTTCAGTATAGAAGCATCATGGTCAGCATAATTCTGAGAAAACTGAAAAAAATATCCCTCTTTTTTCAGATGAAAAGGTCCATTAGTAAAGTTTTCTAGAGCTGATTTTCCACCCAGTCATGGTCCACATCTTTTTAGAACACTTACATTTGTCCTTTCACACAAATTGTATAGGCACATCACTTTTGAAATTTTCCCTACAAAAATCTTTTTTATCCTTGCAATTCTGACATAGTGAGGGAGAGGAGAAATGAGATAGGAGGAACACCCTTCCAGATGCAGTAAATCCAAACCCATAATGACATGAAAATAGTTTAATACTCTGAACTGCTGGAGGGCAAGGTACACTGCAACCTACTTTCCAAGTCGCTGGTAAGGATTGAGAAGGAGAAAAGGAGACTATGAGTGTAAATAGCTGCCTTTTTATTCTCCCCTTAGCTAAAAGAAAATGTGGAATCCTTTCTTGTTTCTAAGCATAAGTATCTTAGTAGAAGAAGGATTTTAATGATTTTTTTTCTGGTTCTGTAGTATAACAGGACTGACTAACATACAGTATAATTTTACAATTATTTGCTAACCAAGTGTGGTGGTTTAAGTCTACATGTCTTCATATGGTCCTGTGTAAAGGTGTTTGTTAGCACAATGTCAATTTTTAAAATAGCTACCTAAAAAACACTACTATGTGAAAACAGACATTTTTTCTAGAAAACAGTTATTTTCCTCTTGTTGTTCCATTGCAGCTGTATTGTGTTTTCAGCCAAGGAGAGTTGTGTAAGCATGAATCTTGTAAGTTGAATGTGATTTTAATTGTGTGAAATTGGCAGAAAATACAAAACATTCTTCTGTCTTGATATTGAACTTGCATGCAGAAAACAAAACATAAAAACTAGATTGTGCACATTTTGTTTGAGATTTTGTAAACTTTGTCCTACTTTTTTTTCTAAAATGAGTCAAGACACTGACAGTAACTTGTTCACATGATCTGAATGAAAATATTAAATATACTTGTTATTCTATATTGATGGGATGTAAGTAAACTTATAATAAAATAAAAATGTACTGAAAGCATTTATTCAAAATAAATAAAGGTTCCTGGGTCCAAGTTGTTATGTTCACAAGGACAGAATGGATATATTAGATAAGCAGTGTAAATTCTCACTTCAATTCTGTATTTTTCTTTTTTTATTAATTGTTGTGTTCATTCACTGAGGTCTCAAAACTCTCTTTACTCTTTCCTGAAGGAAGATTTTTAATATAACAGCAAACAGCTAGCATTAGGTTTGCTAGTATTCTTATGATTGAATACTAGGATTCATACCAGAATTTCCAACCTTAGACTCCTTAAGAAGCATTTACAAGAGGGGAGTATGGGTAAAACAAAGATGGAGTGGTTATGGAGAGGAAGCAGAGAAAAATAGGCTGGTAGTGTGTAAGCAGTTGCTGCTCAGTACTCTTTTCTGACTGAGACCTGCACTGAATCACTGTAGTCTATCCATCCTTTTTATTAAATCTTTTCTTAGCTCTCTTTCCGCATAATCTCACTCTCTCCCCCATCCATGCTTTTTGAGGTACCGATGCCAGAACTGGAGTGAAAAAAGTGAATTTAGTGTCTGCAATTTTAGGTAGACCACTGGTGCTAGTGGTCCTTATAGCTTTGGTGACAGCCTTTGGAGTAAATGAGGGTCCCAGCATCATTAAGCTGAAGGGAGACCACAGGCTGTAGGATTGTGTGTCTGAAGAGAGTCAATCCTGTGCCAGCAAGGGGCATCAGGCTCTGAGCAATGGTGGCCCACATACCTAGCGCCAATTGGAGCAGGGGAGAGTCCCAGCATCAGCAAATGAAGAGGGGAGCAAGAGTGTCAGGCCCTGTTTGCACTGGCAGGAGTAATTTGGAGGATAAAATGTTTACATTTTCCTCTAAGCTTGTCTCTGAGTGTGTGCGCAGATGTGCATGTGCACGTGTGTGTGTGCAGTTCATTAGCACCCTTCAAGCTGCACTATCTGTTGAGTAGGATGCACAGGATCTGGGCATCCATATTGGATGAGCTGAGGTTCCACATTGCTATTGAAAGGGTTCACAAAAGTGTTGGTCTTTGTGAAACAAAGGATAAGAGGCTGTGTATTGAAGGGATTCACAAGTGCATAGTCTTCTAAAATAAAGGGTAAGGGTCTGCGTACCTTTACTAGCAAGCTTCAATCCTTATCAGTCAGAGAAGAGGACTAAGATTTGGCTGTTTGTACATGTTTTATGTGAATTCTGGATGGGTGCTGGTAAAGGCAACACCTTATCTGTGGGTAGTCTATGTAGCTGGTTGCATTAACGTCCTCTGTATGTGTGCACCTCTGGCATACATGTTGATCTTGGCTGCTGGCTGAGCCTGCAAACAGGAAAGAAGCAACTGCATTCATTGGATGGATGGGACTCCCAGGTCTTTGGATTCACTGGGCTGGGCTTTAGCAGCTGTGAAGGAGGTTCTCTAGGCCCCAGAGTCCACCAGAGCAAGTGTCTTTTATACATCTCTTAACAAAGAAGATGTCTCAGAAATTTTGATGGGTGTTATTGTCCTGTTCTGAAGATGCATAGAAAATTAATGTGACTAATTCATAACCTACAGGAAATATTATCTTAGCTACCTCTGTAATGGTACTGCTCAGTATGCTTACCCTAGATAACATCTAGTGGATTAAGAGAAGTAGTTTTCTATTTGAATATATTTTATTGAATCTGTGTGGTGTTTTCGGTCCTTAGGTGGGAAGATGGGACTGATTAAAAAACAACCCTTTGCAGAGCACTTGAGATTATTTGAGTTTTTTTTCGCACATTCCTGTAATGGAGACTTGAATTTCCTACCTTCCCCGATGGTCCAATAGACCTCTTTGCAGACTATAATGAGTTCCCACCTCACTTGAGGGACAGGAAATACTATGAGAATTAAGTGGTTTTGCTTGGAGCCACTATGATACAGCTCCCATCATGCAGGCACTTTAGATTTAATAGGTCTGTTTGCTTAACTGGTGAACTATGCCCAGACTCTTTTGAAAAAAGGTCATAAATGTAATGATACTTTTATACATATATAAAAGAAGAGAAGAACTTATTGGTTGTACAATTACTGTTTTAACAGCCTAATAGTTCAATTTGTCTGGTACTAGCACTCATTGTCCAAATTAATACCCAAAGGGTTTTTAATAGTACCCCTAAAAATGTTATGCAAAAAGATCTTCTACTATCTGTTTTTACTTTGTTATGATGCTCAGCTTTCCGGTGCACCTCTTGATCAAATACATCTATCTCCCTCAAAAAGAGGGCACAACAATTGCAGTAAGTGATCAGCATTTTGTGATATCCTTTGAAAGGAGTGTTATACTCACACTGGAAGTTTTGCACCTATCAATCATGGGATTATCTTAGTCTACCTGTACATGTTTTCATATCATTGTCTACTTCTTTTAGCCAGTTTACCAGTGGGAGTAATCAGTCATCTGTCACAAAGGGCTGTGGTTTGTCAGACAGTGACTGAGGTGGGGATGGGTTGTCCCTCTCCCAAGATGGGCCATCCACAAAGATGAAGCTGGAACAGGAAAGAACCATCACTGGTCCCAAGCAGAGGGTTTAATAAAAACTAGAAAAGTTCTGAGATCTTGCATTCAGATCAGTACAAAGGTCATTCTGAAGAGATGTAACTGCTAAAGATTCTGGTTTTTAGTGTTTCTCTAAGGTACAGTGAAGATAGCTGAAAGGATGTGAGAATGAGGACTGAGTGCGTTTTAATAAAATCATTTGTTGAGTATGGCAGTTTCCTCAGAGAATGCTGTAGATTTCTGGGGATTATGATTCTCAGTTGTAAAAACATTCTGTATAAAATATTCTGGAAATATTCCTTTATCACTTATAATTATGACTGGAATGAAGAAAGTATGGTTAAGGTTTTTGCCCATTTATATGAATGATACTAAAATAGCCATAGTTCTTTTAGTGTTAAGAAAGAAAATACATATTTTTATCTGGTTTTAATGAAGATATGGTAATATGTTTGTTCACATAATTTCATGTGTGTTTCCTATGCATTTCATAGACTCATAGAACCATTAAGATTGGAAAAGACCTCCAAGATCATCGAGTCCAAACTTTGAACAAACACTTCCTTCTCAACTAGACCATGGCACTAAGTGCCATATCCAGTCATTACTTGAATGTCCTTAAGTTAGTTGATAAGAAAATGAGACAGGTCTTTTCATACATCATTTGATGATAAGAAGTTTAGTCAATTGTCACTTCCGGGCTAGATAATTCTATTATTAGTATTTACTCTTCCAGACATGATGCAGATCAATTAATCTTAACTAGTGACAAAGATATATGTGAAAGGATCTTGTCAAAACTACACCAATGATGTGAATTGTGTTGTCTGACCTAAGCAGATTTCAGTTTTCTCAAGTATACTCTCCTGGCATGATTTCATTACACACTTCAGTGGTCTACATTTCAAAACTTCCTATTAGTTTTGATAACCTTTCCATATTTCACAATAGTTTTTTTCCCCTTTTATTATTTGATTTAATTGAATTATAAGTAATTGTCATATTTATTGAATATATCAACTCAGCAGTGTAATGAGTGAATATCTCATAGCACTTTAAAACTGATTAGTATAATTACTCTGGGAAAACACCAGGTATGTATGATTCTTGTAGTTTACTTTTCTACATATGAATAAGTTTCTGAAATATTCTTTTTCAAGGCAGGGATTTTTTAACTGCAAGATTATTAATATCATACCTTGCAATGAAATTATAACTGAATAACTTTTTGAGGTTATTTCTATAAAATTAAATCTATTTTTTTCATAAGTTATTGTTCTATTTTAGTATGGAGAAGCAATTTAATTCTTGACAAATCTTAACTACATTATCATTAATCACATCATATATGTTAAATGAGTGAATTTGTTGTGAAATTACAGCACCTCCACTACATTAAGTAATATGGTTCTTACATTCTAACATTGATAGATATAAGAATATATATTCTTATATTGTATTATTAGGCTGCAAATCAGACTGATAATCTTGCCCATCTCCTTACAGACAGAAAGTCTCTTCAGTTTTTAGATATCTGTCCTTCCTTAGAGATGTTCACTCAAATTTTTAAATTTCCATTAATTTTTTTTTAATATAGTTCCTCAAGAAAAACAAAGTAATGCCTACGCATGATCTTGCAAAAGATAGTGAGAAAAGATATATTATATTTACAGATGCAGTCAGCTAATAAATGCTGATAACACTGAACACAGAATTAGAAATAATCTGTAGAAGATATTAAAGTGACTGAAACTCTGAGGTATGAATGTCTATGGCAGCGAAATACCCAAATAATTCTATCCCCGAGTTTCCTGTTCTTCTCCAAACTCCTTCTACTAGCTGAAAAAACACAAACATTTTTCCATGTGATTAGTTATCTGCAAGTATTATGCTTATTTGAAACACAGAACACCACAAGTGTAAATTGTAAGAAAGAAAAACCCAACTTTTTGCTGTTGGAGTTTCAGTTCTTCTTACATATTTCTGATGGTTTATGATTGAAAGAGCATTTCATCCTCTAATGAAATAATGACATCTAATCACATTTACAAGAAGACACTTGGGACACAATATTGGAAAACTCAAGGCTCTGAAGTAAAGTCCTGATGTGTGTCCCCTGTTCAAACACCTTAGTATTACTTAAGTAGGGATGACATGACTTTATCCTTTATCCTGTGAGAACGCATGGTGTTCTTAGGCCCTAAATGAGCAGAAGTCAGCCCCCTCAAAGATAATATACCATCATCATTAACACACTTAGCAGAATGGCTAAACCTGTAAACCCATATTGTGGTATCCCATGCAAAAAGTTGTCAGAAATACAGAGTTTAAACTTGCAAGGCTCTGGAGATTCATCTCATTTAGCACTAGTCTGTTTCTCAGCTAGATACCCAAAAAGTAAATGTGACAATGTTGTGAGAAAAGACACCTGCATAGAACTTGTTTTATAGACTGTAGATATCTGAGGTAAAGTTCAGTAGGTACTTGAGCTATACCAGCTGAAGGAAAAGTGGGAGAGGAAGGAAGGAAGGTAGGAGGGAAGGCAGGAAGGAAGGAAAAGAAAGAAAGAAAGAAAGAAAGAAAGAAAGAAAGAAAGAAGGAAAGAAAGAAAGAAAGAAAGAAAGAAGGAAGGAAGGAGAAAGGAAGATGGGTAAGGAGGGAGAATGTGAGAAAGGTGATGCTGTGCCGGAGTCTTTCAGCTAGCTCAGCCACCGTGGCACGGTGCCATGAGTGGGACACATATCCCAAGCAGGCAGTGGGAGACACAGCTTAGAGCACTTTGCTCTGTGGCATAAAGGTCTTTAGATCAGTGCAGGCTGGGGACAAGGAATGAGAGGGAGGTCCTCTGTCTGTGATCCAGAACGGTTTATTCTCCTGAACAGCCAGCGACAGACTGAACCCCAAGCACAATGTGCAGCTGATTAAAAACGGGGAAGGTCCAAGGGGCAGGTAACAAATTTTAACCAACAGGGAGAGGGTGTGGGAGGAGGACAAGGAGGAGTTTCATACTTCAGGGACCAAGGGGAAAACAGTGGGAGGAAAACAAGTCACATGGACCAATGGAGCGTCATGGATTCGGGGAATCCCTGGGATGGATTTTGACAGGGATTGGTTCAGGGAAAGATTGACTTAGAACATTCAGGAAAAAGGGGTTGGTGGCAGTACAACTGATAGCTCATGGAGTGTGAACTATTTTCGGAACAAAACCATTAACTCAGAGAAACAGGGGGATACAGAACAGTCCATTAACAATGAAACTCAAAGCACAACAGAAAAGGAGAAAGTGAGAAAGACTGGGAAGATCAGGTGGTGTCTCAGAGGCCTCACTATGGCATCAAAGCTGATTGCAAGCTAACGGTACCCATCTGTTCATCAGATCATTATACTGTTCATTTTGTCATCCTGTAACAAGACTTGTATACAAGATTTGTATAATGAGGTACCTTCTGCAACCCTTAATACTGCTGGGACAACCTGTTCCTAAAAAAACCACAGTCCCAGTCAGACAAGTGCACGAACAATCTCAGCACAAATATCTACTGGTGATGACTACAGTATCATATTTTTATTTATTATGACTTAGCAGAATTATACATCTGATCAGTTAATTTCCCATATTTATATTTCATTTGCAAATTACTCCATAGCAAGTGCATTCAACTATGCAGAAAGGTCTATTATTTTCTTTATGAAAGAGATAAAATAGATTTAGTGCAACTAATAAGGTCAGTCCCATTTACTGTTTTGTACTTTAAATACTCTAAAAATTTGCTATTGTTTTTCTTGTGTCTTTTACATTCTGATAATTCAGGCATCTTTTTCTTTTCCAACTTAGAAAATAAATCAGCTGTATTGAAAAAAATCTTTCATTTGACATTGATGATGTGCTTTGGACTAAAGCACATATTTAAATTATATTTTTCCATAAATTATTTTAAATAGTTTTATTCATGTGAATTAAAAGAGATGCTTATTGATAAAGGCCTTACTATAAAAAATATTACCATGAGTCTTCAAAAGCACGAAGTGAAAGAATATGGTTAATATCTTAATACTCTTTATGACTATACAATTAATAGTTATACAGATGTCTTCTGGAAAACAGACCTTCCTGTAAAAACCTTACATTATTTTTGTGTACTAAATTTAGGCTTTGGAAAATAACAGGACCTGTGAAGGTCTAAAATACATAGCAGTATGTAAAAAGAGCACAAAACTGATATATATTTCAGATGTAGGCATAATTCATTAACTTTTTTTATTTCTGTTCCTAATCTGATCAGAATCTGATTCCATGTATGATAGAAAACAGGAAATCAATATTTGTAAACCTCTTAAAGCAAGAAGAATGTGAATAATGGTCCTGCAACTTCAGCTTTTAATACAGATGAATACAAAAGCATAAAGCTGTCCAAAGGTGGGCCATGAGGATGGTAAAAAGCCTTGAGGGCAAGCCATCTGAGGAGGAGTTGAGGTCACTTGGTCTGTTCAGCCTGGAGGAGACTGAGGGAAGACCTTATTGCAGCCTACAATTTCCCCATGAGGGGAAGAGGCAAGGCAAATATTTCAGGTCTCCTGTGCCCAGTGACAGGTCTTGAGGAAGTAGCCTGAACCCGAGTCAAGGGAGGCTTAGGTTGGATATCAAGAACTCAGAGGCTGGGCACTGACACAGGCTTCCCAGAGACATGGTCACAGCACCAAGCCTGACAGAGTTCAAGAAATGTTTGTATCTTGCTCTCAGGTACATGGTGTGATTCTTGGGCTGTCCTGTGAAGGCCAGGAATTGAACTCAGCGATCCCAATGGGTCCAACACAGCATATTCTATGATTGCATGATTCTAAGAATCTCATTTAACTAGGAGAAAACACCATCTTTACAAAGAGTTTTCATATGTGCAAAAGCAGCTGTTGCTTTGATACCATTATTATTTAAGAGGATGTAAAATTAAAAAAAAAAAGAAGATGATAAGGTATGCAAAAGTAATCTAGACTCCATTCCCTTCTTTTTTTTAGGAGGTTTAGCCATATTTCTCGTCATATAGAGTACCTGGTTCAAGCTGCAGTTCCAGACAGCTCCAGTCCACCCCCAATAGGTCATGGGTAAGCCCACAGCAGAGGTAGGGGCACCTGGGGTGAAATGTACTTGAGAAAGGGCAAAATGCTGCACACTTATAGAGGAACAAAGTAAAAAAGAATGTGAGAAATAGCTCAATGAATGTCAAGACCAGTAAAGGAAGGGGAAGGAGGTGCTGCAGGCACCAGAGCGGATATTCCCTTGCAGCTGCTGGTGAAGACTGTCATGGAGCAGGTATCTCCCTGCAGGGAGTGTAGCAGTCCGGAGTGGAGTAAAGCAAGGCCTAGGAAAGTGAGGAGGAAAGGTGTACTCAGTATGGCACTGAGTGCAGGTGTATTAACATTTTTGGTATACCAAGAAAAGACAACGACAGATTAAAAAAACCCTAGATGCTTATATTTCTTTTGAAGAAGGTAAAATTAGCTACATGATTTTGAGTCTTATCTCAAATGTTATATCTGGTTTAAACAGACAGGCATTAAAAATGGATAATGAGACCAGTGAGTAAGAAAAACTTCAGACCAAATACTAAATAAAGTTTTCTTTAATGACAATAGAAAAATATGTATGTAGTATTACATTGTAGGATACCAGAGTGATCAGCCTGCATATACGGTTCTGAAGCACAACATCTGTAGAAGCAATTCTTTTTCATGTAGTCTTGTATGCACTGTAAATAAACCATAAATAAATAAAGGTAAAAACACTTTCCAGACATGCTATAAGTTATGGACAGCTGCATGAGCTTGTTACACAATTTTGTATCAGTTGGCCAATTAATGAGCATCACACTGCAGTCTGATATGTTTCTGTATTTTCAAAACCTCTGCTTTGAACTGTCCAGAATCCCTCTTAAAGTCTTCTGATTATTCACTTTTACATACCTGTCTAGTCTGCAATAGCTTGCAATGAAAAGCTCTGGTGTTTAAAAGCTTATCACTGTATATGTATCACTTTCTCTGTTGATTATAATTAGCATCTGAATCACTATTGGAACTTTTGGTATGTTTTCAGCAGTGGTTTATTTCAGATTTTAGCAAAATTATAATATGAAGTCAGCGGAGATATTAATTTTGATCATGTTTGGTCTGCCCTGGAAATGTCTGTCTCTCCACCGACAAGAAAGATATCACAATAATGAAGATAGTAACTTGTATGTTTCAGCTAAATATCTAAAATAAGATGGAAAAAATCCTGTGAGTTTCATTTCATTTCAAAATATAAAAGGGGATTTATTAAAAAAATGCAAATAAGTTGGTAAATAGGGAATGAGAAAATGTCTAAATATAAATTCTAGATAATTGTTAATATTGGTTTATTATTTCATTTACATTACCTAGACTGTTTCATGTAACTCTAACCAGTGTAGAACTCAAAGCATTTAAAGCCAAGATTTAATAATAACTTTTTGTATAACTTAAGAAGATAGGATGAGACCACAAGAGAGGACATAGTGGAGGAGTGGCAAAAAAAGAAAAAAAAGGAAACAGAGATTTATTTCTATAAAACTGAGTTGAATGTTTGTGATACTTCACAGAACATAGGCTCAGAAGGTGGTCTCAGCTAATAAACTGAATAGAAATGAGGATTTAGAAAAAGACATTTTAAGTGTCATGATTACTATTCAAAGAGGGGAAAAAAACCCACCTGATAACAAAAGAAGATATAAAATAATGAAAAATAAGAGGAATGGAAATGGTTGAAATAAAACTAGAAACACTCTGCAAAAAGGCAAAAAGTGAGTGTTCTTAATACTGATTATGGTTAGGAATATGGAGTAGTCAGTGAGGCTGATGAATGAAAAGTTGCTGAAATATGGCATTCTTTGTTAACCATAGACCACAGCAAATACCAGGAACAAAAGAGCTCTACCTCAGCACGATGCTGGGCCTGAAATGGGAGACATGCCAAAGGCTCCATTAAGTCCATAAAATATATCACTATTCATTTTTATGGAAGTGATTGGATAGTGGGGTGATGGATGAATAGACAGATAGGTAGATAATACAACAGAGATTTCTCATGGTTTGACTGTCATTATTCATATTTAGCAATCACAGTTGTATTGGTGAAGACAAAGCATACATTTCAATATATTGGGTTAATATTGATGAAAAAATGGAGATGCAATATTTCTTTTTGGTTCTGCCTGCGCTGCCATTTCACTTACAGAGTTATAAATTACACTCACTAAGAGGAAAAAAAAATAAAACCTACAAGGTGATATGAAAGCTTAGAGAGCATACTGAAATCTCACAAACTCTGACAAACCAAATATTGAAAATAATAGACATTCTAGAAAGAAGACAGATTCTGCAGGAAATAATGAAAATGACATAGCCAATAAAGTTACTGCCACTTTGAACAGAAGGCTGTTTAAAATTCTTAGCATTAAGCAAGAAACAAATTTCTAAAAGAAAAAAAGTTTGAAATCAAATCTCTAGTTTATGAGCAAAAAGAAAAGGTTACTGATACTATATCACAGTGGGTTGACAATAAAAGCTTATGAAATTCATACCAAGAAGGAAGAAAACAGAATAAGATAGAATACTGTTAAATTGAAAAAATAGAAGATATCACCCTTACATTAATTCTAGCTGCAACTTCAGTCATTTTTCTACTAAGGTATGCAAGCAAATATATCTTCTCCAAAGATTTTATGACTGAAATATTGTCAGCTGAATTCCAGGAAACCAAATCTGAACCTCCTAAGTCATTCATTAGGACACTGTATGAGACGAGAATACAGCACAGGTGTTTTGACACAAATTCCTGCTTATTTACTGGACAACTGTAGCCTCATTGGTATTTTGTGTGCATAAATGAATTGCATGACCGTTATCACATTGATGTATCCTATTATAGTATGTAGGACATAGCAACAGAAAATCAAACTCAGATTTCTTGAAAAGGGAATTGTTGAGGTAACAAGAAGATGGGACAGCTCCTTCATACAGAAAAAGCCAATTCTTTATTCACATAACCCATTTTTATAGAGTTTTCACAGATCTCATGTTCAAGTCCAATTGGCTAGTAGTTTTCTTGCCACTCAATTAATTCGTTAGTAAATGCCATTTTACCTGTCCATCAAATCCCTCCATTCCTGGATTGTTTACATATTTTATTCACTGATTCTTATGGGATAGATTTATTGTTTTTGCACGTGCAAACTTATTTTGCTCACAAGAATAAATTGTTGTGTTAACTGACCTCCATTCTCAAGATTCTTTTGCATGGGAATTTAGCTAGCTGCTTAGCTGTACTTAGACAAGTAACAGGCCTAAGACCTGATTTTATAAAGCTTTTTTTTTATAAGATCCCTACCTGTATGCAACAGGGAAGTTAATTGATAGGACCTCCAGTAGCAAAAATGTTATGCAAAACAATATAAATCATAGTACCCAATTGCTTACATTTTTATAAAAGTGCACATTACAATGTTAAGCTATTCTATATCCACAGGTTTTACTGCAGCTTCTCATAGGAAAATGTATAAGTTTCACCTTGTTTAATATAACAAACTTCTGGTGAAAACCCTATTGCAATCAAATACCATATTTATTTATAAATGTCCAAAATATTGCGATTTATAGATCTGTATCAGATACCCCCATAGAACGATGATTACATTTGGAAATTTACACCTACTGGTGAAGACTAGTTGTCAGGAAAGTGAGGTGTTCTAATACGCATGAGAGACAATCAACAGTGACCGCAACAATGGTTGCAACTTAAGTAAAGAAGTTAAAGCTGTAGTAACGCAATTTGCTAAATATACCATTTAGGATGTTCCTTCAATAAAAAAGGAGATATAGAATATTTTTACAGGATGATTTGGGTGACTTGGAAGATTCAAGAAATAAATGTGTTAAATGCTAAGCTTGTAAGGAGTTAAAAAAAAAAAAAATCTCTTTAAACCATAAACTGTTTGGAGAACTGCCTGCCTTCAACCTTTAAATCCCCAGTTATCCAATCCTTGTTTGTGAGTATGAAGTCAACCAGAACATCTGTCCTCATTGCCCCTCTATGACTTGGGTCAGGATGTTGTCATTAATGCTCCTTAAGGACCTCTTGGATTGCTTATGCCCTGCCATGCTGTTCCTTGAGTAGATATCAGTGTAGTTGACGTTCCCTATGCGGTCAAAGTCCTTTGAAAACAAGACTGCTTCTCTCTGTCCAGGGAAGGCATCACCCACTTGTTCTTCCTGGTCAGCCAGTCTATGGTAGCCACACATTTGTCATCAATACCACTCTGCTCTTTCATCCTCACTCATAAACTCTTAGCTTATCACTCATATCCACGTGGAGCTCCATGTTTCTGCTTTTTACTCACATAGAGAGCAACTTTTCATCCTTGTCTGCCCTGCCAATCCCAAAGAGCCTGTGTTCCTCCATTGAAGCATTCATTAAACAAGCTGTCTCAACAAGTTTCTGTGATAGCAACAAGATTATAGTCCTACAACAACACAGAGATTTCCAGTTTCTCATGTCATTCTTCATGTGCATAGGTACCTGAAATAAAACAGCTCGGTATGCTGATTTCCAAAAAACAGTCTCTTTTTTTCCATAATAGGGTTTTGTAGGGATTTCTTTGCTTTCATGCAAATGCTGGAGGTGGTCTTGCTTAAGCCATGTTTATTGGTTTTGTGTTCTCTTTCATTCACATCACTTCAGACTCCAGTCAGCCCTCTCTGTCACTCACTTACAGGCTGCAGGTAACTTTCTCCTTTGTTGGTTTCTAGTTTAAGGTCCAAATCAATAGCCATTCTGGAAATAATACCTTTTCCCTGCCTATTCAAAGGGATCCCATGTCTTCCAAAATGTAGATTGTTTATTGTTATAAAAGTGAATCTACAACATGAATCTCCTTTCAAGAGGTTATGAGGCTCTGCAATCCAAAAAGTTTTTAGTTTATGTATTCCTGTGTAGCAAATTTAGCTGTATAAGCAGCCACTTAACAACCAGAAAATAACTACTTTTTCTTGCTTGATTTATTTACTTTAGGATTGCCGATGCAAATTTTTGTCACCAAGTAGCATTACATTTTCAGGATCATAGAATCATAGGATATTCTGAGTTGAAAGTTACCCATCAGGATCACCAAGTCCAACTCTTGACCCTGCACAGGACACTCCAAGAATCACACCATGTGTGTGAGAGCACTGTGCAAATGCTTTTAGAACTCTATCAGGCTGGTGCTGTGACCACTGCCCTGGGGAGCCTGTTCCAGTGCACAACCACCCTCTGGGTGAAGAATATTTTCTTGATGTCCAACCTACACCTCCCCCAACACAACTTCATATCATTTCCTCAAGTCCTGTCACTGGTCACAAGAATGAAGAAATCAGCGCCTGCCCCTCCACTTCCCTGCATGAGGATGGTGAAGATCACAATGATCTCCCCTAAGTCTCTTCTTCTCCAGACTGAACTGAAGAATGGACTCATATATATATATGTATGTGCTCCTGCTAATACCATATAATATTTTCAATTCAGCTCACTCAATAGCAGTCTCATATGAATCCTCAAGGCATACTAATTGGAAAAAAAAAAAGAGATCTGGACCAGCAGTTTTAATGGCAGTTAAAATGATTGGAGAGAAAGAAATACTGAAAAAGAAGACTAAATTATACAACTAAAGAATAGTGTAATAAAACACTGTAGAGGAAATCAAAAATTTTCTAAGAACTTGTTGATGCTTTAGAATAAAAGAATAATTTAAGAGTTTAATAATCTCTAATAAAGAAGCACAAAATAAATTAATAGCCTTAGTTAAAATATAAAATGAAGAAATAAATAATAACAGATGGCTAACATGGAATGGACTCTGCTAAGGAAACCATAAGAAGTAAAAGGCAATGATGTCACTGCTGACTTTTCCACTGCACTAAAATCAATAAATTAGCATTTCCTGGCAGAAGAGACTCTGTATCATATTCATAAGTTGCAATGAAATAAGTTATAACTTTAAAGGCCTTTACACCAAACTACCTAGCATCGTTGTGAGAGAAAACAGCTAAGACCATGACAAGGTAGATATTTTCTGAATGTAGACATGTTATTTCACTTGGCTTCATCCCTGCAAATTAATATTGTCCTGGCTGTCTTCACATAATAGGCCAGACTTAAAAAAACAACTTTAAACCACATTGTCAACATCCAGGTTGAAACGATAGTTATACTTGCTTAGCTAAATTGATTGCAGCCTATATATTGCTAGGTTTTTCCAGAAGAATATTAAATATATATATATATGTATAAAATAAAAACAGGACTAGTCCACAAACACTTTGTTTCACAAACATTGGACAGTGCCATCTACACATCACCACCACAGCTCCTGTAAATCTGTTAGTCTTATCCTTTCTCAGTGCCCCCTTACTCCAAAGCTCTACAGTGACAGATTTCCACCAGAATAGCCTAAATCTCAAACTGTTCCCTGTGTTTCCAGATGTTTTTACAGAGCGATTACTAATTCAATATGGGAAAAATCAGTTTTATGGCTTCTTCATGAAAAATTAGTCTCATTTTTTGAAGACATCATAATTTTTAGCCACTGTAAATTATTGTGCTATTTTGTAGCCAATTATTAAGATAAATGCCATAAAATATTTTGCACTTTTCACTGCAGTCTCTTTTTTCAATCAATTTTTGCTAGAATGCTTTAGCAAAATCAACATAGGTTCTCTGACACAACATATTACTGTTAGCCTTTAGCTTTATACATTGTGGTGGTACTGTTGCCATTCCACTTCAGATTTATCTTGAGCATGTCCATGTAAGGTTTCATCAGCCTTCATTTCAGCCATGTATGTATATATTACCTGGTCAGTGAAAATAGTTTGCAGCAGTCTATTACCTGACATAGAGACACCTGGACAAGTGTATTTTAAAAAAAAAAAAATCATCCAGTTGTGTTGTTTTTCTCAGTCAGAATTATATTCAGTCACTTTATGTCAGGAAAATAATTCATAAAGACTCATGCAGAAAGCACTGAGATGCTTATTCTGTTGTCTGCAAGTTTAACTTCTGCACATTACATAAAACTGGTTTTGAAAAAATGAATAGAACATACTTGCATTCAAAATAATGAATGATGAGTTTTTAATGTCCCAAAATAGAACTCAAATTCATCTCTTTGCTATCTGTGTATATTTTTTCAGTTATATTGTCAGCCTAGCTAAATTCTCACACAGATTCTTAAGTTATTCAGTAGCAATACACAGATCTAACTGACTTTTCATCATCTTTTAGCGCTTCAGTACTGTGAGGATGGATGAGGACATTAATTTCCTCGATGTTGATGTGAAGGCTTAATTGCTTGTTGTTTTGATCAAAAGAGTTGATAGCATGTATCCCAATATGTACATGATTGGCAAACAACAGTCTATAGCTCAGCAATTATATAAATTTTGATTTAGCACAAAGTCTCTTATATATGCTGACAAATGCAGATTCCTTTCTGCCAACTAGGTACAATGTACAGGTTGTACTATCAAATAAGTTATTGCAATGTAACTTTTTATCACTGAAAGACCTAAAGTCTACTTTAAACAAGGATGTGTCTCACCCATTATGAATTAAAAATATATATTTAAAAACTTGCTTGTATAACACTTTTTTTCCTGAAGCCTCCATGGAATCTGATAGCTGATAGTACTGAGTGGTTTGTATTGCTGCATATTATTTTAAAATTTCCTTTGTTATACAAAGCATACCAGCTTTGATCAGGGTCATGGTTTAACCCCAGAAGGCAGGAAAGCCCTACCTAGCCTTGCTCACGCCTCACCAGTGAGATGAGGGAAAGAATCCAAAGGATAAAGGTGAGAAAACTCATGAGTTGAGATAAAAACCAGTTAAACAGATAAAGATAAACCTGTCTATACATGAACAGCAAATCAAGGAATTCATTCACCACTTCCCATGTGCAGGTAGCTGTTCAGCCACCATCAGGGAAGCAGGGCTCCATCTCATGTAATTGTTTCTTGGGAAGACAAACACTATCAGTCCATATATTCTCCTTTTCTTCCTCCTTTTCCCAGCTTTTTATTGCTGAGCATGACACCATGCGGTGTGGAATATCACTCTGGTCTGTTATGGTCAGCTATCCTGGCCACGTTCCCTCCCTCCACCTTTTGCAGCCCCAGCCTGCACGTTGGTGGAGTGGGGCAAGGAGGAGCAGAAAAGGCCTTGATGCCGTATGTAAGCTTGGTCAGCAATAACTAAAACATACCTGTTTTTTTCAGAATAGATTTTGCTACAAATCCAAAACACAGCACCATACTAATTACTATGAATAAAATTTACTTGATCCCAGGCAAAACCAGTAAAATCAGAATCTGAACAGATTAGCTGGAAATTTATTAGGATCAGCACTGTCAAGCATAATTCTCCTAATAATATTTTTATCACTGGGAGAATTAATATGGTCATTATCATGCCTGAGGAGTCATTTTTCTATTTGAAGAGATGAACATTATCTTTCAAGTGAAAAAATGTTTTTTATATGAACTTTGTCAAAAGCACCATCTTTCTGAGTCAGTAATGTCTCCTATATTTCTGTATTTTGGTGGGAATGCTGCAAGTTTCTGTTGAATGGCTCTATTGCAGCTGTTAAGTAGTTTTAAGCATATCACAAAGGTGGTAATACTGCTATCTGTTTCTTGATGGGTAGCTTAAGTTTCATTTAGCATTTTGTCAGAAATGATAGATGAGTGATTTAATGGTACTGAATTGTTCACCTTGCACCAGGATTCAGGATTTCTTTTCCATCACTTCACAGAATTTGATCATCTCCATTGAATTGCTGTGCAATAGCACCATCATAGGCACACATATAATTTGAAGCCACTTTAAAGATGTTTGATGTTATATCATTTTTCATTTTGTTGACATTTATACTCTCCTTCATTAGCATTTTAAAACATTTTAACATTTATGGTAAGCAGCTTTTTTATTTGCCAGTTTTTACATTTTACTCTAGCTTTGTTCAACATTAATACTTGAAGAGTGTTTGGATGAAATTATTTTTAAAGGAACTCAAGCACAGCTCACATTTGCCTTTTACAAGGCAAAGAATATCCTCTGAGGTAGTGTATGCTGCCTGACTGCCATGTAAGCTAAAAAAAATCAAAGAAACATAATATTAAATTAATACCAGTATTATCTATTTTATCCCTCTTCTCCTGTTAGGTATCTGTAACATTCTCTGTAAGAAAAAAATATTTTCTTTTACTGGGCCACAACAAGATAACCACTACGTGATTTCTAGTCACTGTCTCTCACTTTATTTTATAGCACTTCCTAGCGTGAAAGTATTTACCAGTAGGTGCTACTCTGCTAGGACCTGAAGAAGAAAGGCACTCAGGCTCTGTGAAGCCTTATGCGAAATTATAATTTAAAATTATGTCTATGATGACTAGCAAAATAATAATAATAGTAAAAAGGATAAAATAGTATACATAATCTTTATCTGTATGGATTCTGGTAACCCCAAACTGTGTAGCATTGAACAGAGCTCAACACGTCATTCTGACTTCCATGCTGACTCCATCTATGGAATGGGTTTCTCTGTTTTGGCCATTCACGCTATTACAGGATTTTCTTAGAGGGAAAATCTTGAAATCTTTCTTGTATTTGGAAGCAGCCATCATATTACTCCAAGAATATGGGGTTTTTTTCCTTAAATTGAACACAAATTTATTCAAATTGTCTCTATGAAACCTGCTCTTTTAAATTTTGATGCTTCTTCTTTTATGCAGGAGTTTCTATGATTCCCTTTCTATTTTACATTATTTTTTTGACTGAACAGGTAATCTCAGATAAAAGTAGAATATGTTTTCTTCAACTATTTATTAAAAGCAAGGTCAAATGCTATATTACAATAAATGTAATTAACATACTTGTTGTTTTCCATAAGCATAGATTGGTTTGACAAGATTTGTAGTTTACAACTTGTGTTGTCTATTTTTGCTATTTTATGGTATCTTTATTTGCAAATATCTTGATTACTTGACATTTTCCATTTGATCTTTTAAAAAGCCAGACATTAAGAATGATTTCCATGAATTTTTTCTCCTCTACTCTTCTGATTAATTGAATCTGAATCCTTTAATGTGTTACAATTGGTATTTAAATCATAATTGTCAGGTATCCTGTGATATCTAGCAACCTATAGGTTGATATCTGCACTCAAACTTTGTTGCATAGGTAATTCTGACATCTGCAGCTTCTAAACTCTCAATGATCTAATTAGAAAGTTGCTGTGCCTAGACTGTGTTTGAAGATATATTTTTCTCTTTCTCAACTGTTTAAAGTACTACAATAATGATGACCAGTATTCTGAAACTCAGTAATATACTATTTTTATTTTTTAACCTAGAGTTCTGCTTATCTAGGTCCTTTCTTTAAATAAGAACTCAAGGGTTTGCCATTTCATGCCATCAACTTTGTGACACTATAAAGAGTTTTCTGACCTTTTTGGCTCTTTACTCACAGTGAGTGTATTACCTTTAATAGTAGTAAAATAACCAGCTGCCTCTCTGTAACACCAGTAGCTGGCCTACTAGTTCCTTAGGTACAAAATGGATTTGTACATATTCTTTGTTTTTTTCCTTTAGTTTGGCAACCCAAAGCTTTCCAGTAAAGGTGGCCAAGCACTTCTAAACTCCACCTACA
The DNA here is from genome assembly GCA_013397315.1 of Donacobius atricapilla. Taxonomy (NCBI): domain Eukaryota; kingdom Metazoa; phylum Chordata; class Aves; order Passeriformes; family Mimidae; genus Donacobius; species Donacobius atricapilla. Next base: position 935,198 of record WBMY01014895.1, on the reverse strand, counting down.
GCACTGGCATGTCACTTTTTCTACTTTTCTGTTCTGCTTGACTTAATATAGTCAAGAATAAAAGGAAAAGTGTAGAAAATATATGGAAATTATATGATCATAGTTAGAAAAAATTGCATATTCGCATTTCATTTTTCCTATCAGTGGCTTCTACTGATTTATTCAGGTGGTAGGTGCTAGATGGTAGAAACATTCAAGGCTAGGCTGGAGAAAGCTCTAAGCAACCTGATCTCATTGAAGGTTTCCCAGCTCTTTGCAGAGGTGGTTTGACTGGAGGACCTTTAAAGGTCCCTTCCAACCCAAACCAGTCTATTTTATGGCCTCAAATTAGGATCTATACCTAAAGGAAAAAAGTAGGGGAGAATGCATTTTATGACATACAGAAAACATATTTTTTTTTTATTTGTAAGGAAAGTACCATTCCATTTAAACAAATATTTTTTGAATGACAAAAAATTACTGATTCACACTTTGATTGTTGAGCTCTAAATGCATGAAACTAATTTCTAAATACTGTTTAGTCAGTTATTGCATAGATGAGCATTCTTATCTAATTGTAGACTCTGCACATTTCACTGGATTGCATCCTATTTTTCTGTAGTATTTTGAAACCCATCCACAGCAAAAGCTGTCCCCAACAAATTTCAATAATTTGTTATTACAGACTCTCATTTGTGTTAGACTCAATTTACAGTGTGACCAACATATATTTATGGATTTAGTTCAGTGATAATTTACAAAAAAATGAAAACCACAAGTCAAATAGCATTCTGTAAATAAACATACATTTTGAAATGCAAGAAATATGTCTTGAATGTACTGAATTGCAGCTCCAAGACAACTATGGCTTTATTGTACACGAGGAACAAAAGGCTTAAGCATTTATTTAGTTTTATGAATAAAATCAAAATAGTCAAACCACATCTACTCACTGTGTACTCATGTTTTTAATGTAAGTTTGTTTGTTTTACTTTATGATTCATTATTTGGCACAAATGAAATTGGATTTAATTATATGCAATCATTAATCATTGTCCTTTTAAAACAATTGAGTTCCTCACTGATGTGTCAAATCTACCAATAGTATTAGATCACTATAACTGTGTCTCTAAATAAATATATTTCTGAATATATATGTTTTACCAGGGCAAAATGTCATGACCTAATATACATGTATTGTGCAGTAAGTTTTTGAAAAACTAATATGATCTTCCCCACAATAAGTGGGCATAGCTCTGGTTTTTTTAAACAAATTGTGATTTTCCATAACTGTTGCGTTTCATAGAGTGAATTCTTTCTGGCTGATATGCATGACTTTCCCTCATCTTTTATAGCCTGTCAAAATTTAGGGGAGTTTAGAGAGGCTCCCATTTCTTGTATCTTCATTGGACTTGAGTATGTAGCGTGTGTGTTTGTGGTGTGTCAAAAAATAAATTAGCTGAGGTCCTTGGTGGATGTTACTTTAATTAGAAGAGAATAAATATAATTTAACTCCATTATCTCAGTTATATCACTGAAGATAGGCAGCAAACACATCAAACTGGCTTTGATATTAGGCTTGTACCTAATATGTCAACTCTATGTTAGACAATTAGAGAATATCAAAATCATTATAGAGTGTGGGTGCCTTGAGATCACTTCTTTTCCAAAGTCCTTCCCCCAGTCTAGAAGCTTTCATGAGCTCTAGGGCGCAGTGCCTGCTTCCTTTCCATACTCAGTCTTCCCTGCTTAGATTTGTCACTGCCATGACCTGCATGTGAAGGACCTGATCACTGTAGCCGTAGGTGTTCCATGACTGCATGTTGATGTAGAACACAGGCATGCACTCTTCACTTGATTTGTCCAAAAGAAATCTATTTCACTGCAGGAATAAAGAGCTTAATAAGTGTTCAGTACAAAAAGCTGCAGTTTCACAGTTTCTTACTGTTATTATTGCCCTTTAAAACCAGCAGGTAGTCTTTATTCAATTAATTTCATGGAATATCACTTAGCAGGCACCGTTTTATCAACACTTGACAGCTGAAGCATGTTTTGCTTATATCAGTGGATTTTTTTGTTGCTATTGTTTTATAAAAAGAAAGCATAACCAGAACTGTTCCTGAAACCATTTTTATTCTAAACACAGAACACCTTTATACACTGTGTTAAACTAATGTAAATGTACAATATAGAAACTTCTCTGGGTGTCTATTAGCACAAGAAATCATTCATGGAGTTCACACTACAGTTCATTCCTGTAGAGAAATTCTGTGCTGTATGAAGAATACTTATTTTTTAATTCTGGAGTTCATTGCAAACACAGAGAAGTTAGAAATGTAAAGCAAATTTCATACAATTCCTCTTGAGATTGATTCATCCAAAATATTTTCTTTTTCTTCAGTGGATATCCTTGCAAAAATAAAATTTGTAGTCGTTTTAAGACAGTACATTGAGTAGACTAAAGAACTCTAGTGTTTGAAGAAGAAGAAATTATGTACATGGTTTATTGATTTAAATTACATTGTACACTTGCAATTCTATTTAATACTGTCTAGATTTCTTTTTGTAATTATGCTTGTGGGAAAAAATTACTAATTTTTTTTTCCTATTTTGGACTGGTTTTGTTGGTTTTATGAACTTACTCTAGGGAATAATTTATTTGGTTTGCTGCTGGCATCTGTATTTTTTCTCTTACTTAAGCACTTAGTGCTTACTGGTCAACTTGTAGTAGTTTTTTTGAATGTAAACCCAGAGTGAACATGAGAAGTAATTTGAATTTCCTTTTGGCACTAAGTATGGCTACAAGAGCATATCAATCTATAGTCAAGAGAACTGCATTTCTTCTATGACTTATTTCTTCCCCCCAGCTTTCTCCCAAGCTAGTGGGTTCTCAACTCTGAGACACCCGATACCTTGTCATTAATCACTCTGAAGTTAATAGATAGTGCACCTTTCAGCAGTATCTTTTCTTTAACTTTTTCCACATGGTAATGAATCAAGGTCATGAAAATATAGAATTGTGCCTTTTGAAAGCAAATTCACTTATCTTTTTATATCAGGCAAGTCGGTCATTAAAAAAAATATATCATTTTACATCCTTTCAGAAAAAGAGAAGACTGTTTATGTGTTCAAAAAGCTAATTCCGTATACAACCAGAAAGACCAGCATTCCTACAAATAAATGCAAATGAAAGGAATAAAATTTATTTTTCCTAGAAATATATGGTGTTAAGAAACATGCAAGAAAGATTGTAATACATTTGGGTCTTCTACCATGCCATTTCAATTTAGAAACGAATGCTTTGTCCATTAATATGTGGAAAAATTATTGGTCTATATATTCAGGATACAATTTGTTTCTGTACGGTAGTTTATGTCAGGAGCTCCAAATAAAGAATTTTAAATAGTTTGCAAATGGCTTTTAACCCACGGTTCATTTGGAATCCATCCTCAACACTGATAGTCGTGCCTGCAAAACAGACAAAGTTCAATGCAGGGCAGATAATGATTGTTGATTGATTATTATAGTTTATGTTTCAAAATAATTCCACTAGCTCTGAACAAGCCATTAATGCAGGAGATCTTTTTTCACTCTTCAAGGAGAAAGAGACTCTGGCAATTTTGATACATTTCCAAGAGTTCAGCTCTTGTTTTGATTTTGCTTCATAATGATTTATAAAAAAATAGGACAGTGTTCTGAGCGTGTAAATCCCTTGTAAATCCCTTCAAAGCCTTCCAGCAGACTGATCATGATCACAAAAAAGCAACTGTAACTTTGAACCTAGAGCCCCAAAACCAAAACCTGTCAGCTGTATTAACATTCAAAATGTTTCAGTATGTTATCTACCTAGTCTAAAAAATCACAATTTATTCAATGTTCATAAGTATAAGCCCATAACCATAATTATATATCTGCAAAATCAGAAATAGATTTCACTGTTTATATATTTGATTGTGGGACTGCATCAACAACTACAGCACTTTTACGTCTTTACCTAAGAGAACTTCCTAAAATCAGCCTCTCTACACAAATGCACACACACCCCTCTTCTGGGCATAAGAGATTTAGAGAAATAAAGAGAATATTCTTTTTAAAAAATCTTCCATGTGTTTATTTATAGAACTAATATTAATTGTAAATGTATCTCATGCTTATAGAGGTGCAAGATCAGCAGTAGCGTCTTCATTTTCGTAGCAAAGTATTCAAATATTCAAATTTTTAATGATAAAACAGGGCAGTCACAGGCCAGGCTGAAGTGAGATTGGACTATAAATGAGTCAGAGTTACTGACACCAGAAGCATCACTTCAAAAAAAAAAGATGAATACTATGTAATACTGACACCCATCCACTGGGGCACTTAAGAAATGTGGGTAACAAAAATAATTATTCTTGTTTTTCAATCTCAATTAATATGCCCTTAGGAAAAACAAAAACAAAAACAAAAACAAAAACAAAAACAAAAACAAAAACAAAAAAAAACCCACAAAAACAAAAAAACAAACCACAAAAGATTTTTTCCTGCAGAGTCAAAAACTGAGCAGACATGGGGTAGAAGTCTTAACATGGCAGTGTACCAAAGAGGAGGAAAAGGCACTGTACAGCAGCTTATGAAAAAGACTGCTGGAGAGGAGTATCAGATAGACATGAGTCAGTGGTGCTGGAAAGAACTTCCTAGGAGCTAGGATAACTGAACAGTTAGCCAAGAAATCAAGCCCAGAAAAGGGCATCCAAGTGGAACGGAGGGAAAGAATTGGAAGGGAAAAAGTGAAAAACCTCATGGGACAAGATAAAGACAGTTTAATAGAAAAAGAAAAAAAGCCATGCATGCAGGAAAAGCAAAACAAGGAATTAATTCACTAGTGGCCATCAGGAGACAGATGTTCTGCTGTCTTGAGGAAAGCAGTGCTCCATCATATGTTACAGTTACTTGGGACAACAAATGAAATAACTCAAAATGTCCCCCCACTTGTACCTTCTTCCCCATAGCTCTTCTTGCTGAGTACAGTGTCATATGGTCTGGGTTATCCATTGGGTCGGTTGGGGTCAGCTGTCCCCTCTGTGTCCCCTCCCAAATCCTCCAGCCTCTTCACTGGTGTGGCACTGTGTGAATTATAGAATTGTAGAATCATAGAATCATAGAATGGTTTGGGTGGGAAGAGACTTTAAAGATCATCTAGTTCCAACCCTCCTGCCATGGGCAGGGACAACTCCCACTAGATCAGGTTTCTCAAAGCCCCATCCACCTTTGCCTTGAACACTTCCAGAAATGGGGTAGCCACAGTTTCTCTGCACAGCTTGAAAAGGTCTTGACACTGTGGACACTGCTTAGCAATAACTATAACCCTGATGTGTAATCAACCCTGTCTTCAGCAAAAGTCCTTAACACAGCCTCATACATTCAATTATGAAGAAAGATATCACTATCCTGGAAAAAAATAAGAATAAAAATAAACAGAATATAATTGTGTAAAAAGCAAGGACATAACAAATCAGAAGAGAAAATCTGAAATTATGTCAGAATGAAGGAAAAGGATTAAACGCCCCACCTTTTTGGCTTATTGGATCATGTGGGCTTCCAGAATGGATGAAACTTTACAAGAGTCTTTATCTTGTAAATCAGTGTTCTGCATAAAATGACAACTGAACATCCATAGCGGAATGAATAAAATCAAGAAGATACATATTTAGATAGCAAGGCAATAGGTTGATGCATAATCTGAAGTGCTTTCTAAAGAGGATACCATAAATTCTTCAGTATACACACCAGATTGTCTTTTTTCTTGTCAGTTAGAGGGTAAATACACTACTGATTAGCTGGCTCGCAGTTTCTTGCACCTGTGAGAGACTGTAAAGCTTGTGGAGTGCAGTGAATATGTGATTTTTGCTATTAACAGTAGAAGGCTTCAGGCTGTGTACTGACCTAGCAGTGCAGGGTCTCATACCTTGGGTTTCATGACTGCTGCCTCCCCTGCTCCAGCTTCATCTCTGGAGATGGCCCCTGAGGAGAAGGGCGCACTTCCATCCTTTAATCTTTGCCAGGCAAACAATAGCTCTTTGTGCCTGAGAGTTAAGGCTTCAGCTATCAGTCCAAGAAATGGAAGTGATCTGTGATTAGAGAAATATATTTAAAATAAAAATAAAAATAATAATGGAAAGTAAAAATAAACCAAACTGCACAAACAGCAACAACAACAAAATACACACACAAATAAACTCTAGACTTGAGACACAGGAGGAAGAAATGCCTTCTATAGACATCAGCGTTGTAATTCAGAAGTCTACACACTATTGAGCTCTGAGTTCCCTATGCCATTGTTTTATTTCCTTTAGTTCTTGGTTTTATATCCCTATTGCTTTTATCATTTGATATCCCAGTTCATCCTCAGCCTAAACACTAGCAAAAAGATAACATTAGTTGTTAAATAGCAAGTGAGACAATAAGGAGGATTTAGAAACTTTTTTACTTTTTGTTTCCGTCTTCAAGAGCAATGTCATTGGAGACATAGCTCTAGTCATGTGGCATGAGATACAGTGATACTATCATGTAGCACTTAAATAGCTCAAAAACTCATTTAGCTAATTTCTAAAAGTTCATGCAATGAAAAATAACATAGCGTATTGAACAGAGCTGGTCTGACTGATAATACTGCATGTTCAGTAAGGCTGAATTCACTAATTCAGATTGCATTTGATTTAAGTCTCAGTTACAGAAGTGTAGAATGGTGTGTGTTGGAAGAGACTTTAAAGGTCATCTGTTTCCAAGCCCCCTACCATGGGCAGGAACACAGTTCACTAGACCAGGTTGCTCAAAGCCTCATCCAACCCGGCTTAGGACATTTCCAGGGATGGACCATCATGTCTACTCTGGGCAACCCATACCAGTGCCTCACTATCCTCATGGTACGGGATTTCATCCTAACATCTAATCTCAACTGCTACTCTGAAATATGAGTCGTTTTAAAATCAGATAGGCAGCTCTAAGCAAAGTACTTGGGAAGAAATATTCATTCCCTAGTGCTACCAGAATTTTAGTTTTGTTTTCTATATTCTCAAATATTTAATTCTGTTGGTTTTTTCTGTTTTCATTATGAAGTGGGAAAAATAGCATTAGCAACATTGACACAAAATACCAGAACTTTGAATTGGACCCACCTGCACTTTTACTCTAATATAGAAGGGCTTTGAATTGTCAAAGCTATGTTTTATAAAGTGACAATGAGAATAATGAACTTTTAAAGAGTCATAACAAAGAAAAAATAAAAAGCCTTTGTTTTGTCTTTTCCTGCAATACTGCTATCAGCTCCTCAACACTTTTGTTAATCCAGTTCCCTAGTTTGAAACAATTTCTGCACTTTACTTTGTGGAACCATAGGGAAAATGTCCTTCTGCCCTTTGCCATGGTGCTTTAGCTCCCTGTTTTCTTTGTTTCTCACAAATCCTTTGCTTTATGCACGTGCTTCTCACCTTGTTGCTGAAAGCTCTGCCTAGAGTCCTGCAACCTTGATTGTACTCAGGACTGGTTTTGCCCCTTTCCTCCAGCAGCTTTCTTCTAATCCATATTTCAGTGGACAGTAGAAGACAGATGGCATTCCTTTATGCTGCTCACTCACAAACGTTTAAAAATAATTTAATATATACTAACTTATACTGACATTTTATATCTAGTAACAAGATGATCTAAACAGTACTTAACTTTTCCACTTGGAACTCTCTTCACCTGTGATACAAACTTCCTTTAAGAATTAAAGTGAAGTTCCTTGCATAATGACATGTCACCAGAAGTTTGTGCTTTGGGAAATATTTCCAGACACAAAGTCATGGGACTGATAAACCCACTATTGGGTCTACTAATCTTTCTCTCTAAGGTAGTGATTATTTACCATTGATGGAGAAAAGATATTAGAATTCATTGCACAGATTTCTTTACTCTTCAGGATTGGCATAGAAAGATGAACATGTTTAAAATCTCAAAATAAAGGGTTTAGTACAAGATATTAATATAAATTAAAAAAAACAAATCAACTCATTCAATATCATGCTTGCAGTTCCACATCACATATGAATTTACCATTACCATGTATAAATTAGTCCTTTCAAGCCCTCAGTATTTCTTGCAGTTTTATATTTGAAATGTAACACTTTAGAGTCCTGCCTCAAAATCTTATCATATGACAGAGTCCATTACCATCTGTCTCTGAATAAAAGGTGGATGTACTAATTTTGGCTGGGGTGTTCATTTTCCATATGGTGACTGGTATGTGGCTGTGTTTTGGATTTGTGCTGGAAACAGTGCAGATAACACAGACAGTTCTTTGTTTCTGCTGAGCAGTCCTTGCACAGCATCAAGGGCATTTCTGCTTCTTACGCCACCCTACCAGCAAGGAGGCTGGGAGTGCCCAAGGAAGTTGGGAAGGAAACAGTGGGATATCCCATACTGGAACAGATTTCCCAGAGGGGTTACAGTCTTCATTTTATGTGGTTTAGAAGACTAGAATAGATAAAGCCCTGACAAACCTGGACTGACTTCTTGGTTCATCTTGCTTCAAGCAGGAGGTTGGACTAAAGACTTCCTAGTGCCTCTGTCCTTACACCCTATGATAAGTGTGGTGAAATTATCTTAAACTTAGTGTGAATAACAATATTATAGACCATTTTTAGTTTCTAGTTAGAAATAAACCCAAAAGTAAAACATATGGCAAATCTGCGTCATTAAGAGCAATCTGCAGTTACATAACATGAATTTTTTACAATGATACTTTGCGATGTCTTCATCTTCCATGGAAACTATTAGTACAGAGGAAAAGAGATATTTTTTACTCTGGAATCTGGACAAAAGGACAAGATCCTCATTGTTATCTGTGAAAGGAACAAGAATCTTAACAATATTATGCATTTCAGAGCTGCTATATAAGCTCTCTAAACACTAGGCAACAAAGCCGTATTCATTCATGTCTTATCCACAATCTCTCTTGCTCAGCAAATATAGAAATAAATAACATATTTTTTGGAATACATTTCTGAAAGCAAGCACAGCAAACCCTTGGAGCCCTAGTTAATAATAGCAGACACTGAGTCTATAGTGGGCCTTTTACATTTACAAACAGATTATGGCTTTTCACAGTGAGGGCTTTATTGAGAAAATACAGCCTTTTCACTGAAGCAAACAGCGGTCCTAAAACCTTAGAGTTGCTGTGCTAAAGGACCTGTGATGTCATCACAGTGCACTCAAAGCAAGTCACGCTTTGCCATCATATCAAAGATCACTTTCCCAAGACCAGATCTCACCTGGCTTGTCTTCACGCTCTAAAAAGTATCTCAACTTCAAATTTCTCTTCCATACTTCAGATCCATACCTACCCGGAGGCAACATCCAAGGAAGTTGGTGACTGCATGACAAATGATTGAGTTGAGGTACAAGGCTATACTCTGGTAACATAATGTACCCTTTCCTGACTGTTATTGTAGTTCCAGTCTTCTGTTCTTTGACCTGAATTGCCACAAAGAAAGAAAGTAGCTCTAACATCCACATGCAAGAAAGCAAACAAAGAGCTTTCTAAAAGTATTTCATATAAATTTTTGAAGGAAAAAAATCTCCATAGCAGGCAATCAATTCAAAATTGTGTGAGTACAGTGGTCATTATAATATTTTTCATAATTAATTAAAATAAAAAGGGCCACAGGAATTACGGTCCATAATAGCATCATATGGTTTATTTCAGGGTATGGAAATTGATGGATTGACACAACGTCTTCAAAGTAACTGAATGTTTATTGACATCAGACCATGAGTCAACATAACACAATACTTAATCTACTTAATTCATGAATGAAATTAAAACACTAGAAAACATAAAAAATCGCGTGCAGTTCTTTTTTCACTTTGAAAAGCTGATGACTATACGCATTTCAAATTTAATAAGACTCTTTTACTTATATTATGGAATTATCAACAAAAAAGAATTTTACAAACAAGATCTCTATCTCCAGGAGGGATAAAACCCACTGTATAGAATCAATATTGCTCCAAATGTTTAAGTAAAATAATGTCCATCTTCATTTAAAGGGAATTCCATGCTGTGTATCCATGATTTACATAATACTAAATAGACAAAAGCCAAATTTATCGTACAAGGAGATAATGACCACCAGTGAATTATGACAAAAACTCACTATTTCAAAAGATTTTCAAACCATAGAGAAATCTTTGATAGTTCCTTTGGGTTTTTTTGCTGATAGTTTCAAATTCCTTTATTATAAATAAAAATAAAACTTATTTGCTGAACTGTTCAAACTTAATATCAGTAAAAGAGAACTTAGATCATTTATATCTAGGACATTTTTCAAAATGAATCAAAATTACAGATGCAAATAAAAGCACAATAATGAAAATGGAAGGTTGTGTAATCATTGCCCATTTAAAATTTTTAGTTAGTATATGTATGAATGAAATCCCTTAATAGATAGGTCGAAATACCTCATTTGAAGTTGCTTTTCTTCCAAGCAACTAACACTTTGGCAATAAAAACAACAGACTTTAAAAGCCTATTTTTTCATATAGCCTTTGGAGATTGCTAGAATGGGAATGCTTCTGATGATGAATCTGTTGTAAAACTCTATTATCTGATTAGCTCAGAGCCATTTGTTTAGCAAACTCTGAGGTATCCTTCGTTGGGTGACTGCATGCTATGAAACATCAGATGTCTAGAGTTTGGTTTCTAACCTTAAATACTTGTTTGGTTTGCCATGTTTAGTTAGAAGAAAAGCAAGCATCCCATGAAGAATCAGTTCTAGATATGTTTTTTTGCATGGCAGGAACCATCCTCTAAAGGTGTCCAGTTAAAACTAGTTTTTTCTAACAGGGGTTAGAGTGAACACCTAGTTTTTAAATTGCTGAGTTAGGTCATATGAGCCTGTTTTTTAGGTATTACTGAGCACAAATCTCCAAAATGTTGAGAGAAAACACTTTTCTGTAGAATTTTCAATTAATACTGAAGGGGTCTTATAAACTCAGCGTCTTCTATATTAATTTTTTTTTTCACTTTCCATGTATTTCATCAGATTTGGTTTTGTTATATTGCTGACATTATTTTGCTACACATCATTATGTGTCGTTATGTATTGACATTTAAATACAGGATTCTGGAGAAAATGCTGTAAATATGACGCCAAACAATTGTGGTATAATTGAAATCTTAAGGTTTATCTGTGCATAAAATGTTTCAAGAAGAATACTTGCAAACTTTTTATATATACACGCTTCTTAATTTTCAACCCTATTCCAGATGCTGCGCTCACCCTTACTCTGCTCTTTTTACTGTCATTGGCAGCAGGGGTATGTTATGGTGAGTGTTCCTGTGAGCATCTGTAGTCCTTCACCGGGGGGAGAATGACATTTGTGCTGATGGTTTTACCTTTCTTTGTCTAGGATCTACTCAGGATCATATTTATATGTGTGCTAACATCCTTATATACCTTTCTTTTTCTTCACTGGGCTGTAGTTCCAAATTACACCTGAATTTCCAATCTATGGTGATGTTTATGGGTGTCAAATACTGTTCTTTTCGTTGACCCTTAGACCAGTTTTGTCCACCTCCAAGTCTGCATATCTTTAACTGTTCGCTGGTGAGTTGTTTACAGCTGTAGGGTCTCCGGGGCTTAGAGTGTGCCTTGCCTCCATATATATAAATATTCCAAATATTCCAAATATTCCATACTTGTACAGCCATATGCAGCAAGCTGGGTCTGCAATTTTCAAGGCCTCTTTTACCATACCAGACGTCCATTCCTTTAAATTACATCATGATGTTAGAGCCATAAAACCATGTTGATAGCACTAACTTTTGAGAATGACTAATCTTTTTGTGAGAGACTCTCAGACTCTTCTCTTCTTTCAACATTAGTGCTTTGGCATTTATTCCAGCTCTGAGTACATTGTACCTCTACAGTGCTTCCCGAATTGGCAGGTGATTGCAGTACTCAGCCCAATACGCAGGGATTTGAACACAGCCAGTTTTTTCCATTAAATAATGCTGATGGCTGTCAGGAAATGGAAATATACCCGAATTGAAATATACCAAGGTCATTGGAAACTGAGTTTCAGTTATGAGAAATTTTAAATGTTCAAAGTTTGATTTTCTTGCAAACCAACCTTTTATAGTCCTCTGTGGATTTTCAGAGTCTAATAATGTTATAAGCTGAACAATAAGCAGACCTTTTCATTTTTGTCACAATTCTGATAGAATGTACAGATGTACAAAACTTAGTTAATTAATACTTTTTTTTTTTCCTGATTTTCTTCCATAAGTACCCCTAGGGATTTTTTTTATTCTCAAGAATGACTATTTACAGTAAATTACTGCATAACCTAGAATATAAATCTGGATTATGAGATGATGTGATGTGGTCACTTGACAATGTACCACACATTTTTTCCATTTGACCAGCCTGCATTTTTTGGACATTTACCCAACTGAACCCTCTTGAGACCTTTTGACAATCAATTTGCTTAACATTTTGTAGCTAGGATAAAAAATCAGCAATATCAAGATACTCAAGATAAAACAACCAACAACCTATTTTCCTCACCAACAACATACAGGTTATAAACTGTTTTTATTTAAATAGCTATCCTCAACATTTTTTTTCTCTCTCTCCTAGGATACGGAAGGTATCAAAACAGCTCTGTTGATAACTACTCAACCCATCCTACTGCTTCTGTGTTTCTGTAATGTGCTTCTCTAATGCTGAGATTCAAGCCTTCTTTTGCTCTCACTTTCTATATCATCTGGTGTGTCCTTCTTCTCTTCAATATACTCAATCCCTGTGCTGTCTCAGGCTTCACCTTATTTAGCACACAGCCCTGGACTCTGCAGTTGCCCAAGGGCACACCTTCCCAGAATATATTCCTATCATTTACATTTCTTTTCAACCCTTACCTTGCTTATTGAATTTCAAGTGGCTATATCTCCTGAAGATCCGTTTCCTGGGTCTTTAGTAGTTGTCTAAAGCCTAGAGTCATGTTCCTGAATATTGTTAAGCAATTTAGTAGGAATTCATCTCAGCCAAAATCCTCTTTCACTGTAACAGCAGTATCTTGTCATTTAGACTTGTGATTTCTGAGGACGAAACAAAAGTAAATGTATATATCTTGAACAGACTCCTTTGTCAAAAATTTGAAAAATCAATTATCGTTTGATAAGACTATTCCCTATGCCAATTTCTTTCTTCTTGAGTAATTGCATACCTGCTTCCACACTACTAGAGATTAGGAAAAGAAGATATATAATCTTTAACAATACTTAGCTGTGAAACTATGGAGACATATGAATCACAGGCTTCAGTTTTTCACATCAATCAAACTGATGTTGAAAAGAATATTGTTAAGGGAATAAGAATTCATATGAATTGGTGAATTCCAATTCATATGAATTCTTATTCATATGAATTGGAATTCAAGCCGTTCAAGGAAATTAAAGGGTTTAAACAACTGTATATTCCCGTCTGAAAATTTGAAGGTAGTGAACGTTTTTCCATATTTTTAAGTTCAATATTTGCAGCTGTGTAAAATATGCTATTGCTGCAAGCTGCATTTTCCCATAGCTGTATATTGTTTATTTAGAGGTGATGTACAAAGTTGTAAGTGGCTTGGCACATGTTTATACAAGCTTTTTTTGTCTTCTCACACAATTTTGACTGCAAACAAGAGAAAAGACCAAGACACACATTATATAATTTGCCATGGAGAGAAGTGTTTGAGTATTCTCATGAAACCACATGATTTTTCAGCGCATGCATATCTTTCACCATCACTCAGCTGGCTGTGCTAACACTGAGGAGAGAGGAGAAAGTTTAATCACCTGTCATCTGCTCTGAAAAGTATATTAGCAGAGAAATAAAAGAATACCAACTTTCTGGTGGCTGATTTATTTAAGACTCTTCTTCCGGGATTCACATAACTAACTGAACTGCCAACTGTCAATATATAAATTATTTCATCTTTAATTTATCTTAGTGTCAGAGCAATTCTTGAAAATATTACTGCCAAAAGAACGGATAAAAGCAATTATCATCATCAAAACAAAAACAACAACAACAAACCTCTGAATATTTTTAGAATTCTTAAAATTTTATGATTGTTGAATATTGAGATGCATAGTACAGGCAAGTTGCAGCCAATATTTAAAAGCTTTTTATGGAAAATTCAATTGCTGGTCAGTTTCTTTGTCTCTCAATAAGTATTATCCTAAAGGTTTTGGTGTCCAAATATCTAAATTCTACTCTTCATCTGCTGACTTCCACTTGTAAAGAAAGAAAGACAAATCTACCTAATGTATGTATTGATGCCTTATATCTTGATCCATCCAACATGATTTGTAGGATTCTTCTGATTTACACTAGATTATGTGAGGTTCCATTGAGATAAATCATAAATAAACACTATTATAACTGCCCAAAAAAATGGGAGGCATATAACCTAATCTATGTAATTTTGCATAACTGAATTAAGAATAATGCAACAAATATACCACTTTACCAAAGAAAAGTGTGTCAAGAAGGCACTCAAAATAAATTACTATGCAAAGTAAACCTGTTAGTACAGATTTAACAATATTTTTTTAAAAAAATATATTGTTTACATATGTATTCTATTTTCTAAAATTTTTATTTATCAATCTATTTTAGTTTGGAATCACATATACTTTTTCATTTTAATGAAGAAAATGTCTGTCCTGCCTAGTAGATTGACTTGATATGTTTCCAATTTAGGATTTTAATCAGAAATGTGTTTCCCATTCTTACCTTCAGAAGCCATGTTGAGAAACCTCATGCACAATGCAAGTTCATGAATCCCAGGTGAGACCTCCTGTCTAAGAGGTACAGTTCCCCAGAATTCGAAAATGTTGAGCTTCTCACAGAAGTGAGCCATCAGGAACATGCTTTAAATTGGAATATAGACAAGGTCTTATCACTTGATGAGCAATTGAGGAATTGAATTACTACCGTCTGAAGAAACTTGCCTCAGAGAAAACACTGTTTAATCATTACATTTTTGAAATCCCCATTCCAAAAAATGTTTGAAAACGAATCATATCATATTTACTGTAGTAAAATCCATGAAGTATAAATGAATTCATTGCTAATGGACACACTCAGATATTCTTCTGGGTGGTGAACATCATCAGCTGGCTGCCGAAAGAAAGACCATTTTAAATCTAGGACTTTAATGATTGGGCGGCATTGGTGTCCTTGACAAAAGTCACAACCATCAATCTGAACAATATAGATATTATCCTGATGCCCCTAGCAGCATTTTGAACACCCCTTTCTGCAACAGGCAGAGGCACTAGGAAGTGATTTTAGGTGAGGAATAGTATATGATCTCTTTCACCTAGGGTGATGCCCTGCTCTTGCCCCAGGGAATAACAGCCCTCCAGAAGCAAGGACAGCCCATGCACACTGCCTTAGCAGCAGCCAGGATGACATCTGCTCAGGATCAGACCAGTTCTGTTAGTTTATACTATTTTTTGAACACTGTGGTTAGCCAAGATAAGAGGTAAAATTAGAAGGACTCCTGATGAGTTTTTCCAGCAGTACTGTAATTTTTTCTCTAATAGGCTTCTCTTTGATGGAAGTAAATGTTCTTCTTATTCATTTACTTCTAAAATGTCTATTTTCAAGTATGCTGATTGCAGATTTTCCATAAAGCATATCAGTAAGCTTTGATGCTGCCTATTTGGTCTAAAATTATGATTATAACCCTTATAATTTTCACAGAGATTTTTACTCCATGAATGATCTAGATTTACAGTGCCTAGGGTAGATTTCATTTTGATTCATACTTTCCTGAAACTTCATATACATGACAAACAAGGTATTGCTGATCAGTTTTGATTAGAAATGTATATGAGGAAGCAAATACTAAACTTAAAAGAATTTAAATATAAATTTTAGTACAGTATTAGAAATATTGATAAATTTCATGATCCAGATATATAAGACAAGAACTTATGATTCAATGATGTGTATAAACACAAAAAATAAAATCTTTCTACAGAGACAGCTTTTAAAAACACTTTTCGGTTTTACATTTAAAAGGAAGGACATCAGACAAAGCTCATAAATGTGAAAACAAGAAGTGGACTGGACTAAACTAATTCTAATAAATTATTAAAGAAGCTAAAAAGATAGGGATTATTTAATTGTAGAAATTTTTTCTCAACTGAATCAACTGAAATCTGATGGTCATCAGATTAAAAGAGTTGTTTACTAATTAGTTGCTCTGTTGCATAATACCTATTAATGTCACGTCTAAGAAGGAGGTTATGTGGGTTTCTAGAATTCTAGACAGAAACTGAACTTATTAAAATATTAGCAGTAGTTTAAACAAGTTTTCATACTTGTCTTCATACTCAACCTTTATTCAGTTTACTGCCTATTGTGTATCTGGGTCCTTGACTGCATCAAGTGGCAGTCATTTACTTCCTTTAGGCTGAAAATAAATGTCTCACCTAAATAAATCTCCCTCCCACTAAATATTTCATTTTTTATCCTAACCCTGAAATATTATTGCTCTATTTTGAGTAAAGTACAAATAATTGACTATAACATATGCTGTTCCCTGAACCAGTCTAACTCTGCCTTATGCATAAATGCTCTAGAAAATACTGACATTTACTTAGAGGAACAACAAAATGAGAGTACTTACATCAAAATTAAGTGTAGTGTGCTAATATGAGTGTTAACATATTTTTCTGCTTGGGAAGAAAAATGTTTGCATAAATGTAAGTCCAAAAATACTTCAGTTAAAATAGAAACTACTTATTTTAATCAGTAACCTCAGATATTTATGTAAGTGTCACTATATGATATCTTAACAAATTAAGTGATATTTATCAATGGCACCTGGAATGTCCTTTGTCTTTAAATGGGTTATCATGATTACATGGCAGTGAAACCATTTAAAGGAAGGCTAGGTGGGATACAGTTAAATTGAACAAGGAAGAGCTGGGGTTCTTCTGTCATTAGTTTTGGTTTGGTGAAAGATTTTATTCTTTTCATGTGTAAAAACAACAGAGGGTGCTGGAAATGAGGATCAGTTCCTCAAACTAAAATTCATTAGCTTTCATATTGGTCTAGCACATAGTGTTTATTAATTTGTTCCTGCTTTTTAATCTTCCAAAATTTTCATTTTATTGAAGTAATGCAAAAAAGAATTCATTATATTGAAAGACAAAGGTGAGCTGGTCCTACTGATGTTACCTTTACTTGTTATATTACAGATATCCTCTTCTATATTGTTAAGTCTTCTTGTATGTAGTTAAAGAAGTATTTTTCAAAACACACTGATATGAAGACATCAGCAGCTCTGGAACTCAATTCTTTCATGATAGTCACGTAAAGAGATCTCTGGTAAAAATGTGTTTTTCTCACATTATATCATTCTACATTCTGTCTTCAGTCATTTGCTTTTCTTACACTCTTTTCTCTGAATTAGTTATCCTTTTGATGCTTAATATTTTCACCATCCAAGAGCTGTAATCAAGTCAACTTTTAATCTTATTTAGAAAATAGCGTGACATTGGTTTGGGAATGATAAAATAAAAATCTCAAACCACAAATTCTCCAAAATTCCATTTATTGACTTGATTTGTCAAACTCATCGGGCATGGATATTCAGGTAAAAGATTGTTGCTCTTGCTTTTCACCCAAGATACTTAATACAGGGAATCATAAAGTAGAGGAATATCAAAGACATAATCATTGTCAATGATTAGGGAAAAATTCCAGCTCAAGTGTGAATTCTTCCTAAAAGCCATTCGTAGATGTGACTTGTGTTTTAGACCATGAGTGAATATCTTCATTTAAATGTAATACCCCTTCACCTAACTAAGTAATTGGCTACCAATTTCTACTGAATGCACTGTTTTTTCTCAAATGAACAAAAAAATTTTTTGCTCCCTTTGCAAGAAAATGCCAAAGAGAAAAGAGTAATAAGTTAAATACCTTTTTTGTTTGTTTGTTTTTTGCCACCCTTGAATCTTGCAGTTTTGTTTGATGTGTTTCTTATGGTGTGCTTGACAATATTTCCTTATTGGCTCTGAGGTTTTTCTTAATTCCTCTTCTAACTACTTTAGTCTTCTATTAAAATAATGTTGCACTAGCACTTTTTTTTTTCCAGAACAATACCATTTTCCTAGTCTTGCTACAAATGAGCATAACCATACAAAAGGCATCTTTTATCTGGTTTTCCCCACTGACCTTCATTGTTCTGTCCTATTTTGTTCATTTAGTCTTTCCTTGTTCTAATAAACCCATTGAGAGCCATTTTTTGATAAAAGGTTAAGAAATGCTTGCTAATGGTGGCACAAAAAGCCATGGAGAAGTGAATGGATTCAGGGGTAGAAACAATGTCAGGAAAAGCTCATTAGTCCATTCAGCTAGAGAGATTTCACTTTCTGGCTTTCCTTTGGGTAGAGCAAATGGGGTCACTGTTTTGTTCTACTTCCTTCTTCTGATTATTAATGTGAATGAGACAGGAGCACCCATTCTTGTCAAATGTGGCTAATAATGGAGAAAAAATAAGGTTAGCCTTGATATATAACCTAATCTATGAGTACCACTGGGGTACAAAGTTGCACTGAAGTATAACAAGACAGCTAGATAGTAAATTGAATAATAAGAAAGAATTGACCAATTCCCCTCATTTCATGTTGCAAATGTTCTCTTATATATGCTCTAATACCAATTAATGGCCTTTTCCTGAGGAATGGCCTCCTTAGCTTTTCTTATTAGCAAGCCCTAACATCTGGAATTTGCAATGTACTGTAATTTGGGTACTATGGAGATGAGGGATGGCAAAAAAACTTTTGAAAGATTCTTTGAATATCCTCTGATGTTAAAGGCAAGAGAATGATCTGTCATAAAAGATAGATCAATTCATTTTACCTAATTGGAATAACTCTACTGAACTGAATGAAAAAAGGAAAATGTTTTGACCCTGTCACGTCAGCTGTTCTGGTATATAATAGAAATAAAGTGTGATATTTCACTCTTCTGTTAAATGTTGTTCCACATACTTTCAGTTGCTTTAGATAGCTAGTCTATTCATAATTAAATTATTGGACGTTCACACACTTACTTATCAAGTGATTTATAATTAATTATTTATGTTTATCCTGCAGTTTACAATTAGAGTTAAAACTATTTTGTTTACCATTTCAAAATGATACATCTTATGGTAAAGTATAATTTATTCTTTTATGAATGTCTATTTTTAAGTCAGTGGATTCAAATTACTAATAAAATGTTGAATCAATACATATTATTACTTCAGAAGGGATTTATTACAACGTTGTATTATTGCTACAGCAGATTGCTAAAAAATGCTTCTGATATAATTTGTAAGTATGTATGAGAGAGACGATTTGAATCAGAGCGCCAAAGTAAAATCATGTAAAAGGCATATTTGATAAATAATTTTCCATAAGTAAATGGAAAAAAAATCTTAGATGTTATAACTCTTCTTTATCTTTGATGTCACAGGATTAAAAAGAGTTAATTGTCAAAATTCTTAGGGAGTTCATAAATGTTAAGGTATGCAGACAGATCGGTTAAGTCCTGACTAGGGTTACAAGAATTTAGGAGAACATGGGAAGCTACTCAACATAGTGTGAGAAACTGTTGAGTTCAACAATTAACAGGGTAAGTGGCTAGCAAATGTTGCACGGACCACCATGAGCAAGGACTGAATTTCACAGACAGTGAAGGGGGAATTTTGTGAAAAACATGGAAATTTCAAATAATTAAAGAGGGTGTCTTGGGGAAACTTCTTGGGCATTATTTTCTTTCAAGGCCAACAGAACCTGATTAACAATCTTGTCTCTTTACTTCTTCTGTTTTAACACCTTTCCTAGTGGGGAGTGATAGACCTTTAAACTACACTAGCCAGAAATCAGAATGACATCCAGAACCGGAATGACTCAAGCTCTGAGACAGCAAGTCAGCAAGAGGTTCAGGATCTGGATAGGGCAGACAGACTTAAAATCTATGCTAATTCTTGAGGGATCCATTAATGATGGTTTATCTTTATATTTAAAAAATGAAGGAATGTGTATGTTCATTGTTGAACTTCAGTACTAACTAGCCAGAGATGAGGAAAAAGTTTGAGCCATCATTGCTGCTTATGCCCATGTGACTGCTGTTCAAGTTTATCTAAGGGAAAAGACACTGCTCTTCATTTTGATTCACATGGGTGGCAGGTTTGTAGTGTGTGTATGTGTGTGATTGTGTGTTTGCTTAATGAAGACGCATTCAGGTTCAGTACTGGCAGGTTCTATAAACAGGAATGAGAAGCCCTCTCCTGCTCTGGGAATACACTGGATTCAGTTTCCATTAATAATAACTGTTGTGAGATGTTCAGTGACTGTTCAGCATCTCACAGGACCATGGCTGCAGTCACATCCTTCCTTTGCTACAGATCAGGTTAGTCACTCCCAAAGATTCCTGCCATGTTAATTCACTAAAATGAGCAAAGCATAGAGGACTATGCTAAGTTCTTTGCTTTTTTAAATGGTGATGGCTCACACATGTCCCAGGCAGTAACTGGAGCTTCGGAGTGTAAAAGAATTTAGAGAAACACAATTAATAGAAGCTTCTCAATCCTTCAACAAAATAGAAAACAAAAAAAAGAAACACAGCATAATGAAAAAATTACGTCAAAGAGCATGTCAAGCATCACTCCAACTCTGCATTTTTTTTTATGTTTGTTTGTTTTAGGTCCATTTTGTGAGGAACCTGATGATCCTTGTGCCTCTCAGCCGTGCCAGAATGGAGGTATATGCCAGTATAACCAGTCTGGATATGTTTGCAATTGCCCTTCTGGTTTTCTTGGTCACAACTGTGAAATTGACATCAATGACTGTTCTTCAAGGCCATGTCAGAACAGAGGTACATGTATCGATTTGCCAAATGTAAGTATAAATGTTAAAGATCCCTATTTGAACAGAGAATCATAGAATTTCAGCATCTCATCATAGAATGATTTGGGCTGGAAGTAACATTTAAATATTATCTATTTGCAACTTCTCTGCAGTGGGCAGAGGCCTCTTACACTAGATCAGGTTGCTGAAAGTTCCATCCAACCTAACCTTGAACACTTCAGGGGATGGGGTATTTACAACTTTCCCTCTATCTCACCAATTCAGCAGAAATGAGGATGTGTGGGGTGATGTCAGAGGTCTCACAGAAGTCAAGTTTAACGTTATCAGTTGCTCTTCCCTTACCCATCAATGCAATTACTACATCATTGAAAGACACCATTAGTCAGACATGTTTTACCCTTTGTGAAGCCCTATTGTCTGTTTCTAATCACCTTCCTGTCATCCATTTGCTTTAACATACCTTACAGGAGGATCTGTTCCATGAAAGTATCCAAACATTTAATTCTAATGTAATTTTTTTAATTAGTTTTGCCTGTTTCATGAAGAAACATAGTATTTTCGCAATGTGTCCTGTTCATAATATGTTTGTGATGAAAAAACCCAAACTTCCCATTTCATGTCGGTTGCTTGGTGATCACTTAAGGAACTACCCATGTTATTTTATTTCTTTTTTCTTCTCCCTAATAAAATCATCTGACACAAATATGAGGCATTATGTGATTTTTATTAACTAGTGATTGTCTTGTTCTTTCTTTTCATGTAGTAAAGTTTATACTTCCTTTTTTTTTCTTTCTTTTTTTCTTTTTGTAAAATAGAATAAATTAATGCAGAACTCACAAAGTTTTGATGATAAAGTATACCTGGTAGTATGTCAAAATAAATTGTTGATGTTCTTTCATTAGCATTACTATTGCAAATAGCAGTGATTATACAGAATCAAAACAATGAAAGAAGAGTTCAAAAGCTTAGTTATTACATAGCAGTGACACATACGCATAAACAGAGAGAAAAAGAGACATCTAAATTGCTGAATAAATTGATAGATTTCTAAGTTATGCAACCTGTCTGAATATTTTTTTTTCTACTAGATATACTAGCACAAACTATTTTGTGCAATAGACAAACAGTTGCAGTAGTTTGTTTCACACAGAAATGTCTCAGTGAGAGATGGAGTTTCCTGATTATACCTTTAAGATCAATTCTCAAGAAACACCTAAGCACTTCCAATTTCATTAGGGGAATAAACCCCTTTACTTTTTCCTTTACTTTCTGACTTCAAAAGGCCTATGAAGAGCATAGAATAATAAGGGTGGGACTGGCAGCCCTAAGAAATATTTTGTTTTGTAAAATAAGTTTCTTTTCTTACCGTTCAAATTAGAGATTGCAGTAACTGACAAATGTCTCTCACTGTTAAAGAGAAGCATATACTCTGTGCTTTTTATTGAAGAAGAAAATAACCCATGATTTTGTTTCCTCCTCTAGTTAGTGACACTGGTTACTGATGTACCTTGTATACTGTTACTGTTTAATAGATGCAAACATTGCATTGGAACATAATCAGAAATGAGGAAACTATCCTAAAATAATGATAAAACTCCTTCTTGATTCAATTATGAGATCACAAACCCACAATTTTAAAGCTGGTAGATTTCCATCTAGCAAACTCATGTATGGTATAATCTGTGCTGGAAGGCCTGTTCTACCTGTCCTAAATTAAGTTTATAACCTGAGACTAGAACTGTTCTGTCTTTTAAACTGCTTTATATGACAGAAAGCTGTCCTAGTTAGGACCTCTCTAGGAATGGATATAAACAGCATAAACACTATGTTTTGTATTGTTTTGGGTACAGCAAATAATTATTTCTAATTTCCCTCTCTTCTATAGGATGTGTCATGTATCTGTATGCCAATATTTACTGGCAAGTTCTGTGAGAGAATAATAAATCCATGTGAATTATTGCCTTGCTTAAATAATGCAACTTGCATAGCTCAACAACAAAACTATAACTGCCGGTAAGAATGGAAATTAATTTATTTCAGTACTTTATTGGTTCACTTGATGATATCACAGATTGCAGAAAGAAAAGACATCATCATTCACAGACAACACAGAAAACTATAAACTTTTGCTTTAAAATATATATATATATCTTTATCTTTTGTGGTTTACTCTGTTAGGCTTCTTGTAAACTCGGAGTGATACAAAAAGATTTAAAGCATTTAAGGGCTATAAATTGTTTTGTTATTAATACTATAAAATATGTAAATTTTGAAACACTGATGAAAATTGACAAGTTATACTATATGTTCCACTCCCTTTCAGGGTGTATGCAGTTTATGTTGTTTCTGAAATATAAGGCAACCTATATAATTTCTAGCTCACAGACATGCATTAGAATTT
Organism: Donacobius atricapilla; assembly: GCA_013397315.1. Lineage (NCBI taxonomy): Eukaryota > Metazoa > Chordata > Aves > Passeriformes > Mimidae > Donacobius > Donacobius atricapilla. The sequence continues at coordinate 911,877 of WBMY01014895.1, read as the reverse complement.
AAATTGATCCTTCAAACAGCATATGAAAAACTGTTTTATTCAGAAAGACCACACTAACAATTATCCATGTGAAAATACCAGAAGCGACCCAATTTAATTTCATTTTTAAATAGATTTTTAGATTTTTTTTTTTTTAATGCCAGTAAGAAGTACAATTTATCCTGTTCCCCTTTGCTTGGCTTTTATCTTGCTTCCTGAGTAAGTTCTGATAAGCATTACTGAGGTAAACATTTTTCAAATTTTAGGATATTCAAAAAGCAGAGAATTGAAATCTGTGATACAAAAAAACCTGACAACATATTATGAATAGTCTTAAAAACTGCAAAAAATACAACAGACGTATAGAACACAGAGTTACAGTGCAGCAGCAGAGATTCAGTTGAGAAGACTTGAAGTTAAAATAAAGTAGAACAATGTTTATAGTTTTCCCAAATAAGAAAATCCTCACAGTTTCATTCATATTAACTCCTAAATACAGATATACATACAAAGACACATATTCAAGCTCATACGGTTTGATCTTCCCATATAGATATGTAAAGCACAGAACGAGTATTATCATTCATTTTCCAATTCTTTAAACAGAGATATGAGCTAATAATTTATTATTATATAATCAGCCTTTCCCATAATATGCATATATTAGTAAGAAATGTGTTGAAATTTACATTTAAAAACATGCACAATTAATATCTAGATGTAGATTGCCTTTATTAACAGAAACCAAACAAAAAAAAAAAAAAGTCTTAAAAAATTATCCTGGCCCTGTTACTCATATTGAATAATCTATAACTTCACAAAGTATTTGTAGATATGGTCTGTACCAGGAACCTCATTGTACCATAGAAATTATTTAATAAAAATGTCTATGGCAAAACAGCGTGTTTCCTTTGATAATATTATGTGAGAATAAGAATGGAAGTAATTATTAAGATCAATATAACAGAACATAAAAATAGGCAATTAAGAACCCATTTTAGATTGGGGTGGGTTATAAGCTCATTAAAACTAATTCAAAATTTTCTTTTTAGATTCATGCTTTGCATTAGGTATTTGACTACCAGAGGATTTCAGAAGCCCTATAGGAACAGTGGTTAAACAGTTTCAGTTTTCTGAAATCATAGATTTGGAAGTTTTCTGCCTGTGATTCATGTTTTAACCCACTTTACCCAAGGGAAATCTACCATTAATTATGTTGCCTTAATTTGGGATATTTGTAGCTGCTCATCAACATTTTAAGTGAAGATTTGATTCATGTTTTGGGAATCATTGTCAAATACTGTATGTTATGTCTCTGTTTAGTCACTCCACAATAAACTGCATGTGTTTCGTACTACATTTGGTGTAATAATACATATAATACTATGAAATGATCCACTTTTATAACATTTTAACATCATAAATAAATGTAATGTTGTTTAGGTCAGATGCATGTACAAGTTCAAATAATAGCTGAATTGAACTTTTTACTTTGTTACTTTTTTATTTTGCTTCCCCCTATGCTATGTGGTTCTCCTTATGCCCAAACTACATTCTTATATCCTACACAATCGCACCTTTTTCTCAACACATTCTTTCTTCTTTGGGAAAGCACTTGTTTTCCATTTTAAACATACAACCAAACAGAATGAATTTAATTTTCCCCACTTCAGTTATGATGTATGACTATCTTGTATCCTAATTCCATCCTCTCAGTCTTGATATCACAAACAACTTTGTGCGAAGAATCTAATGGTTGCATTTTTTCTTAAATGTCAAAATTTAAGGTGAATTCAAATAAGCAGTGAACAAGCATATCTATCACAATAAACTATGATTGCTTGATTTCTTTCTTCTTCTATTATCCATGTACATTAGGATAATAAAAAATCACAAAAAATGTGAAAGGGTGTTCTGAGAAAATATGTTCTGTTGGTGCCATCTTGGGAACTTTAATGTCAACTTTTTTTCTGTTAGCTTACATTTCCCTTTCCTGACATTGGTATGTTTATTGTAAAACACAAAAAACCCCACACCAACAACAAAAAAACAACACCAGAACCAGAAAATATGAGCAAATATAAAAAAATGGAAGAAGTTACTTCTAAAATAGGCTTACTAGACTATTTAGTTAATGAAATAATCACAGACTGAAGCAAAAAAAATCTAGGAACTCTTTCACTTCAGATCATTTGTAAAAACAAATCTGTAGAACAAACACTGTAAAATACTTCCAGTTGCTCTGACTTGGTTTTAGATGTTATTTAAAAATTATAAGAAAATATACAAAACCTTTTTATTATAATTTTGCATTCCTTTCATATTACAAAACTCTCCTTTTAGCTACAATACACTAAGTAGAATTTCGTTAAGAATAGATTTTGCAAGAATTTTGCAAGTACTTGAAATGGTAGAAATACGATTGCATGCAACACCTTTTTCAAGAGGAAGGTGAGGATTATGTGGTGCACTGCTACTTGCATAGAGTGTCCTCATGTGGTTGTGTCTATACCCGCCTCAAAGCATATAACCATTTATAGAAGGTTCTTCCATATCCATTTAACTGTGTCCAGATCGTCCTATGCATGAATTGTGGGTGGTTTCCAGGGATTTCTCATTAAATCCAACCAGTTTAACACTTAAACAAGGTTAATAAAGTGACTTAAGCTTCTGGACATGCTAGATGTGTCTGTGCCCTCCTTGGACTCAGAGCCATACCCACAGATAGATATTTTAAACTGATTTAGAAAGTATGGTTAACTCAGATTTTTTTTATTGAATGTTGTATTGCCTAAGTAGTTGCTATGGGAAATATATCCCTTATTTTAGTATGCTACCTAACTGTGAGAAGCTTCATGCATTTTGAGCTAGGAATTGGATGGGTTTTTTCTAAATGAGAAAATATAATCAATACATCTGGATCTCCTATCTATTAGGAGAAAGAACATACTGAAAACCAGAAGTCATTCTGTATAATCTTCATAATTTCCAGCTTCTAGACTGAATAATTTGAATAAAAACTACCTCTTAGAAATAGCTAAAGAAATTCCCATCTTAGGGATTCTTCCACAAACACAAATTTTCAGCTAACTGGCCATTTTCTTTCTCTTCTTAAATCTTTTCTTTCCATGAAACCAGAAATAGTCTTTAGACAGGGGAACATGATGTGTCTGTAAGAAAATAGTGAGAGTGTTTGACAAGGATTATCTATCTATCAAGATATAAGTATTCAAATATTTTTCTGAATTGTTCCATTATTGCTTTTGAATAAGACTTCTTTACAATCCATTTGAATCTTATCTTTTTATTTGTGTATATGAGACGTTTTTTAACATGGGAGAGTTACATCAGAAAAGTATTTTCACCTACTAATAATATGTTCTTACATGAAACAGAAGAAATTTTTGCAGTTCCTTTTACAAACGTGAGTTATCCATCACTCCACTGACATCATATGGAATTAACAGTCACAAAAATTGATTGCTAGTTTTTTCTTTAAAGAAAATATCGACTTACAGTTAAGCAAATGTAAACAACTCTGCATTGTTGTCTCTAGATTGCTCCTTACATAATTAGGCATGTCATTATTTACTATCTATACTACTCTTTATTCATTAATAAGGATTGATGTTTATTTCTCACTCGTCACATTTTTATTTTTATATTAAAGCATCTCTCTGATGCTTAAATTGACCAATCCTTTCTAATAGCTTTCCAAAACCTTGTTACTTTGTCTTTAATGTTTTTTAAATATTACCTCATCCTAGTTTTTTTTTTTCCTGGAAGAATATATGAAATAGTGGTGTGAAAATACCTTAATCAATGAATGAAATTATTTAGGAAAAAGCAAAATTATCCATAATCATGCAAGGGATTTTTAGTTTCTTGAAAACATATTCTGTTTATTTTAAATAACGTAAGAGAGCTGTTTTGTTACTGCAAGAACATTATTTAATAGAATTATGGAACATAATTAAATACAATTAACTTTTAAAATGCAAGTTCTCTAAAATACACTGGTGTATTTGCAGCTGCATGCCAGGATTCACTGGAAAGAACTGTGAGGAAGTAATTGACTACTGCAGGCTGCTCAGCATCAACTGTCTGAATGAAGGATTATGTCTTAATATAATTGGAGGATTCACTGTAAGTAATTTAATACATGTTCAACTAATTCAGTGTTCCGAAGTATAAGAGCTTCAGACAAGCAAACTTGAAATGCATTCATTACTCTAAGAGACAAAGTGAGGCACGATTTTATAGGTTTTATTTATTTTCATTGATAGCACAAGAGCAATTCACTTTGGTAATATGGATTTTTTTATTACTTTTCTACTGAGATCGTGATTAGTACTATATCAAGTAAGATAACTGAAGGGTATCTTCATAGTAAAAAGAATATATAACTAATTGTGGTCCAGTGTCATTACCCACAAAGATGAAAATCACATCTGTGTTGCAGCCTAAAAAAATATATTCCTTGAATTAAGATCATCTTTTGCCATTATTTTAACCAGAATCAAGTTACTTATCTACACATAAACATGTTTAAAATTAATACAAATTTAAAACTTTGATGATGAAACTGTAATGTGATGATGTTCATTCCAACTGACAGTTTGGAAAAAAAATATTAGATCTGCTTTTTTTTTTAACTCTCTAAATTTCTCCTGAAGACATTAAACAAGGTGCAGAATCTGGCCCTTGTCCTTGTTAAACTCCCTATGGTTGGTGGCTGCCTGTCCCTCTAATTTGTCAAAGTCTCTCTGCAGGACCTCTCTGTCCCTGAGGGAGTCTAAAGCTCCTCCCTGTTTAGTGTCACCAGCAAACCTACATCGCATTCCTTCAAGTTCTTTGTCCAAGTCGTTCATGCAGGTGCTGAAGAGCACAGGGCTGAGGATGGAGTCCTGTGGCACCCCACTAGTGACAGCTCACCAGACTGGTGTGAAGCCATTCACTACAACCCTTTGTGCCTGACCTGGGAGCCAGTTGCTCACCCATCATGTAACCTGGTTATTAATATTTTGTCCAGAAGGATCCTGTGAGAGATGGTATCAAAAGCATTGCTGAAACGATTGCATCCACTCATTTTCCTGGATAAACTAGGTGGATTTCCCTTTCATAGAAGGAAATAAGGTTTGACAAACAGGACTTATACTCATGAAGCTGTGCTGGCTGTGACTGATGACTGCGACGCTACAGGTGTTTTTTTAATACTTCCCAGAATAATATTTCCCATGGTTTTACCAGGCACTGAAGTGAGACTAACAGGCCCACAGTTTCTGGAATCCTCCATCTTCTTCTGTGTGTGCAGATGATCACAGAAAATGGTAGTGTAGTTGATATTACACAGATGTGATAAGTATTTCTTGGTGGACTGCACCAAGACTGCACTGTTTTTCAGAAGAACATGTTCTAGGAGAGGCAAATTCAATGCTGTATGCATAGAAAAAAAAATGAATTACACGGTAGTGAATGTTTCTGATAGTCAGTGACAAAGAAGGCAACTTTTAGCTCAAATTCAATGTAAAATTGTGACACTACGCTGTTGATGAAGACAGAAAGACAATCCCTGTAGTCAGAAATGAGCACTAGTATATATAAAAACATTTTTCAGTAGTCATACTTCTTTGACTGTCAGTGAAGGGTCATCATAGCCAGCTATATCATATAAATTGTTTTAAGAAGGTTACAAATGCAGAAAACTCTATTGAAAAGGAACTTTATTAAATAAAATAAATAACCTAAAAATTATATTCTCAAAATACATACAGATTCATGAGATTCACGATCTTAAAAACAGTCCACAGTTGTCTCAGAAAAAAAAAAAAAAAAGCATTTGTATTTAAAATAGTCAGCTTTTGGTACCAAAATTTTTGAAACCACATTAGCAACAAAGTAATAAAAGTATTGTGCATGGTTCTGAGTAGCTACCTCTTCTATGTACTATTGATTATAGCAGGAATATTTTCAAAAGCTTTTTAGGTAATATGGTCCAATGCTGTGTTTCAGCAGTTTCCCATCAGATCAGTCGCAGGTCACATCTGTCCTGTCCTTGTGAATAACTTCAGCAGACATTGAATTTCATGAGGATCTACTACTGTGGGATCCAAATCCCATAATTCCCACAGAAGGCTGAAGGCCTTATTGTGGATTGCTTCTAGTAGTCAATGCAGCAGACTCATTTCACTGATGTTAAAATGTTAGGAAAAGGATTATATTTTCAAAAGTTTACATAAATGGTGAAAACATAAACCCCCCTATTTTATTTGGACTCTGAGGAAGATCAAAGATTTGGTGGTTTCAAGAGCATAAAAATACAACACTGCAGCTCTGATTCAGTTTCAGATATATGGATATCATTGGGACGTACAATTTTAACAGGTGACAAACACAATTCTTGAACATGTACAGACCTTCTGCTCTCAAAAAATACTAGTATGAAAAATTCCATTACTTACTATTGATTTATCAATTATTGCAATAAATCTGCTCTTGAATTTCTCCTCATTTGCGGCTGCAATGTTGGAATTGCTCCTAAGAATAAATATAGTCATTGTAAAAGTTCTGAAGAAAATATAACATGGCACTTCCTTTCTATTTACAAAAATACCATAGGAAAGTTTTTAATTAGTGTACTGGTTTGTCAATTTCATAATAAATAACTCCAGCTACTTGGAGGATGGGGGCACTATTTTAAGAAATAAATTAAAACAGTCTGAGCATAAATCATACTTTTACAATTACTGATGTGTGAAACAATTTCAGATTTCAGCAGATTTTATTCAATAAAAAATATTTAACTACATTATTATGACAATACGATAACCTGCTTCTTAAAAAATATTTTTTAAAAAATCTGCTCACTGAGGCAATTTTCAATAGATTTTTCTGTTCTATTAGCAACTTTTTCTTAAATGGACTTTATAAGTGAAAAGTCAGTGCTGATAGTATTTTCTCATTGCTTTTAATCTGATTGTCTTAAACAATTTATGGCCATAGGTATCTGTTTTTCTTATCTTTAGCTGAAGACAGGGAAAATATGAGCAATGCCTAAAAGGCAAGTGATAGGGAAGAAAGAGCTGTTGTTTTTTCCATGCTAATTGTACTGCCTCGGAATGCTAACCACCTCAGGGTATGGAGTGGTTTGAATAGAGTTCTCCCAGTGATTTAGAATGGCTCTAGTAAAGCCTCTGGCACAGGTCTGGGCAGTGAAAGCAGATAAAGAGAGTATACAAACAAGAAATCACTTGCGAATGTGAAGCTTTCCTACATGTCCCAAGGGTGGATCAAGTACCTTACTATCTATTTATCCACAGCAAGAAGTTTAGATCATGGCAAAAAGGATTATCTCTCCTTAAGATCCCCTGTTTTTTTCCTGACTCATTAGTATTAAACTGAAAAAATCTCAAAAACAACTAAACAAGATAAAGATACTGAAAAAATATATTAAAGTAATTCAGTGCAAATTCTGAGGATAACAGAACTCTAGTTTACTGGAGCTTGGAAGCCTGGAAAGGAGAACAGTTTTTAAAACACGATAGTGGGAAAGTTGAACTATGAAAGCTATCTTCGATGTACTAGCTGTCTTTACTTTCTAGGGAGAAACCACTGACATATAAAATGACAGAATTCACCGGTCAGTTGTGATTACCTACAGAAGTGCATTTAGGGGACAAGTGCAGTTCTATAGTGGTTGCTACACACTCTCCCATTTGTGATCTGCCATACACTTCCTATGGAAGGGCATGCAAATTAAAAATGCTTTCTACTTCTTGTAGCATGTAAAAATGCTCATTCGTGATTTTTTTTTGTTTTCTTTTTTGCCTAACAGCTCCTTACTATGCTACAAGCAACTATCTTTCAATTTATATGGTTTGCATAGTATACCAAAGTCTATTTTGTGAATATGACTTTCTCCCATCATCCTGACAAACCACTGATTCGTGCAAGGCAATGTGCTTATAGCTAGCAAAGAAATTGAGTTATGTAGACACAGAAACTGAAGCTGAAAGATGAAGAGGCAGCAATGTCATTGTAAGGTCCGTTTCCATTTGCCAGTGCTACATTTAAGAAAAGGTCTAAACAAATTACACATATTGCCGGAACAGCGGAGCAGTGTTGGTGAGCAAATGCACACTAGGACAACATTAAAGAAAGAGAAAACAATCTCTGTTATCATTCTCGGTTTTACCACTACACCTACTGTTGGTAATTCAAAGAAAATGCTTGAAATTTCTTGGAGAAGCTCTACTGACACTTGCATGTGGAATTTTGTGTTGGAATAATTGCCAATGGATGTCCTGGTACCTTCAAAAAGAGCTATAGGAAATACTGCTGATTTCTAACTGGCGTTACTACAGTGCAGTAGAAGTAGATTGTGCTTTTAAAGGAGAGTGAAGCTAAGCAAAAAGAAGTAATGGTTTTAACTTCTACCAGTAATTTGCCTGGAGAACACTGATTAATGAGAACAGGTACACAGATGCATTTGTGTCAATTCCCTTCAGAAAACTGTTCCCCAGTCACAGAATTTTGCTTTCTTATATGGATGTACATCTAATAATGTTTATCTAATAATATGATGCACTGCAAGAGAATAGAAAAATTAATGTAATAGAAGAGAGTGGTATCAAAAATTTTGCCCTGCAGATGGCTCTGTGGTTGTTCACATTATATTCTTTTGATATTTTTCTCACATCCATATAATGAAGTCATAGCTTTTATAATTGGAGCTTCATGATGAATCTGAGATATTTCAACAACAAAGTGTGCACCAAGAGGATATATGGTTGACAAAGTAAAATTATGCATATACATTAATAACCAGTAATACCATGGGTCACACTATTGTAGCTGAAGTTAAAAAACCAGCAAATATGTTCTGTCCAAAGACTACTGTGTTCCCTAGCTAAGCAGGAGACTGTATTTAACATAGAAAATGCTCTTCACCAAAGCTAATATGTTCCTTCTGGGGTGATGTGGGAAGAAGGATAGAGGAGGGAACCTCTCTTTCCCCTGTGATTTTTCCACATGTAAGCTGATATGTGGCCCTCATTCAGCAGAACTTGTACAGAAATTGCAATCAGGCAGACAGAGGTCCAGGTTTTATCCCTTCCAGATGAGGTTTGCCTTTGTGGGTACAGAACCAGTCCCAGCAGCCAGCTATCAGGCTGGGAATCAAAATACTTCTTTGCAGGAGAGCAGTGAGCAGAGCCAAGCCCTGCAGGCTTGCCTGAAAAACCTTTGTGGAAAGTCCACTGCTCTGGTCCCCTTGGTAAGCTCTTCCTCAAGGAGCCACTCTGAGTCCTAAAGCTTTTTGATAATGCTTTATCCCTAGAAGTCTGGCTGAATTTATAACCCAGAAGCAAAGCATCTCTATGCAGAATTGGCAATAATCTCCAAAACGGAGCTATGTCATACTGCTTAGATCTCACAGTCCTAAGAAGGCCTCCAACTTATTCTTAGAGAAGCCATTTGTGTTTATTGCATGAGAGGAGAAATAACTTCATGATCACTTATACAGAACTCAAAGGCAATATAGCTGAGAGAAAACATTAACTTGTTTAACAAATTCAGTTCTTTAAAAAAAAATGCACTGGGGCTTTTTTAAAACCCTCTGCACTCTATCTATCACCATTTGTTTTCTGAGTATAAAAGCCATAAGGAAACAAACATTTAATATATTTGGCATATTTTATATTAAAGCAGTTGGTTAGAGTGATAAAATTATTATGAATATTTATAACAGATCTACTACCAATGCTAGAAGCAAATTGGCACTGCAAAGTCTGTTGCTCTCTGATGTGATTTGATACTTACATACAACATATAAAATAGATTATTGTCATTTCCCTTTTTAAAAAATCTACAGTGTCTCCTACTGTTTCTCCCCATGGACCATATGAGAACATTATAGCCTCATCTCTGTGAAGCCACTTTGCCACTATCATTAATTCTATTGATGTCTCTCCTGTGTTTGTCCTTCCAGCTGCGTGTTCAAAACAGCAGTAGTTCAAAGTCAGATACTTCCATTAGGGGCTAGTTTTACACAAGTTAATGAGTCAATTTTCTTTCACACAGTAGCAGTAATTCTACAGAAGAGTTCACATAAATTTTAAAATGTCCTAAACAGTTTTTTCCATCTTCAGTGTTTAATTTGGACTTTATCAAAATTAATTTTCCTGTTTTTCTTATTCTATTGAAATAAACACTATCAAAGCACCCTAGGTACATTTCATATGTGCTGCTAATTATCTCTGAGCTGTACAGAAGCTAATAAACAGTAGAAATCTTCATGAAATAAATTAAATGTCCTTCTTTTGAAGAGCAAATTTAAATGAAAAATATTTAATTAAAATTGCAATCCCATAATCATTTCATATATCATTGTACAGTGTATCTGAATTTATATAGTAGAAGAGCATATAATTAAATATAAATGGACAGCAAAACACACCAGCTATAACAACAGAAATGTTCTGGTTTATTTTTAAATGCAGACTCTAAGAAGTTAAAATCAAGCCTGTGCTCAACTTTTAACCACTTTTCAAAGACACAGAAATTTCACAAATTTCTTCTTCACTGACTTCCTTATCTAATACGGAGCTACCCCTTGGGTTAAGGAAATTGTCTGTAGAAGGAGTCCATAAAATTTCACTCAGCCAGCTCAGCACTGTGTATTTCTGAAGCACATAGCTTATAATATTTTTTTACCTGTTTATTAATTCCAGTAAGATCAGATATACATTTTGCATGTGCTGTATAAATTTTGTGGTGACTTAGGCAGCTGTTTCTAATACTGTACAGTAAATTACTAGCTTGAGCTTCTTGATGATTATATTTCATTCTTCAGTATTTGCCCTTTTGTCATCTACTATTAAAAACTCAGAAATGCACATTCTTAATTTTCCTTTTTAAGTTATAATTAAATACTAATAAAATTTCATTATTTTATGAAGTAATGTGTAAAGAGAGATGGCACCTGCTCAAACTACACAAAAGATCACTTCATCTTCCCACCTTCTAGGTGAGATGTGCATGAATGGAATTCTAGTTTCTGGTTTACAGATATATTCACCTGAGAAAGGAAAGAATATAATATTTATTAAAATTAATTAATTAATTCAAGCTACGATTTATTTCTGCTGAGACCCTGAATTGTTTTACCTAAAATCAGGGTTTCATATGAAGGAGCATGTCATATCTGAGATCATAGTAGTATCATAGAATGGTTTGGGTTTGAAGTGATCTTTTGATGTCTTTTAATCCAAGTCCCCATCAATGAGTGGGGACATCTACCACTACATCCGGTTATCCAGAGTCCCATTCAACTTGACCTTCAATGTTTCCAGAGATGAGGCATCTACCACTTCTCTGGGCAACTTACTCCAGTGTTTCACAATTCTCATTGTGAAAAATTTCTCCCTCCTATTTAAAATGAATCTACCCTCTTTTACTTTACAAATATTATTATTTCTATTGCTATATAACCTGCTAAAAAGTTTGTCCCCTTGTCATCTTTGACCCTTGGGAGATTTATTCAGCTCTTAGTGTTTAATTTGTCTGTCATCACCCTGAGACCCTTGTGTTCATCTTGTCTGTCAGTGTCCCATTATCAGGACCCTTCACTGAGCAGTTCTGCTAGATCGGAGAATGGCTTGACTGACTCATTCAGGGACACACACCAACAGCATAAGGGAGACCCTTCAGCAGGTCTTCCCACCTTGTGATCCCTTACTGAGTCTTCCACCATGTTGAGTATGTTCCCCTTTGCTGGCAACTGCCAGCGCCTATGAAGGACTCACACCAACAGTTCACGGAACGTTCCTTATTAATATAAAGCTGTGAAAGGTTAAGTTTCAAGGATTGTCAGTGGTAGTGCCTGACTGCAAACACATGTTCAAAGCAATACACCGACAAGATAAGATACCCAATAAAAATAAACAGAATGGACAGAGTACAGTTCTTACCCAAGAGGCATCCCTATGGTTGAGAAGACAGGTTCAGCACACCAACCGATCCCAGCAGTTAGGATAATCTTCCCTAAATTCTCCCCCATTCTCGACTTACTTTCATACTATTTCTCTATGTTTAGGTGGAGCTTGAGTGACTCTCATCATACATACCTGTTGGAGTCCAAGGCATGTGGAAAACCCCTCAAACTGCCCTGGGGGGTCCAAGACCCTGTCTGGGACCCCAGAAAAGCACTGCCTTTGATGTTAGTCCATGGGAAAAATTTCCAACACTCATAGATGAATTGAAAACAACAAAAATTTATAATAGATAGTAGTTTAGTTTATCACAGGGTGAAAATTTGTAGTTTTGGGTTTTTAGTATGGAAGTAGATCAGAGCAAGATGGAGAATTTGGGGCATTGTCTCATCTTCTTCTTCTTCTACTCCATCTTCTGCTGTGATGGTGGCACAAAGACATTGGTAGAATGAATTTGATGTAGAAATTGTGTGTCTAGAATAGGTAGTAGTTATTGGTATGAAACTGTAAATATAGGATGCTTTAAGAGTTAATTAGATTAGAAATCTTTAAAAACGACCTTGGACTTTCTGTCCGTATTCCTGCAGCTGCTTTTTCTTTAGTGCCCTGCAACTGCTGTAAGACCTTGAGATAAGAAATAGAATAAACACCTTTAAAGACTGAGCCACAGGTTCCATCTCATTTTTAAACCCTGGTACAGGACTTTGAAAACAGAAAACCCCTAATTAGGGGGTTGATGGGGTGAAAATCCCATCACATATCTTCGTTACTGATTGGTGTAAAATTCTCTCACTTCTGTATCTTTTAACGATACAGTCAAAAAAATAGAGAGCACATGCACCTTGTGGGGGAGGAGGTCATATGCTGGAGGGGAATAACTTTGGGATGGAGGGGTGCATTAATCTTAAAATTAGGCTGTAAAGAACTGAGATCATCTGAGGAATGTGATTTTACCAGAGGTGCTGGCTCAGCCGCAGAATATCTTTCCCTATCTCCCCTAGCTGACAGATGCTATGCAGTTTCTCTGCTGCAAATCACCATCGAGTTCCCCTCCCTGCAAGGGTTTCAACAGCATCTGGCTGTGGTGTCTCCACTCTGCTCCACTCTCCATTCCACCTCCCTTAGCAGATACCTATAGTCGTAGATCCTGTGTGTCGGGAATTATGGAATAGGTTTTCAGCATGCCACCTGCATTCCATCCAGGGAGCAATGATGGTATTTTACCTTATAATTTCCATACTAACTTCTGTTAGGATGCGGGTATAACTTCTCAGTTTCCTCTAATTTTACAGCCAGTCATCTTTCCACAGTCCTCTTTAATGAAAGGCCACAGGAAGATCTTACCATAATCTTTTTGCTCCTGACTGAAGAACCCAAACTCTCTCAGCCTGTCATCTTAGGAAAGCTGCTCCAGCCCTCTGTGGCCCCTCCTGACGACTCACTCATAGAGGTCAATGGCTCTCTTATAATGAGGATCCCAGAGCTGGATACAGCACTCCAGGTTGGATCTCACCAGAGTGGAGTAGAGGGACAGAACCACCTCCCTTGACATGTTGGTCACACTGCTTTTTATGCAGCCCAGGATACAATTGGCTTTCTGTCCTGCAAGCACACATTGCTGACTCATGTCCAGTTTTTCATCCACCTCCAACCCTCTCTACTAGACTTGTCTCAATCCCTTTCCCCTCAGCCCATGTTGGTACCACGCGTTTCCCCAACCAATGTGCAGGACCTTGCATTTGGCCTTGTTGAACCTTGTCATGAGTTCCCATAGACCCACTTCTCAAGCTTGTTCAGGCCCCCCTGGATGATGTCCCATACTTCAGGTATATCACCTGCACTGCTCAGGTGCTGACTTTTTGTTGACTGCAAATTTGACAGATATAGTAAGTTAAGACCAATTAATTTTTTCTTTTAAGGCTGAAAGTCACTTATGTGCCCTGGTGTATTGTAGATTAATGACCAATAATGTAAAGATTTAAGATCTATCAGTTCAAATAAGTGAGTAAAACGTTCTCCCCAAATAAGTCCCTAAATCCACTAAGAAGCTACACTTTCGTTGGCTATGATCTAAATTTATATATATTTCTTGCAGTTATTTTTCTAGTGTGAGTGAATTCTAGCGTTTCAGTTAGGAATGAACTTCACATGCAAAAAAATGTAAGCAGGTTTTTTTTAAAGCTAAATATTTTGCTTTCTTCATTTAAACAATTTTCAGACTCGATCAGTGCAGAAAAATAAAAATACTATTTCTTTTTAATCATTTGGCCAAACAGCACGTTTTGAGTTCTAGAAACCTTTTTGTCATAAACCAGTCACTCCAGTTCCTAATGGCAAAAATACCTATAGAAAAATTTGAAAATATAAACACTTCTATTCTATTCTAGGATGTACACGTAACTCTGATTGTATTTGTGGAATGGGGGCAGCAGGGAGGGCTGGGCAAAGAAGAAAATCTGAGCATAGGAGTCAACAACATAGCAAAATAATGCAAGATAAATGGAAATCATACACACCCAGTTTAATGCCTAAATTTTGGGTGGAGTTGGCATTTTCTCCATGTACTTTAAAAAGGGTAAAGCTGTCTAACACATGAACATCTTCATTTTGCAAATCATCTTACTAGGCAATTGAAAACTGTGAAGGAACGAACAAAGGTTATCGTACCACTATGCCATGGACATGATTACAATTAAGCTTAAAGAAATTGCTTAATGTTTGTGGAAAATGCTGGCTTAAGCATGCCCAAGACTTGTCCTTCAATTATCCTCAAAATTATTCAGGCATAGTCTGGAAATAGTGATTCAGTTCCTGAATGCTGTCTAGCCAGCAATATATTTCCCCTGAAGGTGCAGAAAAGTCACTTTGCTAGAGGAAAAGTAAATGTAGTTTTTACTACTACAGTCACAATTCCATTTCTGAGAACATATTTTTTTAAGTTAAAATGTATCTACTAGAAATAGGGTTAGACTTCAGTGAACTTATTTGAAATTCTTCCTTGCAGAATGGACTTAAGACATGTAAAGAAAGAAAATACTGGCTTATCATTTTTTACCAATAAATAGTAATGTCTAGTGATTGGATAAATAAAAGATTGAGTTTAGTCAAGGAGAATTTCCAAATGTGTTCTCATGAAAGAAACTCATAAAGGAGAAACTATCTAATAAATCCCATTTTTATAGGTACAGTGGCATTAAAAATGAGACCAAAGAAAATGTATTCCCACTGCTGAATGAGGTGGATGGCATTGTAAGTTTTTTCTTGTAAGTGGACTTACACTGAAAGTTTTTAGTTACAATATGTGCTTTCAAATTTCCCAAGTCTTGTGCCAGGTCGCAAAATTAAGAGGAATTAAAGAGAAATGCCAAACCAGGACCATAGGCAATGAGGGCATTTATAAATGTTCAAAGGGCTTGACAGGATATGTCTATGGAAGATGAGGGAGTGGGCCAAGGTAACCAAATCGTAATAAAGGGTAGGTAGCTTCATCTAATACTGGATTGCATTAGTAAAAGCATAGAGAACAGGTCAAGTTAAGTCATCAATCCCTTCTGCTCAGCACTTTATAAGCTGTCTGTAGAGTACTCTGTGATGTATAGGACTTCAATGTACAAAAAACACGACTGACAAAATTGTAACAAGTCTGGCAGGGACTTCAAAACTGTGAAAACTGCAGCATAAGAGGAAAGGCTGAAGGATCTGTCTTTGTTAAGCCTTGAAAACAGAGAGCTGAATGGGGACATAATTCTTTTCTTCAGCTCCTCACTAGGTGGTCATAAACAAGATGGAGCCAAATTTTTCTCAGAAGTTCGCAGCCCTGGAGTGAGAGGCAACTGTCAGATGTTGCAACAAAGGAAATTATAGCTAGGTATTAAGAAGAAATTGTTCACAATGTAGTGTAAGTGTACTTAAGTGCTTCAACAGGTTTCCCAGAAAGTCTGTGGAATTATCATCCTTGAAGATATTCAGACCTCAAGTAGACAAGATCCTGAGCAACCAGCTAGCACTTAAAGGTAGACCTGCTCTGAGCAAGGAGTTGTACCCTATGACCTTCAAAGGTCTCTCTTGACCTAAACAATTCTGGAGTCCTATGAATGTGAAATATATTGACATACAGGATAAATCATGTTTCTATGGGCTTGCCTGGGATAGGCTTTGTGAACTGACTAACAAAGATAGACAAAACCATAGATACAGTTATCTAAAACATACCATCTTTTTTTTACCTTTACCTCTTATTACCTTTCATCTAGTAGTGTCATATTTAATCAAACTTAATATCAAGGACAAAGACAGTACTAGCAGTGAAAGATGTTCCTGGAGATCAAGGGGAAAGAAATCAGGAAATGTCAGGGGCGTGTATGGGTATTGTCATAACAGAGTGATGCAGGAACAAAAATGCAGCAAATACAAAGGAATATACAGCTTCTGGAGAACACTGTGTTTTTTCAGGCCTTGGAAGGTAGGTCATACTAATTCTGTAGGCTATCATGCTCCTCTTATACCTAGGTCACTTTGAAGACTGAAGTCTACTTCAGTTATCTGCTGTTTCAATCATTGAATGCAGAGATCCACAGTAAAGGATCCGCATCACCACAGTTCTCTCAAAATCTCCACTTGACCACCTAAGTACTGCTCATTTTTACAAAATATATATATGTCAGATAGGGAATCAGAGATCACTGTAAAGGGAATGTTTAAAAGACTGAGAGGTAGGGCCAGTTTCAAACTTTAAAACAAACTTGAATGAATTAAATCACAAATAGCATACTTAATGCTAGTAGTTTTCAAGATTGTTAGGCATTGTCAGTACACCTAGGTACCATTACTATGTAACATTTACATTCCAAATTCTCTGTGATCACACAATGCTGTGGAGCTGATGCCGAAGAGTTAGTGCTGACTGCTGTGCTCCCAGGTGGTACTTAACAACAAAGGTCAAGGAAATCTCTCTCATGAGCTCTTTGATGAGAGAAGTCCTTACTGAATTGAGCTTGTCTTCTGTCTCCATCCTTCCTCTACATATCTGATGGTATGTTATATTTTATCTCCCCACCAAGCAGTCCCCATGCCCTTCAAAAAAATGATGGTCTCCTTCTGGTACTACCTGCCTTGGGGTTTTTGTGGTAATTTTTTTCCGTAGACAGCAATATATTCTGCCTATTTTCTGTGACTTATATGAATCTTGTTCTTTGACAACTTTCTTTTTACTTGTATGAGTCACCACAACACATCTCCCTGTCTTTGCTAGTCACATGTACACATACTCATGTAAAATGTTTATGCATTGTGAACCTGGTACACCATATTCCATATATTCTAATATACTTGCACGCTCCTGTTGGCTGTACTGTTTTATTGCCCTTGTAATGGGATTCAAGACAGGCTACTATTGATTATATATGATCAAAACACTTGTATGAGTTTCACGGGACTCTTTTGAGAAGGTAATATAAGCTTCAGATCTTCCCCTTTCCTCTGAATAATCCATTTTAAATTATTTTATTTAACAGGTAGAGTCTGCATGTATAACAGAAACCATGTACTATGCTTTCTGATTACTGGTTTGTGCCAGTGTTTGTCTTGCAGGCTTTGTTATCATCACTAACCAATTTCTCCCTCATCTCTACCCCTTTAAAATCCATTTTGCACACTCAGTTCCTCTGTCACAGCTGGTGTTTTTATCCCTTACAGCCAGTAATTTCCTCCAGCTCGTGTGTCCTTTTTTTCTTCAATTTTTCAACAGACATGGTAGATGAGTTTTGCCTCTCTCAACTGTTTTATCATCTGCAAATACAGGCATGAAGAATAGTCTCAGCTGGGTGCAACACTGCATTCTACCATACTTTTACTTGGTAGTAAAATACAAGACCCAAAGAAAATTCTACAAACTTTCATATTGCATTTTCATTTTGTGTTTTCTGTGTTTGTTTGTTTGTGTGTTTGTTATATCTAGTGTCTCTGTGCACCTGGATGGACAGGAGAATTTTGCCAATTTGCTGAAAATGCATGTTTAATTTACCCAGATAATTGTTCTAATGGAGCAACTTGCATTGATATGAGTCAACTGAGAGAACAACCATTGTTTCAATGTTTGTGTCCTCGTGATTTTACAGGTAAGGCATATAAAAATCATGTAGCAATTTGTAGTTTCATTTCCTTTTAGATATTGAAATATAAGAATGCTGGATTAAAGGAAAAAAAAAAAAATGATAAAGAAATATTTGGAGAGCAATCAGACCTCTCCACAATTTCTACCTTCTGTTGTGATGCCTATAAAATCTGATCGGAATTTACAGGTTACTTTTGAATCTTCCAGTCAAAGTTACAGTAAGAATAGTCCTAGAATAAGCTTTGGCTTCAGTTTAAGAAGCTAAGTGTATATCTACATATAAAGGTTTTGCATGTGAACTACATGTCTGACATCTAATTATAGCTCCTGGATATCTAATTAATGAGAGGAATGGAGTTCAGGAAGTTTGTTAGTTTGCATCAGCCTGTATTTACTTTGAGAGCTGAATTCCACCTTCTATTTAAATACCTTAGCGGACCACCACTGATTTATGAAATTTAATTTGGTGTGGGATTAACTGATTCATTTTACTTGACTAAAACCTAGTCTTCGAGGTTCTTTGTATTGTCAGTAAGTCAATTTTTCAGAGAGGAATGATATTTGCTAGTCATTGACACAATTTCTTTAGCAGTGTTTCTCTTTTAATTAGATACAAAAGAAGCCAAAAATGTAGCTTATATTAAATACACTGGTTTTTAAGTGACAAAGAAAATATTTTCTGATTTTTTTCCTCCAGCCTTATCCTTTAAATAGAAGCTCATTGAAGTTGGATTCTAAAATCTTTCACTACCATTTGTCTAGAGAGGGAAATGAAAGAGAAGATTTAAATGTGGGTCGCTGCAGGTTTAGGTAATATTATGGAAAGGGACATTAACCATATGTACATCAATTTAAAGATAAGCGCAAGAAATATTAAGAGAACTTTAAAAAAATAACAATTTGAAACATGAGAACAATGTTTATTACCCAAAGAATGAAAATTAATTTATTCTAAAGAACTGATAGCAATACACAGAGAAAACAGACTTTAAATCTACTACCATTGAAAAAGAAATTATAATTTAATAACCCAGAGTTTTAACAATCAATCTTTCTTTTCACTTCTCCATTATCCCTTTAGGGTTTTATTTTTTCAATCTATACTTGACTTTTTTAAATTGGCATGACACCTAAAATTATGGATTTGTTAATAAAAGTAATGTTTCATTGCGATACTTCAGGTTTTTGAGATAATTTAAGGTTTCTAGTGTACAGTATGATAATGAAACAAAAGTTTAACAGGTTACGCAATAAATGGCAATAAATATATTCAATTAATAGAATTAAACCTTGCTAAACATTGAGTCATGACTGAATTCAAGTGGAAACAACTTTGTTGTTCAGGGACATCTTGCTATGAAGCCAAGATTTTTTTTTTTTTTGTGGATTCTTATTGTAAGGGGTTCTATATATTGCAATAGATTTATTTATTTATTTATTTATTTATTTATTCTGCTTTTAAATAACCAGTTACTTCTTTTGTCTTGATCCATAAAAAGTTTCATTTATGCCTCTTTACAGTTTCACGTATGTATTTGGAATGGGAAAGAGAGCATGGAAACATATTAGCAATTTTGGTATATCTACTTCACTCTGAATTAAATCGTTTCTGCAACTAGAAAAGCCATTGTAGTTTCCCTTATATTGGTTCTTAATTGTGTTTTTAAATTATAAACGCTACAGCTGCACCTTCTGCATTAACATTCAAATCATGTTTGGAACAGACGTCTTAGTGAACACAAAATATGACATGATGTAACATTGTCAGCTGTGAAAAGCAGAATTTTGTTTTAAAAAGTAATAAACCCACTTCAATCTGGTTCCATACTCTTTAACAAAACCTTGTAGAAACTTAATGTATGCACCTGAAATTTTAAAATATAGATTTTATTTCTGTTTATATGTTTATATGTATGTTTTACTCAGGAAAATGTTCCCTGGTTAAGTTTAAATGCACAGAGAATAAAGGGTTATAATATATACATATTTTTGTTAAATAGGTGTAATTATTTTTGCGCTTTCAATTTCCTTCTACAGTTAGTTTCTTATTTTCTTTTTTCTCTTCTCTGAAAGTGGATAAAAACCTTTGAATCTACAACAGTGCTTATAAATAATACATCTTATGACATTGAAATGATCCATATCAGCAGTTTCTCAGGTCCTGCACAGTAGAACAATTGTCCTTGAATAAGCTTCCTCTAATTTATTGCTATCTTTCCTTGTGCTTAGAGCAATCATATTGGCAGGAATTGATTTGGCATGTTAGACAGTTCATTCTCACTTGACACAAAAGTCCTTTAATTAAAATAATCTTACTACTGCTTAAATGAACTAAATCCCAAGAAAACTCACCAACCAGAGTTTGAAGTACTGTTTCAATTGCATACTTTTCCCTTATCTTAAAACTTTTTATAATACTCATTAAGATTGTTCATTTACCCAAAATTTATTTTTTCTCTTTCATTTTTTTTGAGACAGATTTTTGAATTTCTACAGGTATATGAGAAATATATATAAACATACTTTGATGGAGATTGTGCTATTGACCTGTGTAGGATACTTGAAACAGTATTCTGTAGAAGGTATCTCTGATGCCAGAATAAATAATCTCCCAGAGAATGAGATATGGGATATAAAAGTTTCTAAATCTTTCACAGTCTGGTTAAGGCAACATTTATGCTTGTGAGCAAAGAAATTACATAGACTAAGTTTAATCCTTCTCTCTGGTCAAATTCACATTTTTAAAGTCTTTTGTTCTCAAGGATACAGTGGTGACATATTTTAACCCTGGTGGGCAGCTAAGTACCAAACTTCTGGTCTGGGTTGGTTACACCTCACCCCAGTGAGGTGTTGGAAAGAACTGGAAGCACAAAAGTCGGAAAACTTGATATAAAATAAAACATTAGGTCAAGCAAAAGCTGTCCACATAGGTGAAGCAAAATAAGGAATTCATTCTGTACTTGCTGTTAGCTGGCAAGAGTTCACCCATTTCTAGATATTTGGGGAATGTCTCTGTTTTGTGTTGAAGTACAGTGATAATATCATAGGTCTCAAAACTCAAATAGATAGGAAGAAAATAGATAGGAAGAGTAGTACTTATTTTTTTTTTCTCCTACAGCTGTAATCCCTATAGTAACGGTGAGCAAGTAAAGGAATTTTTGAAGCATCATGGAAGGTCCCTATATCACAGGAGTGTACTGAAATTACAGAGCAGTATCTGTCTCAGCAACAGATGCTGCCATTTTAAGCTTTGTTCATTGCACTTTGTATGTTATTGCTATTGTCACCTCTGAAAGAGAAATGGTTAGGGCACATAGATCCCAAACATCAACAATCATCTGGTGAAATAATGGAATAAAAGAATTCACTTGTCAAGTAGTGCTAAAGGAATTCATTCAGAATACTTACATTCATAGGTGAACAAAAAGGGAACAGCTTGTTGCTTTTCAGAAGACTCTTTTTTTTATTATTATTAAAGAACTTTCAGAGATAACTGACAGAAAGCAGTAATAACAGCTGAAGTACTTCTCATTCTAACCCTCTTCAGACAGAAACCTTACCCATTTTTTAAAATGCCTTTTAGGAGGAGTCCATATAGCATTAGTTAGGGTGAAAGAAAAATGGTTTTAGCTAGTCTATGCCTTTAACTTTGCTCCCAATGCAGGTCTCTCCTAATACCAGTAAAAGTCCAAGAAAAAACAGGAGTTACACTGACTCTATAAGTCAGAATGACAGCATGTACTGAATGGAAGATCATTATGCCCAAGTCCTGGCTCTGCACAGGATCGTGCCAAAAATCACACCGTGTGCCTGAGAACATTTTGCAAACACTTCTTCAGTGCTGTCAGGCTTGGTGCTGTGACCAATTCCCTGGGGAGTCTGTTCCCTTTGAGGGAAGAACCTTCTCCTGATACTCAGCCTAAACCTTCCTCAACTCAGTTTCATGTCATTCACTTGAGTCCTGTCACTGGTTACCACAGAGAAGGGATTAGTACCTGCCCCTTCTCTTCTTCTTGTGAGGATGTTGAAAATCACATTGTCTCCCCTCAGTCTCTTCTGAGCAGACCAAGTGATCTCAGCTGATCTTCATATGGTTTCTCTTCTAGGCCCTTTCACCTCTTTGTGGCCTTTCTTTGGATGCTCTCCAATGGTTTTATATCAATCTCATACTGTGATGCCCAAAACTGCACGCAGGATTCAAGGTGACTTCTCACCAGAAGATGTGTTGTAAGGACACTGATCCTTACAAAGTCCTCTCACCTGAGATGATAGCAAGAAGAATTACATGAAGTCACAACAGTTTCAGTCCATCTAGGGCATTCGACTGTCCTAATTTTAGTGAAAGGATAGAGAAGTAAACAATGAAAAAACAAAGTGGACACAATATCCATACCGGCATAATATTTAACTTGAGGCAGATAAATTTCTGAACAATAAGTGAGGGCCAGGGCTAATGTCTGATGTAGCACACTCTAAGCCGACTGCGATCTACAGTAGTTCAAGTCAACAATTTTTTCTCAGGTCTTGATTTCCACACAAAATACTAAGGCTATTGACATTTTAGTGCTGGAAATACTTCTATTATTTTGGCATGCAGCAATTGCATGAAAAGCCAAAAGGCTATAAAACATCCTACATGAAAAATTCAAGGAGAAATGTAATATCAGTATTTAAGTTCTGCCAGCTTTTAAAATGGAACAAAATGCTCCCAGTGCAAGGGGATATTGATGAGTAAGTTCATATTTCCTAATAGTTCAATTTCTGGTTTAATTTGCTGTGCACAGTATATTTTGTCCATTGAAATAAGTAGAGAATTTTGATGGAATTTTTGTTCATTAAGAATAGTTGTGTTAAACTTAAAGATGCTCTTTTGTTTAAGAAGCATGGCTGTATCAAGGTCTGGATTTCTAAGCATATAATTAGTAAAGTTCTCAACTGGAAGACATACTTTAAAATACACCCTTAAACTTGGCATATAGCTAGATATATGGCAAGCTAGCTACATCTGCTCACAAACTCCAAAAATTACTTTCACCCACCTCTATCAACCTTGTATTTTTTAAGACAAGTACAAACTACCTGACTTTGTGGGACTGTGAGCCCAGAACTCAAACTAGAGGCATTTACATCATTAACTGAATATTTAAAAAGTAGCCAAGTTTCAGGGACATGACGGAAGGGTTTCCTATTCACAGTGTGTTCCAATGAAAGTCTTACCTCAAGTCCAGGTGGTTATTAAACAGCCATTCTATTCTCCTGCTTCCCACTTCCTACCACCTATTATGCCTCATTTTATTGAGCATACAACTGAAAGATTTACCTGTCAGTGAGTTAGAACTGTGCTGATTTCCTTTAATTTGTCTTACTCTTCTGGTTTTACAGCAATTGATGCCTATCCTTTTTCCTTTTTTACTCATTTTTTACTCATAAAACATAAAAGGTTTTTTGTTGTTTTTTTTCTCTGTGGATAGTTTGTAAGTCTCTTATTGAGAACATCACTGCATTATTCATTCTTATTCCCAAACAGATAAATCTGCTGTTAGTGACAAGGGGAACTGTAGCTTTCTCCAAACTTTCAGAGAGGTAGCTGGATAGATAGTGAAAATTCAAATAGCTATATATCACCCCCCAAAAAAGTCACGTCATCAATGGGAAACACGAGGAATGTAGGCCTTTTATGTAAAATCAGTCAAAAAGTCTTCTGAACAAGGTGAAATGCTTAAAAAAGTTAATTAACTATAATAACCATAAAGACATTATTTTCTGCTTCTCTGCTGAACCTATGTTTATTCAGCCAAGAACACCATTTCAGATCTTACCAAGGTACAAAAATTGTCAGCAGCATTATAAATCACCTATCACACTAATGGGTTTAAAACATGATAAGGTGTGCAGTGCAGATATAGCATGTTTAAAAATATATAATGCATTGGAAAGATGAATAACACTATAAGGTAGATGTAGTGACTGTTTTCATTACAAAGCTGATCTCTGTAGCTCTGTTTCAGATCTTTAAAAGACCTCAGACTTACATCTGTAAGCTTTGAATACCAAATTTCCTCTTTAAAGTGTGGATAATCAGGCTAGCTGCATATTGCTTCTTTTTTCTCAGACACAATGTACAGCATCATTAGCTGGCATAGCCTATGGTATCTCCACTGAAGCTGGAACAACGTTAATACATGAACTAAATAATCTGGACCTTCTTGTGCTGTATTTCAACCTTTGTGCTCGGTAGTTGTTCCTTCTATTAAAAAAAAAAAACAACCCAAATGCATTCTGTTGACATACAATACCACTTTGTTACAGACTTAAAGCATGGCTTCATCTGTGTTAATGATGTCTTTTATGAATGTATATTTTTCTTGTCACATAAGCAAACATCTTAGGCTCTTTAAGCCCTATAATTTTTTTGGTTTTGTTTATTTGGGGTTTTTATTCTGAATCACATCAGAAACTTACATTCAGCAACAACTTCTATACTTTGTTCCTCACTCTTGGATTCTCTGAATAGCTCAGGCTTACTTTTTCTGCCATATACTTGCCTCCATTTCTATTTACTGAGATATATCTCATTTTTGACACATCTCTTCAAAATATTTGACTTCTTTAGATTTGTTTTTATTAAACCTTTCTCCTCAGCGTTTGCCACCAATTTAGTAAAGATTCTGTACAGGAGGTTTAATTTACATTTCAGACCACAACATTTCAGAACAGAATATTAAATAATATTGAATTTACATCCGTGTGTTGCACCCAGTCCTGTAGCCCTCAGTGGAGGAAAGACATGGAGCCAATGCAGAGGACTGCAATGATTCTCCTATGAGGAAATTCTAAGAGGGCTGGAGTTGTTCAGCTTGGATAATAGAAGATTCTCTAAACACTTTATTGAGGCATTTCAGTACTCCAGCTTAAAAAAAAATCTGAAGAGGAACTTTTAACAAGGGTATGTAGAAATAAGTGAAAGGGATAAAATGGCTTTAAATTGAAAGTCAATAAATTTACACTACATATTAGGAAGAAATTTTTCGGAATGAGAGTTATGAAACACTGGACCAGGTTGCCCAGAGTTGTGATAGATGCCCCATCTCTGGAAGCATTCAAGGACAAGCTGGACTGGACTCTGAGCAACCTGAGTTAAAGATGTCCCTACATCTCTCCCAAAGCAGGAGGCTTTGACTAAATGATCTTTAAAGGTCTCTTCCAACCCAATCTATTCTATTATCCCACGATCAATCACCCACCCAAATTTGGACTGTTGCCTCAGTGCACTGACATTTACCTTTACTCCAGGCTCATAAACCATTATCTTATTCTCAATCCAGAGTTCTTGTATCTAAATCATAGTCTTAATTTGCCAAAGAATATTTTCTAAGATTTAAAAAAGCCCCATATCCTCTCTGGAACCCAAGTGTGATGTTCAAGTGTCTTCCAGAGAGCAGAGGAGCCTGCAAGTATGGTGCCTTTTATGCAGGCTGGGTAGGATGCTCTCTCTGGAATCTGCCCTCTCTCAGTGAGTGTCTCTGTGAATGAATGTTTGTTCTGTATTATTTCATATTTCACTTAAGATGAGTGAAAAAGGATCAAGCTAGGTTAAATTTCTGCATTCCAGGCATGAAAATTGTTTTGCATATTCTCCTAGTATCCTGTTGTGGTTTTTGTATGAACCAGATTTTTAAATGAGACATATAAAGGGCACTTTTCCCAACAACAAAACAAAGAAACAAACAACACCTTCACAAGAGGATACGGGACTGTGAAAGAGAGGTCTGAAAAAGACTTTACCAAGAGATGAATCTCTGTGACCAGATTCCCAGCTAAATCCTGAATGCAGCTAAGGGAAAGGACAGATAATCTATTAAATGGTCAAAAGTCTAATTGTATGTTCCAGAATAATGAGTTCATTTAAGAGCCAAGGTTATTAAAATACATCTCAAACAAATTTAAAGTCATTCTGTAAAAAGTAACTCAGCTAAGGACTGTACTCAAACAACCGTTGAAGAAGAACTTTCAGAAAGGACTATTTATACATGCCCTTAAATGAATAGTTGTATTCTGAACCAGTAGAAGGTAAAATTTTAACTGCATATTTAACATTTGAGATAATCTGGTCATGTATAATTCATGCAATTGTAGACAACTGCAATAAGTCATAAAATGACTGTGATCAGCGGAAGTCTTTTTGATCTTTTCAAAAAAGCTTTAAATTCAGGTCCATGTAAATAAATTATGAGATCTAGTAAATTTTGAGAATAAGCATAATAACGTTCACTTGAGCTGGAAAATGTTCCTATTATAGTTTGTACCATCTTGGTCTATGAAGCTGTGACAGTACTTAATGAACCTAGGTGTTTTACTTTGTCTGCTTTACCTATTGGGAAATTTATGCCTTTATATTGAAAAGGTTCTTTTGGTTTACTTTTGCAAATGGCTTGCTTTCCCAAAAAAAGGAAATAATTTTCTAGAACGCTGGCCTGTGATATGGTGTAAATGTCCCTAATCACTTACACAAAATCAAAATCTAGTCAGACAGTGCATGTTGAATTCGAGCCTTGGAATTGTTATCTCCAACCCAAGTAAATTCTTGTATCATTAGAAAATTATTGCATTGTTCTTGGGTTTACCTTATTTAATTTCTTTCCCTTAGTAGAATAACTCTTCCTCACAGGGATTTGTGAAACATCATCTTAAAATGGAGATACAAAGGAATTTTGAAAGTAAAATAACTGAAAAAAACATAATTAAACCTGCAAATTTCAACAGAACAAATAGTTTTAGATTATTTTTCAAATATCACTGTAGATAAATGTGTTCATTCTGATGCCAGCTGCCATTTTAGATGTCTGTATCATTTTAAATTTTTTTTCATTAAATATAGGGATATGGTAGTGATAATAAATCAATGAGCTATTTTTGTGTAATGTACTTTAGTAATCTAAAATTCAATAATTTAGTCTAAACAAGTTGTCTATGTTTCATATATAGTCGGTGAAGATTTTCCAGTTTCAAGTTTCCTCAACCCATCTACAGCAAAAATTCTTCCTCCAATGAGAACAATAACATGATCCTTTCTTTAATGTTCAGCTGTAGAATGTTTTTAATCAGTATGCAATTATATTTTGTCCTAAGAAGACTGAAAAAATGCATGTATTAATCTTAAATAAATCCTCATTTGAATATTTATGTTAGCTAGTTTATAAGAGTTTCTTTCTAATGTCAAAACCAAGTCATTTAAGCCTGATTGTTCAACTGTCAGGTAGGACTATGAACACCTAAGTGTGTGGATGTCAGATCAGCTGTTTATTTCTGCTATTTTTAAAATCCTTTTCTCTTTCACTGAAATTACTTTACTTAGAAAACCACAAAGATTTATCACTATACCTAGATTTATCTAGGAATTCATTTATTGCACAGTTCTATGCAACTCCAAAGGAAAATAAAGAAATATTCAGAATCCATGGAAACTTATCTTTGAACTTCTAGTGGTTTTAATAAATATTACTGTTAGGGGATTTAGTGTATTTGAAAACAAACAAACAAACAAATAAATAAATAAAAAGTTTCAGGAAGTGGAATAAAACATGTAATTTTTTAGTTTTTATAATGTCTGTACCAGGCTTTTCACTCTGTGATCTCTTTAGGATACATGGAAAGAACCTAGAATTTTAGAGGGCTCCACTCATATGATCTTTTTTGGACTGAGTTCAGGATGAGACAAATCATACAACAAAAGTGAATTTTTTCATGACCTAAAATACCATAGCATGCATATAAAAGTCAGCATTTCAGAGACTGAACCTGAACTGCCCATGCTCTGTCAAAGAGCAAATTTTTTGCAGTTCCTACTGGCTTTTTGGTTTAAATGGCTGAAAAGTAATGGTTCTGTGACTATTTCAGCATGTGCACATGTGTGTCTATATGCAATGAATCTAATTGGGTGTTACAACTTTTCACACAGGAAACAAGAAAACATACAAAAAAAAATCTTGAATTGTAGTTTCATAAAATTACTTTGGAGAAAAAACATTTAAAAAATAATTGTGATACAATCCAGTACTTGTACACTGAAGAGAAGTGTTAGGTCATGTATTCTTTTTGTTTGATAAACTCGTTACCACATGAAATAGCAAATTTAAAATGTTTATGGTAGATCATCTTTATACACTTTTTATTAGCACACTGGTTGTTACATAGTTTCTGAAAAAAACAAGGTAATATTACATTGAAAGTGGAAGTACAAAAATAGACTAGAGCAGAATACACAAGTGGACTAAAGCAGATCACATAAAACTAAAAATATATCTAGCAACTGTAAGTGCAACCAAAGAACGAAGGAATGCAAATTTTGTTTTATAAGTTAAAATGTTTGGGTCAATTAAAAATGAAAAATGCTAGAAGTGCTGGCTTTACTACACTGTGCAATATAGAATGCAACCCTGAGTAATATGCTTTTTAAGATTCCTCAGGAAGTTATTTGGTAAAGTCAGACTTGATGGTACAATAAGCCTCTAGGGGATTCTGTAATGTTGAAAATATTTGTTACGTGCAGAGCAGAAGCATACCATATATATGCATGTAAGGCCAAAAATGTATTGATAATGTAACTGAAATATTCAAATTAAAATCATTATGAGGGCAAATATAATTGCAACAGAAAATAAGTGAAAATGCAGCTTTAACAGAATGTTTAGTTTCTGTCCCTTTTTCTGGTATTATACTCACCCTTTCCCCTCTTCCTTCACATCTTAAGGTCAATGGTTTCATAGTGCTGCTGTTGGGAGCAGTGTTGCAGAATCTGTAGTCCTTCACTGGAAGGGGTGTAACATTCGTACTGGTGGTTTTTTCTTCATCTTCAGGATCCACCTGGGGTCATTTCTATATGCCCACTTACACTTTTTTTTTCATTGGACTGCAGTTCTATTTTGGATCTTAATTTGCATTTTAGGTGGGTCTAAAGTGTACTAAAAAAATTTCTTTGCCCTTTTTAACCTTCAGACCAGTTCTGTCCAGCTACAGGTCTTCATTAACTGGGCACTGGTGAGTTGCCTTTCGTTATGAGGTCTCCCATCTCAGATCGCGCAGTGCTCCTCACATCACATCCCATGTCTCTACTTCTCAAGGTCTCTTGCTATGGTACCAGCCCTGTATTTGTATACAGCACTGCATTAGACTAGTAAATACAATTGTACTTAAAACCTCTACTAGTTCCTGTTTATTTAAACCTATGGCTATTCTATGTAAAGATAAACAAAAGTAAAGCAAATCAGAAGAAAAAAACTATTTATGTAAAGATAAACAAAAGTAAAGCAAATCAGAAGAAAAAAACTATTGTCACTATTAGGCCAAGTAAAATTTCACTGCAGGGAAGTCTGATGACCTTCAGTTCTGGCAAATTCAGTGCAAAGCTTATGGTATATTGCTAGAAAAGGCAATGTTGTTCTGCAGGGTTATGGGGAAAAAAAATACCTTCGTTTACTTTTGGAATTTTTATTGAATTTGCCACCTTTCCTTCTTCTGGTCCCAAAGTCCATTTAAAAGATTTCTCACTCTACTGATGTTGCTTCAGCAATGTCACATTTTAGGCTTTTTAGAATTCTTAGGTGGATTTTACCTGAATTGAGTTATTTGTGGTTATTTATTTATTTAAATAAACTAGTAATTTGATTATCAGATATAGACACAACTACACTAATTTATCTGTTAGCTGGCTGGTACGAACCCTAGAGCTATGTGGTTGTTTTAGCTAATCGTGGATTCTAAGCTAACAGATACACAGATGAGAAGCAAGGTATATTCTTTCAGGTTTAGTGTGTTAATGCAATTAAATGTCTCATCCCACAATAAAGTAAAAATTTCATGGAAAGTGAAAGTTGGAAGCTGCATAAAAGGAACATAGGTTATGTGTGTGTGTATGGATGGAGTTTGAAAAGCTAAAGCTAAACTGGAAATTAAAAGAGCAAGAATCAAGGACAGGAAAATTTTCTCTGAATATATTGGTAGTAAAAGAAAATCAAGGAAAATATGTAAACAATTTAACTTTTAAGAACACATCATTAGATAAATATTATATAAGGTCACTTACAAAAATAAACAGTGTAACAGTAGTCTTGAATCAAATTTTTTCCTTCATTCTGATGTTGTAAAATATTTTTTTTTTCCACTTTGTTCCTTGGGCCTGCTAAACTTATTCCTGATAGAAGAATAACATGCTTAATTGTGCACAAAAATCTTGTTTGAGCTCTCTAAGTACTGCATTTCTCAATTACTCAGCCCTTACTCACTATGAAGTGATAATTAGGCATTAAAAGCTAAGTGGATTACTGTGGAGATTTCTCCTGATATCCATTTATCACCTAATCAGACTTTAATACCATAAATTATGCATTTCTCAGCAGTATTCAGATTCAAATAAATTTTATAACCGTTTTGAGTTACTAGGTTTTTTTGACCTCATTTTGGTGGGGAAAAGTCATAAAGTTTGCTTAAAGGATAGAGTCACTATAAGAATTTCAGATTTATAGCAAAATAATTCTTAAAGCCTGTTGAGTTGCAGTAATATTTATTCATAAGGGTTTCTTGGACAAGACAATTCTATCCTCTTGAATAAACATTAAAAATTGATCCAAAATGCGTACTGCATTAAAGTTTTTTTCCCAGCTTTTCTTTCCTCCTGATTTTGCCTTCCACACCTCATTAAGAAAAACAAAACAAAACACACCCCACCATTCCTAGGAGATTGCAACTTCCTCAGCACATTCAATTGCTTTTGGAATGAAAATATCTATTTATGTGTTAGCACACCTTTT
This sequence comes from Donacobius atricapilla, assembly GCA_013397315.1. Lineage (NCBI taxonomy): Eukaryota > Metazoa > Chordata > Aves > Passeriformes > Mimidae > Donacobius > Donacobius atricapilla. The sequence goes on along the minus strand of WBMY01014895.1, from coordinate 880,990 downwards.
TGCTGGCCACTACTACAGAAAAAGTGGTTTTCTAAAAGTATTAATCATGATAAAATCTCCCCAGAAATGCAGATACTTTGGGTTACCATTTGAATCAATATGAACAGAGCAAATGAGAGTCTTGTAAATGTAAGGTCAGGCTGCCCATAGTTTCCCATGTAATATTACATATTATAATAATAAATAGCAGGAAATATCTAATTTCCTATTTTCTGATTTCCCCTATTATTACATATAACTTTAAAATGTTTTTCACTCAGTAAACTTTATAAATTAGAGTAAAATATAATCTTGGCTGTTAAAATTTTGATAGATGTTAACAGTGGGCAGTTTTTTAACTGAGGGGTGAAATGATAAAATAAATATTAGAAATCCTTGAAAGCATGCTGGTCAACCTCTCTGTAAATACATGAGATTGTACTTGTAGTTCAGCACCTGCTGGCCCAAAATAGAGATTTTTTTGGCCAACAAATCACAACATATTCCTGTTTGCATTTACAGAAGTCCATAAAAAACATGTCTTTCGGTCTTAATTTGGCACTCCATTCCAGCATACTTAAAGTGAATGAAATTGGCAGAAAATACTGAAGTAGAGACATAGTAATTTTCTTACCAAATTTTATCCTATTAATTTATGTTTTCCTGATGTCTCTCGCTTTAGATCAAAAGGACAGATGTGTAGAAATTTTAAAGCAATTTCATTATTTGAAGTTAATTTATTTCCTTTTTTTGACATATGAAGAATTTCAAATAAAAATCTAACTGCTGACTCAAAATTTTACAGAACATATTGTCTGATTTCTTTTATGTTTCTCTCAAACATTTTTCTCCTGTACAGATCTTCTATGTTTTCTCCTTAAGCCATAAAGTAACACTGATTACAAACAAGTAGGTGGTAAAAACGTCAATAATTTACACTTATTGTATTTCCTGAAGTTTTTGTCTTCAAAATATCACAAAAATCCTGCACTTTTGTCTAGTTTTTTCAGCAGTAAAGATTTTTTTCTCTTTATTCTTTAGCTTTTCTAAATTTGGAAACTGCTGCCCCTCCATGGAATTGCTGCTGTAAAAATAGTAAACTAAAAAAAAAAGAAATCAAGGAAAATAAAACAAAGCACACAAATAACAAGGAAAAAAAAATCAAGAATGTATACATGGAATTCATTAAATTGTTTTCAGTACCAAAAAGAATAAGACTAAAAAGTGAAAGTGCTTTTTTTTTGTCAAATCTACTTCTTTTCCAAGACTAATAGTAAACCTAATAGTCTTCCTTATTGATTCATATCACATTTCCAGAGATATATTTCTCTTCGGTACATTTTTATAGGACTGTCCAATTACAAGTTTATTTTTTTCTGCTGGGCTAAAAGTAGTTTTCAGCTAAATGGGCAAGTTGTTCAGAGAGTCACACTAAAGATTATCTCAGGTAAATGTGAAATTATCTTTTCCCTAGCCAAAACAGAGCTCAGAAAATACATAATGAAATATGTATATAATAGATTCAAAAGTCTTGAGTAGATATCAGGGTTGACTCATGCAACAGGAAAAAGAAGAAAATACAAAGGCATTACTCCATTTCAGTTAACTATTTCCAGGGAAAATCCACCCTCTTCAGCTCTGTATCCCCTGCTGGATGCATCCTAAATTGTTTCAAATGCTGAAAAAGTATTTTTAGTTTGACCTTTTTTTAAAAACATTGAGATCTATTTTTCATATTTATAAGTGGAGGGAAAAAGAGTCTGAAAACGTACACAAGTTCTTTAACCAATATTCCAGAGATCTTATTTAAAGAAAGTTATTCTATCAGTATTACTAATATGACTTGCAGTGTTTCCTTAAGAATGTGATATTAATTCCTAATCTATTTAGGACTCTTTTTTCCTACCTCAGGAGAATTCTGCGAGGTGCAAATTGACAACTGTGGTTCCAATTCATGTGAAAATGGAGGAACATGTATTGGCTATGAAGATCATTTTAAGTGCACTTGCCCTATAGGTGAGTCATTGGTAATTTATTCTATTTTCTAGCAAAACAAATAAAATGTCATCCAAATGTTTATGTTAAGAAATGGTGACATAAAAATAACAATGTACCTCCACAAATGCTGTGAACATTTTTATGAAGAAAAGCACTTTTTTTCTTTGTTCAGGAAATAAAACTGCCAAATAACTCTAGTAGAGTGGTGTTAACTGCTAACACCCTGAACAGACATAATGTCAATATTCTGAATGAACTGTGATTAAACATTCTCTTTGTGGTGCAGGTTTTGAAGGTGAAAGATGTGAACTCGATATTGATGCCTGCCTATTCAACAATATAAGCTGTGCCCCAGGAGCACTGTGTGTGGATAAATCTCATGGATTTAATTACACATGTTTATCACCATGTATTGGAAACACAGAGGTAGGATAAAGCAATGTATATTTCCCCCAGTGGTTTTTTTTGGGAAATCAAACAACTTATTCTAATAGCAGTGGGCTGATGAAGCCTCATTTCACACAGGTTTCCTACACATAGTACTCATTCTTGATATATTCTCATGATAATATTCTTTTTTTCTGTGTAACTTATGCATGTAAAAGTGCAAGATCTGACTAGTCTGGTCCTTGTCCAACAAACTGTGTGATATCTGAGCTCTGCCTTTCTTGTTCTTTATAGGTTTAGTCACTGATGTCTCCTTCTGCCCCCTACTTGCTGCTGCTATATTATGAAACTTAAAGAACTTTAGGCAAAATCTCTTAGCAATCTTTGATATGTTTAAAAGTTACCAGATAGAAGGCTGATGGTACAGCAATGCACAGAAAGAACAACAAAAGTTTCATTTCCTTTACAAACAAAAACTGCATTCAACAAAAAAAAAGCAAGAATAATTACACTTCAATGGGAGATGAAAATGCAGATAGAAAAACATCTAAATTTGCCTTGCAAGTTCCTCTTCGATGCTCACAGCATATGGAAATGAATACTACTTTTGCACTTTCAAAGTTTTCTAGAAGAAATGCATTTGTTGTATCCGTCTCACTATCCTTTAGTGACCTTTTCATTTAAATGTTGGTATCAGGGTGGACAATGAGATTTTGGTATGAGTCAAATTAAAATACTGCTGCAGTTTTTAATCATAATATTTATTTTAAAATCTCTATACATAATGCTCTATAGCCTTCCAAACAATTACACAAACATGATAATGAGTGTTTTACAGGCTTTGTAAATTCTTTTTTTGAAATATATGCACCATAAAATATACTATGCATAGTAAGCAACATATTTACAAAGAACAATCAATACTTATGTCACCTTGAAGTCCATGGGTAGACACTTATCAGTGAATATGAAATACACCACTGAAAAACTCACTGGATCAAAGGTTTATACTTAAATTGTCCAGCATCTGGTAAATTTTAACATTTTTATGATTTAAAGTGTCATACTGAGTGCAAATATATTGTACATGGCATATCATTATAATAGTGCAATTACCATTACGGCTAGTTAGTATGGGAAGTGACGGTGTGCCAAGGATGCTGATGGGAGCTAGTAAAACATTTTACTGTAATATTTGCTTAAAATCCCTCAAACGTATTTAATTTATTCATACAAACATTTCATAGACTATCATAAATGTCACATGGGAAAAAACTAATTTTATATATAAATATATCTCTTAATATACACTCACTGTATGAGATGCTTGATTTGGGCATAATGTCAATAATGAGTAGATTTTCTACTGGGAAAAGGAATAGAAAATGAAATTATGGAATTATATACTTGAGTTTTACCTGTTTTCTTAGCTTACAGATCATTAAAATGATATCATTTCCTGATTGGAAGAAACAAAGGCTGTATTCAAACAAATATTTTAGTAAATTTCTGAAATTAAATATTAGCTAAATTTTATTATTCATCATTTAATTCTAAATTTGTTGTGGATGGAAAATAAGTATATATTTTTGCATCCTTTCATTTCTTTTACATTTCCAGTGGTACCTCAGTAAAGCTGAACTGCTTTATCTCTATGTATTCAGCAAAATACATTGAAAAGAATGCTACTATTTGTCGTATTTTCCTCATGAACAAAAAATAGATGCAATTAATTGCGGCTCTTTTATCTCTGTATAGATATATAATGATATTGTATTATATATTATAGCCCCAAAACTAATACACTACAGTTGATTTTAATTTCTTTTTTTTTCCCCAAACAAATATTAAAGAAAATTGAGGTGAACAGATTAAGACAGGATATCTTCCTTCAAACTTCAAAATCTAATCTTAACTTTGTACTTAGGATGCCTGCTTGCTCTGGACCAAGAATTATGAAGGAACTCTAAATAAATCAAAATTTTGTCATCTTTAAATTAGTGATTTCCAACAGGACCAGATTTAGCCACTTTGTGTTATAGTGCCTTTTCTTCTGTAATGTGCTCAGGTAGACATGAAAAGGAATATAGAAAAATATTTCTTTTTCCATTTTAATACTCAATATATGCTATAAATTTTAATATTTTTATCAACAAGAGGTCATAGAGAATTTATAAGATCACTCATAATAACAAATAATTGTAGTACAACGTGATAGGCCTAAGTAACAGAATCGCAGAACCATAAAACAGCCCAGGTTGGAAGGGATCTCATACAACCATCTAGTCCAACCTTTCATGAAAAAGCAAGCCTTGGTTGGAATATAAATCACATTTTGAAAACCTCCAGTGATGGAGGTACTGCATCCCTGAATAGTTTACATACCTTGAAAGTCCACCCATGACCCAAAGAATCACAAATGGGGAGGCATTCTAAGACGTTCTGGGTATGCCACTTCAAGAAAGATATTGAGGGGTTGGAGTGTGCCCACAAAAAGGCAGCAGAGCTGGTGAAGGGTCTGGAAAGTAAGTATTATGTGGAGCAGCTGGGGGAGGTGGGGTTGTTTAGCTTGGAGTAAAAGAGTCTCAGGGAAGACCTTATCCCTCTCAACAACTACATGAAAGGAGATTGCAGCCAGATGGGGGCTCAGACTCTTCTCTCAGGCAGCCAGCGACAGAACAAGAGGACATAGACTCAAGTTGTGCCAGGGGAGGTTAAGGTTGGATCTCAGGAAGAATTTTTTCACAGAAAGGGCTGTTAAAACTTTGGAAGACACTGCCTAGGGAGGTGGTGGAGACACTATCCCTGGAGGTGTTCAAGAAACAATTGGATATAAGACTTAATGTCATGGTTTAGCTGAAATAGTGATACAATGATACAATATAAAGTATCAAACCTTTGATCAAGGGTTGGACTCGATGATCTTGAAGGTCTTTTCTGGCCTAATTCTATGATTCTATATGTGATTACTTTTAAGTGGCTACATCTTACTTAAGAATTTTATTCCTTTCCTTAAAACACTTCTTTTTTAAATTCTGTCAGTAAGCTTAAAAAAAATATCACAGTTTCCTTTAGCTCTTACTATGAAAAATTTGAAAGTGTAACTGCAAACTATGGGAACTGCAAGATGTTGACCAATGGTTATTGTTTTTTAAAAGGAAGCATAGGAATTAAAAAGTACTTTTCAATTATTTTTCATCCTGTTCAATTTTAAGATGTAAACAGATGTGCTTAGCAAACCTCAGCTTGGTTTCTCAAAAATAATTCCCATATGAGTTAGGAACTAAATCACATCTGAAAGTTCCTCGCAGTGTCTATCTACAGTTTTATAATACTGAAGTTTATTGTATTCCACTCACATATTTTACTTGAAAGTTTTCTCTCTTTATGAGCCAAAATCCCATATTGCACTTGCAGTCAAGACCATAGTTCTAACATTTTAAATGGAAATATCTACATGCTTGATATGTATTTAGTGTTGAGAGGAGCTGCCACTTCCATGTTTGTTCTGGTCCTTACATGCTATGCATTTTTACAAAGTTTCCTCATCTGTAAAAGTAAGGCAATTTCTGTTTTCATTATTTTTAAGACGAATATTTTGTCTACTTGCTTTGCGTACCACCAGTCTAGGAAAGAATATAGGGCAGATTAAATAAAATTGCACTTCTGGAAAAATTTGAATACTCAGGTACAATTGATTTTGCAGTAATAAAACCTGAAGACTGTAGTAAAATTATATGCTTGGGGGAAAATGTGTGTGTGTTTTTCATGTAAGTAAAATTCTGTTTCATTCAAACTGTAGAGAACTCCATGAAATGTGAGATGAAAGAGGGGTTGGAAATAATGACTGTTGTCTTATCTCAAGCATTTGACAACACATGATACTTGGAGAAGAGACAGACATATAGTAGGGTTATATCCCTCAATTCCTGCAAAGGAAAGATAGGAGAAGAATAAAATCCTCTAAGGACTAATTATATTCCCTAGCTGAAATAAAACCTCCTGGCTGATTTTGGAAGAAAGTGATTTTTACATTTTATCATGACTACATAAAAAGGCAGATTTGTGTTAAAGTAGTTGACATAGACAGAACTATGGTGGTCAGACTGATAAGAGTAGACCTGTTTATTGTCTGTTGAAACGTAAGATTTGTATTTGAATACATTCCAGGGCTTTCATTTCTATTTAAATATTTAGATTACACAAACATCTTAAAGGATGGCTCTTTCTTCACAATATAAAGTATCAAAATGACATAAGAATAAATTAAACATAATGTTGTGACAATATTGAAATATTTATCTTAATTGCCTAAGGTTTTTTGGATGGTTTTCTTGAGTATAAGGTTATTTGACCTATTTGAGCATTAAAAAAATATTAAGCATCAGGACAAAATTCAGCAAAAACATATAAATTCAAAAGAAAACACATAAAAATAATAAAAAGGGAAGATAACAATTCCCATACCATACACATAGAAAGGGTTTTCTGTATTTTTGTTGAACTGTATTTTTTTTTCAAGGTGTTGTTATATTGAAGAAGTATCCCAAGATCCCAAGGTAGGTCCAAAAATTCAGTACAGGGAGCATAACAAAAATCTCTTCATTTTAAGGTTAATTTAAAACTTAATCAAAGACAAATGAATATTAGAATATTTCTGCCAAGGACGGTTATTATTACAAATCTTAATGACATTATAAAGAAATTCAGACTCAATCAAACTGAAGTACTAGTGCATTAACTCATCTTCTAGACACCATTTCCTTTAAAAACCACTTGATTAGAAGGAGGGGTCTTAATTGCTTTGAAATGAATATGTAGTTATCTGTCTTCATACTGGCAAAATTTTCATGGAACTGAAAATGGAACCTAGAAGTAAAATGAGGAAAGGAGAATTAATTCAGGCTTATAACTTTCTGTAATTTTTGAAGAATACAGGAAATACTGGTTTAGTAATTAACATTAGCGATTAAAAACAAAAAGGAAAATAGCAGTTCCAGTCTTAGTTTACTAATCTTCAATATCTGCAAATTGAAAATAAATAAGCTTCTGATTTTCCCACAGCATAGATGTAAGTTATAAATATATGAAAGATTCAAGGATAGATTGAATCAGCATTGAAATTAAAATGAAAAAAAAAAATCAGTCTTTTCCTGATAGTCACATATTAAACTAAATTATACAGCACAGGAACAGTTGCTCTACTCTTTCAATGGAAAAATAACAGTCTAGTTCACTATTGTTCCTCCAAAACAAGCACATTTTAAGGGCAGTTGTAAAAATGGTACCATTAAATGAAAACATAAATGCCTTTTACCAACTAAACAATAAATTGCTATATTGATTTAATAGCATTCAGTATTTTAGGGTTTTGGAGATCTATCTTTTTTAGTATTACAGCATAAAAATATTAAACAACCGTATTTATTACCAATGGCTTATTCCATTAAACTTTTTGGGAAAAAAATCCAACATGTAAAGAAAAAAACTCTTCATGTATGAAGTGGTTTGACTCAGGCCAGATGCCAGGTGCCCATCAAAGCCACTCCATCAGTGCCCACTGCACTGGACAGGAGAAAGAAAATTGCTTATGGGTTGAGATAAGGACAGGAAAAGATCACTTAATGGTTACTATCACAGGCAGAACAGGTTTCACTTGGGGAAATTAGCTGAATGTATTACTAACAAGATCGGAGCAGATAATTAGACCTAAAACAAATCTTAAAAGAATCTTCTCCCCTTCTGTCCCTCCTTCCCAGGATTAATTTTATTCCCAATTTTCTACCTCCTCTTCCCTACAGTGGTGCAGGGATATGAGGAATGGGAGTAATAGTCAGTTCATCACATGTCGGTTTTGCTGCTGCTTCCTCCTCAGGGTGAGGAGTCCTTCCCTTGCTCCATAGTAGGTTCCATCTCATGGGAGGCAGTCCTCCACAAAATTTTCCAGCATGAGCCCTTCACAAGGGCTATAGTTCTTCCTGATCTGTTACATTGTGGGTCTCTTCCACAGACTGCAGTCCTTCAAGAACAGGCTGCTCCAGCATGGGTCTCCTACAGGTTCACAACCTTCTTTTGGGCATCCACCTGCTCTGGCATGGGTCTCCTCCAAGGGCTGCAGGTGGATCTCTGTCCCCTGGCCCTCCATGGGCTGCAGGGGCACAGCTGCCTCACCATGGGCTGCACCACGGGCTGCAGGGGAATCTCAGCTCCAACACCTGGAGCACCTCCTGCCCCTCCTTCTGCTCTGACCTTGGTGTCTGCAGAGCTGTTCCTCTCACATAATCTCTCTATGCCCTTCTCTGGCTGAAATTACTTCTGTGAAATAAGGTTTTCCTTCTTCTTAACTCTGTTTCCCCAAGGTTCTACCACCATCACTGATGGGCCTGGTCTTGGCCAGCAGTGTGTACATCCTGGAACTGGCTGGCATCTGTCAGGCATGGGAGAAGCCTCTGGCAGCTTCTCAGAGAAACCACCTCTCTAGCACCCTCCCACTACCAGAACAGGACCACGCAAACCCAATACAGCATATTTGTAATTTTTATCTTCAGGTATGTGCAAATGGAGGTAGTTGCTTCTACGATGAAGAAAATCAGATATCGCACTGTGTCTGTGCTCTTGGATGGGCTGGAAACACATGCCTTGAGAATATTAATGACTGTGAGACAAACCAGTGCCAACATGGAGCCACATGTGAAGATGGAATTAATAAATACAGGTACTAACATGTTACCTTCTGTACAAGCCTTCATAAAGTGTTTTATGCAATATGAAGATTTTTTGACTTTCATAAAGAATTATAAAGGGTGTTGTGAAAGTAGTAATATAATTTTCATATCAAAAAATGCCATGGAATATTAATTTTCAGTAAGGATCTGCATTCAGTAAAACTGTATAGTCTGAAGTGTCGCAAGAAGGAATCACAAATATTCTTCTTTGCTGGTCAAAGAAGTTAAACCAACTATGCAGAATCTCACATAAACCAATAATCTTTTTTATTAAATGGTAAACACTTTTCGAGCCTAGACTCTGTCACAGAGTATCTTATTAAAATTTGAATGATAATTTATTATCATTTCAGTTATTGAAAAAACATAAAATGTGTGTTCTCCTTAATGAGCTGCAACATGCTGTAGGAATTTGAAAATGAGATTTTATAAAATATGTGAAAAAATAAATGGGAAAGATATTCCTTAATAAAGAGAATTCAGCTGTTCTTATCAGACTTTAATTATTTATTTCCTCTACAAAATCCAGAATAAATAAAACTTCTTCATAATATCTGTAAGTGTGTTTTGAAAGACATTATTCTATGCTGTGCCATGCCCTAGTTAGAAGCACTGTAATTAGTATACTTTAGTGTTTCTACTTAGAAAAGATTGCAATAGTGCACAAAATAAAAATAGAAGCAACTAAAGATTTCTTCAACTTCACTTCTGTTTTTAATGTATCTTCGTTAAAAATAACTGAAATCACCAAATGGGGAAAAGTGTTCAATTTTCAGTATACAGAGCTAAATTTTTTGTCAAAGAATCCTTACAAACTAAATATCCTTCCTTTTTTCTGCCTTGCTATCAACTCCTGTATCAAATTACTGGTCCATATTTTGGCACTTTATTCAACTGTTAAATCTGTGGCTTTCTTTATCAGGAAAATAATCTTGATAGAGCTAGAAAGCCATGTCTATGTTATAAAATCCACTGGCATTTACTGAGAAATTAGTAGTTCTGAAGATATCTGGAAATAAGGAACTTTTGCTTTTAACTTGCTAATCCAGACTCAGTTTTCTGACAGAAAACACTTAATTCTTAATTTTTCAGTCTTTGAAAGACAAAAAAAATTAACAGATCAGTCTGTTTATCTAAGGAAGAGGAAAACATACCATTAGATCTGAATCTCAGATGGTCAGCTTTGTCAGCAGAGAACTTGACCTCAAAAGAAGACAACTGGTTGTTTTGTCAAGACAAAGTGCAGCATGTTTACTGTATAGTAGCTGCTCTGTTGAAAGAGCATGGTTATTTCTCAATCACAGTGAAGCATTTTTTAAAAATAATTAAACTATGCCAGCCTTAAAAATAATGATGTTTCCCAAGTTATTGTTAACAAGTAAAATAAAAATAATTCCCCCTTCCCAATACACAATTAAAAACAAAAGAATACAATGGATGTAAGTTGAATGTAAGTGCATCCACCTTTTCTGAAGACTTGTAACTGCATTTCTGTCCTAAAATGGGTATAATTTTTTATTAAGGAACTTATCAAGAGCTGTATTTGATGCAAAGTAGTTTCAGGAAGACATAAGAAAACTGTCAGGAGAATATATGGAGAATCAAATGTATAAGTGTCATAAAGAACCCTATAGAGATCCATTTTTAAAATTTTTACAGCCATTCAAAACATCTCTTAATGAGTGCAGAAGATAAAAGTATGCCAAAAGTTTATATATATTTTATTTACATAAAATGATTATAAAACTCTTGACCTTTCTCCTAGTTAAGAAATCTCAAATTTTAAATTATTAAATTTTGTTCATAATGCATTTTTCTAGTGCTGCTTGATACAGTAATGCTAACACAAGGAGATCACAGTAAATATCCAGATTTGATTCAAGAACATCCCCCTCTTTTAAGATCACGCTTTGCATGCCATCTTTTTTTTTTTCCAGATGGTAGATAAGCTGTCAACTGAATGAAATGTTTCTAACTTTTTGTCTCCTTACCATCATGGCATGTTCTTTTTCTCTCCCATTTTGAAATTATTGTTCCAGACTCTAGTGTCACATAGAGGTATATTTATATATATATGCAGAGAATTTCCTTTGAGTTCAAATTGAGGAATTGCTCTATATGAAGGAGGGGGAGTTTTAAACTTTTATATAGTATAATTCTCAGCAAGGCTGCATAGTAAGAGCCTCATAATTACAGTAAGAAGTCTGAAGGGTTTTACTCCTTTGGTTTAGTGAGTCTTTTCTTAAAAGTGGCCCCAATCACAGTGACACGAAACCTGTTATTAATTCAAATTAATTGTTGCACTTCCAGCTGAGTCTGTTCTGTTTGCAATATCATGAAGTAAGTCAATCAGCATGTTTTTAAAATGATAACTCTAAAGAATTACTGCTCTTGCCACTGGGTGGATGGTGTAGCTGTCAATATGAATCTGGCAGATACCATGCAATAGATTAATTGCATCCACATGCTAAAAGAATATCTTAACCTTTGGTTATATATACCTGAGAGAAAAAAACGACAGATAAGATTCATTACCTCAGTAAACAGACAATTTTTCTACATTAAAAAGAAAATAGTAATAATTTTTTCCTTCTAAAGAACCTGTATTGTTTGATTATGCTCTGTGTAGGAGAAGAGAGAGAACGGAGGCTCAATGAGAAGCATTTAATGAATAATTAACATGAAAGAGATCTTCAAGGAGTATAAACTCCTGATTTGAAATCCAGGGGGAAATTGATTACTCTGTTTTCTTCACCCTTGTAAATATTTTTCTTATCAACATTACCTTTTGGAGAACCAAGATCCCAAGTGAAATAAGACAATAGCAGTAGATACCTTACTATTGTCTATTCAGTGTAAAGGAACAACAGAGTGAGAAGACCCAATCTAAAACTCGGTGTAGTTTCCATTACCTGTTCTGTTTCCCATTTCTTCAGTCCAGTGTGTTCAGATGAATTCCTACATTTATCACAGCCCTAGGAAAGCCCATCAAGAAGGACTGAGGACTGTTAGCTTAAGACTTTTGAAGAAGCTGTATTGTAGGATTTACCTCTGTTTAAAAGGTCATGATGAACTAATATATTTTAAAAATGTATTTTACTCAGTAGCTATAGCTCTGATGTCAGCATTTCATTAGTTTTTATGCAGAGAAATTTCTCTTTAAGAAATTAAGTTTGGAGTATGGTAAAACTTGAATTCCAACACATTATTCAGTATTCAGTACACAAATTTCAGTGCATACAATCAAATAATTAATCTCAGTACAATAAGTGACACATTATAGACTTAAGATGCTTTCGAATATGAAACATTTCATTGCATGATGACAGCAAGATTGTGAAAAGTAAACATAATTTAGATCATTTCTGGGTATCATAAAATTTAAAGCTTCTATTATTTTATTAATCCTTGACTTTTCCATTTTCTTCCAACTGGGTAAATTGAACTGGTTTATTAGATTTTTTTATATATATATCTGATTTTCTTTTTGTAAGTTTATTCATCCCATACTATATATGCAATTTGTCTGCAGAACCTAGTTGACAGTGCCATATAAAGTTACTACTGTGATATACACAGTTTTCTGCAGCAATAATAGGCTTCTTCCACTAGAGAAAGAAGAGAAATACTTTTCCTCACCTTTCTACAACTCCAGAAGATCAGTGAATATATGTCACAATTTCTTAGGGAATACCTTGGCAATAAGTTATACAACAGCTTTTCTGCAGAGAATAGAGATGCATATAAAAAGTCAAAGTGAAACTAAATAACCTTTTCAACTACGTATCTGTATGCAGTTCACATTTCAATGGCAAAAAGGGATAATTAATACTGAATAATTGTGGCTAATATGCTCAGACTAATACTAATAAACGTATATATATGTATATGTATATATATATATAAATGACAAATATTAAGAAAACAAAGTAGAGGGATTCTGGGAAGTCTTTGCTAATTCCATGCATCAGTGCTCCTTGTATCAATTCCTCTTGTATCAATATAGAAAATAGCTTGGTCATGTCCTAGAGCAGGTTAGTATGCCCACAGCTTCAGTCTGGTCTTTGGCTTTTTGCAGTCATTTTAAAGATTCATTCGATGTGCACTGTTATATACTCAATAACACAAGTCACACTACATCTTTAGTGCAGGCAGTTTATGGTGACAGCTTGACAGCTACCCTGACTGGACTGACCAGCACCAACCGACTTGCCCTCACATCTGCTGGTTGAGACTGTTAGTGATAAAATGTTGGTAGCAACACATTGCATCTATGCCATAACAATTCACATTTAAGCAACTGATTCCTTCTTAGACTAAATTCCATACCTGTCTTTGCATCTCCATTTAACATTCATTTCACAAGCATATCAAATTATCATGCAACATTAACTATGTTTAGGCTCTGGAATAGTAATGTACAATCATCTGCATAGTATGAGTGGGAGCACAGTAATCCTCAAATTACTTGTTTGCTACTCACTACTAAAATCCATGTTTGCAGCAAAAGGATTGAGGTATTTGTTTTCTCTCTTAGTATCTCTTATCCTCAAAAGCTTGCTGTGGATGAAAGAGGACATATGTGAGGCTAAGAAAATATTGTTATTCCCATTATTGCTAACACAAAAGTTTTTTCATATGCTGTTCTCTGGTGCCATGCTTCTGCTTTCACTGTTCCCCCATTTTGCAAGGCTGATATTTTTGCCCTCCTTAAGAAAGAGTCTGGGAAGGGTCATTAGCATTTCCTGGTCTGGGAGATCTCACACACCCCAAATGAGCCATCCCAGAGCTGAAGCTGGAGCAGGAGAAGCAGCAGTTACTGACACCAGCGCAGGGAGTGACGCCCAGATAGGCCATGGAGAGGCTGAGCCCCAGTGCTGAGATGCCAGTGCATAGCCAGGTTGTCCCTCTGATAAGGGAAAAATAAAAGTTCCCTGAGCTAGAAATATGCTTAGAAATGGAAATTCTGGTATTGTATACATCTGTATAAATTTTTTTCAAAATTTATTTTAGAGATACATTTATGCTTTGAAGGAAATAAGACTGAAAATCAATCCATGCCACGAAGATTTTGATATTATGCTCAGTATTTTAGTAGTGCTGAAGATAATAATAAGAAATTGTATTTTAACAAAATTATGACAATAATAACATATAACAACAACAACAATAATAGTATGTAGCACTTACGCTGTTTTAGGAGATAACTCATTCTAAATTAAAAGACATCCAGGTATAATTTCACCAGAAAAAACAAAGCGCGTTTCATTCTTAGCTGTTTTTGATTTCTTCAGGCACCAAAGCATTGAAAAATAAGATATTCATGACATCATTGCTTATTGTATGAAGTCAGAAGTATGAAATTGAAACTAGACGATTCTATATCACATCTGTTTCTGTGTAGTTCTTCTGTGGTCTCTGAAGATAAGCTGTACAACTATTAATAGTCAGGAAATGACAGAAAATTCTTCACCCTCCCATTCATGTTAAGAAGAGCTCTAAGTTAAATTTTCCATTCAATGCTAATGATAATAGCCACATTTTCAAAGAATGATTAAATAGTTGCATTTTTACAGTGCACACACCAATTGTTACTGTAAAAACAAATTAAGGAAATAAAGTGATTAACTGCACCAGAAAGATTAATATGACTGGTTGTTTACCATATTATTGTAGGTATTGTATTCAGAAAATGTGCAATTAAAGGTAACTAAAAGCACACCTGTTTAAGCATAATGAAATTTTATGCAAGTCAAAATTTATATTTAGCTATAAATTTAATTGTGTAACACCACCTGCACCCAAGCCCAACACAGTCACTCGCTCACCCCCGCACCAGCAGGATGGGGAAGAGGATCGGGAGAGTAAAAGTTAGAAAATTCATGGGTTGAGATCAAGACATTTTAATAGGAAATGCAGAAGCCATGCATACAAGCAAAGCAAAGCAAGGAATGAATTTGCTGCTTCCCACAGGCAGGCAGACGTTAGCCACCTCTAGGACAGCAAGGCCCCATCTCACATAACAGGTACTTGAGAAGACAAATGCCATGAGTCAAAATGTCCCTCACTTTTTACTCCTTCCCCACACGTTGTATACTGAACATGAGGTCATGTGAGATGGAACATCCTTTAGGTCAGTTTGGGTCACCTGTCTGGGCTGTGTCCCCTCCCAACCTCCCATGCAACCCCAACTTCCTCACCAGGCTGGCAGTGCAAAAAGCAGAAAAGGTTTTGGCTCTGTGTAAGCCCTGCTCAGGAATAACAAAAACATTCCTATATTATCAACCCTCTTTCAAGCATAAATCCAAAACTGTGAATTAAAACCAGAAGAATATGAGTACTAGCCACCGTGAAGAATAATTCTACCCCATCCAAAACCAGCACAGTGAAGTAACTGTATGATATTTTTGTGTATTCCATTACTTTAAAAATGAGAAGCATAATCAGCTGAAGCTCTCAAGAGAAGGCAAAGATTTCCTGTTTGCTAAGTGACTGAAGCTGGAAGAGAGAATACAGCAGCTCTATATACTTGAGTCATTACTGCAGCAGCAATGGATCTGTAGAGCAAAAATGGTGGTGATGAAGAGTTCACATCCACACTAAATGAGATATGGAGGGCTTACTTCAAGCAAGCTCTATTTTGGTCCATGGACTAAAAGGCCATTTGCAGTTGCTGTCCATTAGCTATACTCCAAGGCACACAGCTCCTGATTTACTTTCCATATGTCTACCATAAAAAATGTAGGCATAGTAAGCAAGGACAGAAGCAAAGAGCCACATGAGCATTCACTTCTGTTAAAAATAAAGGGAAAAATACTCTTTCTACTAGAGGGATCGGTAGAGAAAATTACTGTAATCAAGGCTTCTTTAACTTGTTAGTTCTTCCATCTTCTGGAAAGCATCTCTATTGGCCAAGAATATGTATTATTGTAAAATTACCTCCTGTGTGAGGACACCACTGGATATGATAAGGAGAGGATCAGTCAAAGAATACATTGTCAAGTACAAGGGATTTTCTAATTTTATGAGATGTGGGTCAACTATGAGATAATCCAGATTTGTTTTCATTCACACAGCAAAAGAAAACAGAAAGCTAGAAAAGGTAACATGAAATGTCATCTCCAGCCTTATACAATTTGGATATCTACATTTTGGAAAAAAAATACTCCGAACAAGTTCTAGAAAGCATACTGAACAATATCTATAGATTTCTATAGATTCTTTTTTTCCTTCGTAACAAAATTGTAATGGTTTTTAGTAGTGATAAAGCACTTTTTTACTGATTTTGTGTCCAAACAGGTTGTAATATTGTTTCTTCCTAGAAATATATTAGCAAGTAACCATTTTTTTCAGAAAAAGACATTTAAAATGCATAATATTCATATTTACAAGCTTTTTCTCTTTCAATATTTCCATTTTAAGCTTAATATTAATATAGTTCCTAGTTTTTCCTATGTAAATATCTAAGATTTTAATTTAGTTATTGTTAGCAGTGCATGTGGAATTAAGTTACTTAGTGACTAATTAAAGGTAAAGAAGATAAAAAAAAAATTGTGATTAATTTGTGGGTAATTCAAAGGGAGAGTTATGTTAACTTTACTAGTGATTATTGACCTACATATTCCAGACTAGCGATTTAGTTGGATTTTTTTCACCCCTCTTCTCCTCTCGTTTGAATAACAGGTGCATATGTCCCCTTGGTTACACTGGCACATTTTGTGAACTTGATATAGACAACTGCATTGGAAACCAGTGTTCTCAGTATGGATTCTGCCAGGACCACTTGCATAATTACAGCTGCTACTGTGTGCCTGGATATGAAGGACCCTTCTGTGAAGTTGAAATTAATGAATGCTCAAGTTCACCTTGCAAAAATGGAGCTACTTGTGTGGATTTAAGTGGCCACTTTTCTTGTCATTGTACTGCTGGGTTCAAAGGTAAGTCTTGTTCTTTGAAGAGCCTTGTATTACAGATGTGGTTGTCCTACTCTATGTAAGCAATATTTATGTGACTGTTTAATTACAATTTTATATAAACATAAATATGCATAAATTGGTGATTGTATGATTCATATGAGTTTTAAGTTAATTAGCATTGAAATTCTTAGGTTGTCCCCCCTAAAAGTTTACCAGCTGACCTTCCCTCCAGTAAATATACAATTTTGAGTATTAGCTTTGATTCTGTTAAAAAAAAAATCAATGAAGTTTCAAAACAGAATTTTAATTGTATTACTTTCATTTCACAGTTATGCAGTCTTACATGTTGTGGCTTCAGTCATATACAGGCTGATAAGAACAAATGCTTTTGTACAGAACAGCCAAATGTAAGCTTGAGGAAAAATGAGATCAGCAATATCATCTCTTTGCATGTATAGAACATAATCAGCTATATTTGAGTGAGGTGTTCAGGCTGCCCTTCTATACACTGGAGGGACAGAGTGCATCTGTCTGTCCTAGATGTCTTTTCTAAGCAGAGATGGGCTGTAGATTTCTGAATTGCATTAGATAAATCCTACAAAACCTGACACTATGATTTCTTTTTGTACTAATTTCTGTTTTGTGTGAATAATGGTAATATTCAGACTATATGTGGGAAACAGAAAATAGTTTTGAATACAATAATACTAAAGTGTTGCATTTCCAGTCTTTAGTCTATATCACCAAGAACAAGCAATTAATGCTTCAAATGCTTCTCTATTGGCAATCTGTGGAATCACTAAAAAAGGCAAAAATAAATAGCTTAGCATGCACAGTGTCCTTTGTACTAACTAAACATTAACTTACAGCTTCTTCTTCCAAGCTGATGAGGGCTTTGCTCCAGTCCAGAGAGTGTGTGTAGTAGTAGATTATTAAGACCCAGATCAATCACTGAAATACGAAGTAATTATAACTTCACTGCTATTTTTTCATGATGCATTCTGGCTAGCTACACATACTTTTAACATTTAAGCACTAGTGTCCTTAACTGCAAATATGTTTATATTCATTTACATATTTCATTTACATATGTTAATTTACACGTTATATGTATGTGATATACACTTGCAGATTTGTTGTCATCAATTTTAGTTGATTGTGTAATCTCTTGGTCATTTGCTTACACATTTAATCAAAGGTGTTACTTCCTCTTAATGCTCATTTATTAATAAATGTGCAATGAAACAGAATGGCCCCTGAAGTGACTTAAATTCCATTATGATAGCAGAACTGTATGTCTGAATAGAAGTGATGAAAACAGTACTTGGCTCACCTGTGCAAAATCTAACACAATGTATAAACACAATGCAGCATCTTGTTGCTTAAACTTCAAGCCTTATTTTGTACTTTTCTGGACTTCATGGGGAAATTCAACTGCCCTGATATCTTCTATGAAGGCAATACTGTGGAGTATTATATCTGCTTGGAAAAGTCCCATGGGATAAAACCCTCGAGGGAAGAGCCTAAGAAAATCTATCACAACTTCTAAGCTCAAGAGCTATTTGTCCCAAAGAGAGGACAAAAAAATACCAGGTGGCCTGTATGGATGATCAAGGAACTCCTGGCCAAATTCAACCAAAACAAAAAGTATACTGACAGAGGATGGAAGCAAGGATAGGTAATCTGGCAGGAAATAGAGAGACACTATCTGAGCATGCTGCAATAAGTTTGGGAAGGTCAAAGGTTAAGTTGAATATGTCAAGAAATTTGAAAGACATCAAAAAGGGTTTCTATTAGTATGTAAGTGACAAGGGGAAGAGAAAGGAAAGTGTAGTCCCATTCTTAATGAGACTGGACACAGAAAAGTTTGAGGTCATAAATACTGCCTGTCTCTCGGTCTGTACTGGTAAGATTGTCCTCCAAAAATCCACCATCCTGGAGACCAGAAAAGAAATCCAAAGCAAGTAAGACACACCCTTGATGGATGAGACATGTCAGGAAATACTTAAGCAAGCTGGATATATGCCCATCGGCCCTCTTGGGATGCACCCACAAATCATAGCATCATAGAATTTTATAGTCATTAAAGCTGAAAAAACCCTCTAAGACCACTCTGTCTAAATGTTAAGATAGCACCACCATGTTCGCTGCTCAACCATATCCCCATGTGCCCCATCCACATACCTTATGAACAGTTCCAGGGATGGCAATTTCAACACTTCCTTAGGCAACCTATTTCAATGCATGACCACCCTTTTAGTGAAGACTTTTTTTCCTAATATCTATTCTAAACCTCCCTTGGCACAACTTGAGGCCATTTCCTCTCATCCTGTCACTTGTAACTTGGTAAAAGAGACTGACCCCCACCTTGCTACAACCTCCTTTCAAGTAGCTGAGGAGCATAATAAAGTTCTCATTCTGCTTTTCTCCAGCTTAACAACCCCAGCTCCCTCAGCTGCTCCTCATATGACTTGTGCTCCAGACTCTTCACAAGTTTTATTGCCTTTCTTTGGATATGTCATTCTGTGAGGGCTGACAGAGGTCATTGAAAAGTCACTGTCATTTAACACTAATAGTTCATCTTGATTAGCAGAAGCACCCAAAGAATGGAGGAAAGCAAATACCTCTTTTCAAGACGAGCAAAAATGAAGTAGTGGAAAATTTCAAGCAGCTCACCATTGCCTTGATCCTTATTAAGGTAATGGAGAAGTTAATCCTGGAAATCATGAATAACAAGAAAATCATCTGGAGTAATCAGCATGGTTTCAGCAAGGGCTAGTCATACTTGACCAACTTGATAAACTTCCAAAGTGAAATGACTGGCTTGTAGATGAGGGGTGAGCAGTGCGTATTGTCTACCTTGACATTAGCAAAGCTTTCTGCCTGATGTTCCACAAAACCCTCATGAAAAAGCTGAAGGAGTATAGCCTGGATGAGTAGACAGTGAGGTGATCTGAAAACTGGATGACTGGCCAAGCCCAGATGAAGATGTTTGTCATGGAGTCGACCTTTACAGGGGTAACTAGTGGTGTACTCCAAGAGTCATTTGAGGATCCAGTCCTTTTTAACTTCTTCTTTAGTGATCTGACCAATGGAGCAAAGTAAACCCTCATAAAGTTTGCAGAAGACACAAGAATGGGAGGAGTGTCTCCACAGGATTGTGCTGCCACCCAGAGGGTCCATACAGGCTTGAGAAATGGGCTGACATGAGCCTCATGAAGTTCAACAGGGGGAAGTGCCAAATGCTGCACCTGGGGAGGAATAACTCCATGCGCCAGTGGGTACCATGGACTGATCAGCTGGTATGAAGCTTTACAGGGAAGTACCTGGAGGCCTTGGTGGACATTGAGTGTGAGACAGCTGTGAGTCCTTGCTCATAGAAGGCATATGCCTGGGCTGCATCATGAGGTGTTTCATCAGCAGGTCAAGGAAAGGGATGCTTTCCCTCAGCACTGGTCCTGAGGCCACACTTGTAGGACTGTGTCAAGTTCTGGGCTCCCCAGGAAGAGAGACATGGACATGCTGGGGAGAGGACAATAAAGACACTAAGATGATTAAGGTACTGAAACATTTCTTCTATGAGGAAAGGCTGAGGAAGCTGAAACTCTTCAGGATGAAGAAGAAAGGCTCAGAGAAGGATCTTATCAATGTATAAAAATACTTGAAGGGAAGGTACAGAAGCTGGAGCCAAGTTCTTTTCAGTACTGCTCAGTTGCAGAACCAGAGGCAATGGACACAAAGGGAAACACATGCTGCTGTCTGAACCTCAGGAAATACTTTATTACTGTGAGGGTAACTGAGCACTGCCACAGATTGATCATGGGGGTTATGGAGTCTCTATCCTTGGGAGATATTCAAAAGCCATCTGTACCTGGTTCCGTATAACTGGCTTGGGGTGTTCCTGCTTGAACAGGGGGACTGGACAAAATGACCTTCAGAGGTCACTTCCAATTTCAACCGTTCTGTGACTGTTGCTGTGAGGACTTGCTTATATAAATGATATAATTATATATTACTGGAAAGCAATTAAAACAATAATTTTATCACACAATGAGATATTATATAATGGCATTTCCATAGAAGCAAATTTAAAGCAAAAAGAAATGTCATAATATTACCCATTAGGTGTAAGTCATTACCAAAGCTACTGAATATATTTTCTGATTTTTTCAGAGTATAAACCACAAGTAAAAGGCTGTTTAAACTTATAAAAATACTATCACTACCCTAGCAATTACATTTTCATTGTCTCTGAGGCTTTATGATCCTGGGACATTTTCCAGTACAAAACAGATTTTAAGTCCAGTCATAACTGCATGCTGTGAATCAGTGATTTGTATCTCTGTGTACAACTAAAACCCCTACATTTATTCTTATCTCATTTTTGTGTGTTTGTTATGTTGTTTCTTTGTCATTTAGCTTTTTAACAAATCCATATGTACTCCATTTTTCTTCATAAATAGTAAATTCACATTCAGATGAAATATCAAAGTACCCTTCATTGCCTATAAGAGAGCTTCACAAACATCAAGCTTGGAAGTTTGCAGTATTATTTAAAAATTAAATAAATAGCTTTTAAAACTTTTTTTAACTTTTGGTCACGTGATGACCCTCTATATGGCCATCTTCTGGCTCTGTCCTTCTCATGTAGCATAATGCTTCAGGGTAGTTCCCAGTTCACATTCAGATTAATTCCTAGTCTATCCTTTCTCCCATATCTTTGTGTTAACTCTACCTCAATACATCAATGTTCAGCATCAAATAATTCCAGATTTCATGATAACTAGTATGTCTAAATAAATAGCAGTCTGTTTATTTCTGGTTTAAAGGAAGCCCTTCTTGTAATTATTTGGAAAAAAATCCTATATTTATCTAAGTATGTCCTTCATTAAAACTTTTCTGTTTAGAGGACCACAAAAATGTGAAGACAGTTACTGAGAACTCTAAGCAGATACGTAATGTTGCCTCATTGGTTTCTCTTGAGGGTTTGTATCTATATAATATTGGTTGTGGAGTTAAGATTTGGGAAATCTATTCATTCTGATTCCATACTGTACCCCACATAGCAAAATATGATCCATCGTTGCTTCACCTGTGTGTAATTAATAATTAACAATATTAAAGCCCATCACTAAAGTAGGTCTCACAGTGACTTCTTGAGTTTGACATTCAGATGTTCTATATGTCGTGCTCTTCAGCATTCTTCTTTTTGCCCAGAAAGAGAATGTGGTATGTGGTATGCGGGTTTTTTGAAATCATTCCATTACTTTAAATTTCTGGGCTTTTTTTTTACTTTTTTATTCCACAAATACACAACAGAAGTCCATATGATATCTGGAGTCTGAGGAAATATTTAGTGTTTGTATTTTCAGTACATTATTAATTGGTTGTAGATTCATTGGATGTTTTTAAATAGTTTCCCCCTTCTGCAATAGGTGTGAATAGTATATCCTCCATTGTAGGCACACAGTTTGTGGTGACTGGGAATGAGGCTGTGGCCAAGCCTCATCCCTAATGGGCTACAACTGTGTAGGACAGGTGAGCAGTATTGAGGGCAAAGGAGCACGGAATGCTGGGGTGTACTGACCAATCACAAAAGGGTAGGTAGGACACACAGGTGTAATGCATGCAAGATGAAGGGTATAAAAGGCTGTACTGAGAGACAATCAAATGCTGATTTGTGGAGCCTTCTTTGGTATTAGTTGTACCTCCTTTGTCACTCCGTGCCATCAAGTAAAACAAATCTTGAAGGAAAGTACTTGAAGTTAAGTGAAAGCTAATCCTTTTTGACACAAGTAAGTTGAAGAAGACCTAATCCCTTATACAAATCAAGTCTAGAACAGCTGATACCCTAACACATTATGAAAATTGAACTTGTTTACAGGAAGCAGCAAGATCAAGGCTGCTCCATGAGAGCAATCACAAACTAGAATCTAAGTTTAACCTCAGTGCAACATTGCCATCACTAAGCAAGGCACAGTTCTGCAGCATTTAAACAAGGAAGTCAGAACAGTGTCTGGTAACAGGGTCCCTGACAAGCCCCAGACAGCACAAGCAATGGACCAGATCCAGCGTCTAGCTAGGGAGGCAAGTTAGAAGCAACAGGAGACAGAACCAGAGACAAATCTGGTATGTACATACAAGGGATCCATCCAAAAAGAAAAAAAAATAATCCTTACAAGGTCACTCTTGAGGCAGAGAGGGAGGCAGAATTGGAAACTACACCATCTACAAAATAGTTCAGGCCAGATCAGGGTGCCCACAGCTGAACTCATTGACAATGGGCAGGGTGTGTAGGAAGGACCTTGGTGGGTCTGTTTTGCTCAACTTGGGTATTTTTGTGCTTTCAGGGCTCTGATAGTTGCTTTATAGGAATTGCCTGAAGCAGGGTCATCTGGAAAAATTAAATCATTAGTTTTGCTGACAAAGGAAGGCAATCAGGTTCATTTTCTTCCTACACCTGTTCTGCATTTTCAACAACTGCTTCCATTTCCATTTATACAGTTCCTATCTTGATAGGACTAGGCCATCCTGGAAGCACAGCTCATATCTGCTCCCACATTTCCACCACACATCAAGACTGGGTAAGGTTTGCAGCTCAGGGCATTGGGTAGTGTAACCTTTTCAGGGGCCTTGGCTGGCTTTTTCTGCTCAGGAAGAATGATTATTGTTGGCACATTGTGCCAGTGCAGCCTGTCAGATGTACAGTGTAATCCCGTGGACCTAGATGAGCTGGACTTTGGGCAGTTTATATTTGAAGAGTCACAGACTTTCTCTGAGTTAAACTCTTTCATGGAAGCTAAGAGGATGGAGGGGTTTGACACATCATACAAATTATTTTCAATTTGTAATAAGTGTTCACAGAAAGGATTACTCTATATGAGGTAAATAAAAATTAGATTTGATTTGGATTTTTAACTACTACAATATCTTACACAGAAAAGATCTTGAAGAAAATGAGAAAATGACCAAGTGTGTAGAACAACAATGTTGAGAAAAATAAATTTCTGTGAAGTTTACTGAAGCCTCACCTGGACTGCCTTTTTTTTCATAACTGTATTTTCTGCAAAGTCATCAGAAGCATTACTCAGCTTGATACCTCTCTTATCTAACAGAATAGCTTATGTTGCTTAGCAAGCAACAAAATTACGCAACTTATTATCAGGTACATGATTGGAATGCTTTGCAATTATACATATTTTATAAAATGGTAGACAGTAAGATGGGTGTTGTGAAGATAATCTTCAAATACACTGTTAATATTTTGGGTACTTCTTTAATTTTATAAAACCCTTGTGGTTGGTTTTTTTCTTTTTCCTTTTAAATAGTACTTCATTAAGTTTACATTAAGAAGAATTTTAAATCATTTGCTTTTCATCTGATCTTGGAATAGAAAGATTAATTTCATGTCATGAATATCTCCTCAAGTAAGGTGTTTTACTTCAAAAAGATTCTTACGCATCCTTTGCTTAGTTGTGGACATTCTGTGTGCCTTTAGGTTGTCAAATTTTATATTTTATTTTGATTATAAAACAAAAATTGGTATAAACAGTATTTAAAAGAAAATTTGTCTTTTGATCTTTTTCCATATGTTTTGTGATACAGACAGAAAAGTTATAGTAGTGGTGTCACTGAATAAGAGATACTTTAAATATAATGTGTATTGCATTAAGAAAATAAGCTCTCAAATTATTTCAGTTTTATCCTAATTTCTGAATGAATTTCAGATATTTATTCTAATGTCTGAATATTATATTTGAGAACAGTTTGAAATTAAAATTCTTTCAATATCAAAAAATCCCCTCAGTTTAGTGGATATCCTACAAAATTTAACAAAAGTTCAATAAGTGCAGATAAAGTGCACAGTTAATGTCTTTAAGTTAAGCAGAAAAAAGATATCCAAATTTTGAATGGTACAAACCTTAAATTTAGTGATCTTGCAGTTACACTTCTGAAGGTAAGGAATTAACAATTAGACTTCATCCATTAGACTTATGAAACTAATTTTTTTTTGTCGTCTTTCATCTGCAGTTATATTTACTGGGGAACTTCATAGTTCCTCCATTTGCTAAAATACCTTGATTATTTTAAAGAGAGTAAGTGATATCAGTAACACTGCACGAGGATGAAAACTATCTTTGCTAATTTTTTTAGCATTCACCTTTCCAGGTCCTTATGCCCTTGTCAACACCTTTGTGCTCCTGCAGCATGTCTTGTGTATCATCAATGTGCCAGTAGAAAACCTTGCTGTTAAAGATCAGGCAATGCAATTGGCAAAAGTGAGATTTTCCTGTAATTGTCTGCTATATATTTGGGAACATTTCAATTTCATAGAGCATAAAGTATTCCATAGCATTAATAGAAGTAGACTTGGCTCATGGTTATTTTTAACATTCCCTTTGTACTTCAGAATTGGTGATATGATGCCTTTAAAATGTATAGGAACCCAGACCTTGAGCTATGATTTATTAAATACCTAATTAAATACTATGTTTTACTAGTAATTATGTTTGGATGTGTTGTATTAATTTTAACCTTAAAAGTATAAACCAAAAAAATATTCATATTACATACTTTGAAGTTGAAAGTAATTTGTAGCCAATTAACAATTTTTGTCTGACTTTCAAAGATTTTCATCGTACATTTCAAATATGTAGTTGAGAGGGGCTGCATACTGAAAACAAAAAAGGCTTCTCTGTATCTGTCCAGCTTTTTTCATGTCTCAAATACTCAAAAAATATGTTCTTACAATAGCTTCATAGATTCTTTGATTCTCTCTGAAATAATTTTAAAATACTGCCCACATATTACCTTTGTACTCTGAGAACATGAATTCCTAAATTCCCTCTTGCATATTATCTTGGATATCATCAGTATATGAGGATGATCTCATTCTATTATTTCCCTTGAAACTGCATTTGCTTTAACCTTTAACAATTTGAGGGAGGTGAAAGAATCTCTTTCAATACATTTTTCTAGTACATGCTTCAGCTTGCCTATGGCTTGTGGCTAGATAATTTACTTCTGCAGGAAACTCTGTTTGTGTTATTTGTGCTACTCTACACCTGCCTATCCAGAGGAAGAGAACAGATGCCAATGCATTTTTTATTTATCTCCCTCAAAAGCGACCCACCATAATCAAGGATCTGAACTGGAAAGCATAATGCAAAATGCCAGAATTAGATCAACAAGGTTGTATTAGTGCCATCACCTTATCAGCACTTCAAACAAAAATTCTTAAAAAAATTAAAAACTTAGAAATTAATTTATATGTTGGCCAGTCCTTGCTGTAATGCTCACTGCTGTCATGGCATGTGTTAGACAGAACTCAGCAGCTGCCCTTAGCAGAAAGCTTCTTAGTTTACTGAGTTAATTCTACTCACCCTGGACTATGTTTTTACTTCCCCCTTTCATCCATATATCTTCAAAACTTATGGAAAATGCAGAGCATCTTTAGAGGCAGAAAAAACCCAATAGGAGC
This sequence comes from Donacobius atricapilla, assembly GCA_013397315.1. Classification (NCBI taxonomy): domain Eukaryota; kingdom Metazoa; phylum Chordata; class Aves; order Passeriformes; family Mimidae; genus Donacobius; species Donacobius atricapilla. Next base: position 854,504 of record WBMY01014895.1, on the reverse strand, counting down.
CCTTCTATCATAAGTTTATGTGTGGAAGAGAATCTTGGTGCTTCATTTCTCCAATGAAGACCTTTTTGTATCTAGTAGATACAGGTTTTGAGAGCCAAGAGTCTTGGTTCATATGATTCTATGAGAGGACATGTAGCTGTGCTGCAAAGAAGAGACCAAATTATTTTCACCATGCAAAGAATTCAGAGGTATATAATTTAGTTTCTTTTTATCTTCTGCTGTAAGATACATAGAAAGCCCAGCATGCTTTCCACACTGCTGATATTTTATAACTACTGAATGTGATTTACCTCCGTATTCCTATGGCTGGATGTAGTGGGTTGACCCTGGCTGGACACCAGGCACTCACCAATCCTCTCTATTCCTTCCCTCTGCAACTGTACAGGGGAGAGAAGATACAACAAATAGTTCATGGGTTGAGACAAGGAGAGATCACCACCACAGAATACCATCACAGGCAAAACAGACTAGAATTAGAGATATTAATTGAATTTATAACTAATAAAATCAGAGCAGGATAATGAGAGGAAAATAAGACCTTTATAAACAAACACCTTCCCCCACCCATCCATCCTTCCCAGCTCTACCTGCTCCCTGCCAACAGCACAGGGCAACAGGGAATGGGGGTTATGGTCAGTTCATCCTCTGTGGCTTCTCCTGCTGTTCAGGAAGAGGAATCCTTTCCTTGCTTCATCATGGGTTCCCTCCAACAGGAAATAGTTCTCTATGAACTGTTCCAACATGAGTCCATCCCACAGGGAATAGTTTCCCACAAACTACTTCAGCATGGGTCATTCTTCCGTGGTGTGCAGTCCTTCAAGGAAAGGCTGCTCCAGTGTGGTCCCCCACATGGTGACAAGTCCTACCAGGAGCCCTGCTCCAGTGTGGTCTCCTCTCTCCATGGGTCTGCAGGTCCCTGCCAGGAGCCTGTTCAAACATGGACCTCCTACAGGTTCACAGCTTCCTTGCAGGCACCCATCTGCAAGCCATTGGTCTCTTCCAAGGGCTGCAGGTGGATCTCTGCATCCCCTGGCTCTCCATGGGCTGCAGGGGTACAGCTGCCTCACCATGGGCTGCACCACGGGCTGCCGGGGAATCTCAGCTCTGACACCTGGAGCACCTCCTCCCCTCTTCTTCTGCTCTGACCCTGGTGTCTGCACAGCTGTTTCCCTCACATATTCTCACTCAGCTGCTCTCTGCCCGCAGTTTCACCTGCACAAGAACTTTTTTTTTTTCTTCTTAAATGTGTTCTCACCGAGGTGTTACTGCCATCTCTGATTGATCCACCCAGCCTTAGCAAGCAGCACGTCCGTCTTGGACTTGGCTGGTATTGGTTTTCATGGACATGTAGGAAGCTTCTGGCACCCTGTCACAGAAGCCACCCTTGTGCTCCTTCTTCTACCAAAACCTGGCCACACAAACCCAATATACTGGAAATAGCTTTTCCTGTTACATATCAAAGCAATCCCTTTTGTAGGTTACAAATCTACATTTCACTATACTTCCTAGATTTGTTCTTAATTTTTTCATCCCCTTTTATCTGTATTTTGACTCATTAAATATTCTTTAGTGAGTTGTTATTCCTCCTTTGTATTACATGGAATAAGAGAAATGTCCAATATTACAGTACTGACAGCTTGCTGTAGAACATAGGCTGAACTGTTCTATTACAAATAAATGTCTGAAAATTAGTGGTGGCCTGATTTTCATATGCAATGATACTTCACAATTCTGTTTCAAAGGTGTCAGAGAGCAAAATGAAAGAAAATTATTGACAAAACTGGACAAAAATTGCTTGAATGCTGTGGATTTGTAAACTGGAAAAAAAACCCCTTCAAGATTATATATAACCTCAGCAGGAAAGTTTTCTATATTCCTGATTGTGATGCTCCCAACTTTGCATCTCAAAATGGACTGCCCTGTAACCAATGAAGCAGAAAAATTCATGACACACAGGGAGTCTATCAGCAATCCTGTGTATGCACTGTACCATGGCCAGTAGGGTCCCCACATAGACTGTGACAATCCCACAGACTTTTTTCATTACAAATTTATCTCTATGATTTGAACATCTCAACACATTTGTCTTTTTTTCTTTTTCTCTTTTTTTTTTTTTTCAGGAGAAACATGTTCCATTCGCATCAATGAGTGTCAAGACAGACCCTGCTGGAATGGAGGAACCTGCGAAGAGGATGTAAGTGGCTTCAAATGCAATTGCCCCTTTGGTAAGCATTTATATACTTTTAATATAATTGCTACATTGGCACAATAGCTCCACATTTGCTATTCAAGGGCTATAAAGTCTTGTATGATACAAGCATTCTGCTTGGATTTTGAAATGTACAGAGCTAGTTATTTAGACTAATAAAAAAATTCTCTACCTTGTCATAAGAAATTCTTATAAATTATAGATTACTTAGATAAAAACATACCTGTAGTACTGGAACATACTGGGAAAGAAATATGACAGAACTGAAGATTTTACATTATTTAGTGTATATTTGTACAGATACTTTACAGCAACACATTCTTAAAAAAATGTAGGGTTTAGGCAGCAAAATGTTGAAATTTAACAAACATAAAACCCCCAGTCTTTCAAATCATATTCCAATGGCCGAATTACTAATTCCCAAAAGAACTGAACGTTGCTGTAAAGTTTGTATGACCTCAATCTGGTTGCTTGATCTTCATGGCAACTGAAATGTCCTGAAGTATCCAAGGTATTGTATATGGCTGGAAGATATGCCAGAGAATATGAGGGACATCCAAGATGCATCAGGGCATGTGGCAAGTAAACTAAGAACAAAACAAAAAGACCAATCAAAATTAGGGAGAAAGATATATGATGCTGAAGATTTTGCTTTGCTAATTATAACTGCATTGTTTAATTTGAGATTTTGCACATTATTTTGTGTTGACTAAGAAAATGTAGAAAAGGGTGGGTTAGAAATTCCTAAACTTAGAAATTGCTTTGACCAAAGGAACCTGGGGTACCAATTTTGCAACTTCATTCATGAAGTTCATTCATGAATATGGATGATAAATTGCTGATAAATTCTAAAGTGGTTCTTGTTTTGATGTGTGCATTTATGGAAAATAAGGTCAAGAAAACTCATTTTATACAGTTATGGGCTAAGAAGTACTTATAGTACTGTGGTGTTTTGAAGATAAACTGATGGTGATCAGTAAATCCTGGAAATGTCAAAGGACTGAAACACAGGTCTCAAATGAACCCTCTCAACCTGAACAACTTATTTTGAGAGAACTTTAATGCATTTAATAACATAAGATCCTTAAATGACTTAAGGTTGGTATCTGCTACATTGGGAACTGAAGACAATACTGAGTTATATCTTCAAAGATAAGATGATAACTGTCAAGTTTGTTTCTTCACTGAGACAAATGTAAGCCTGTCAGGTGTTTCACTGAATAAAGGCTGTAGCAAAACATTAACACAGACATTATCTACTTTACTCTTCTGAGGTGGAGATTATCACATTCAATGCACCACTTTGCTATCATGTGTTTGACTCTCGTTGGTGTTCACCAAAACTTTTATCTACAGTGGATTTTACACAGAAGCATCCTGCACTTCTTTCTTTCCACAGATCTAAAAGGAGATCTCTTTCATACAGCAGAATGCATGTCAGTGACAGGAAAAAAAAAATTGTTGTGGAGTTGTGTTAGTAATTGTCTTTGACTCTCTCTTTTAAGAAAAGCAAGTCACTTTGTAAAGGTTTCGTTACCCAATTAATTTTTATTATGATTCCTAGGGTGAGTGTGTCGTCTGGAACAATGAAGTTTATGTAATGGACATAGGCACTAAAAATGATGAGTTTCATTCTAGTGACTCTAAAAAAATGCTGTGTATAGCAGTGGTTCTTCATCGTCAATCAATTGAGCAAAAAATCTCGTAATAAACCAGGGGTCATCTGTAGAAATGATCAGATGTTTCTGAAAAGAGTTAAGACTTGCTGTATCACAATTTGCAGCTACATTATTAACATGATAGTAAACTGAATTAGAGAGGGGGAAAATTGTGTACTGATGTGAATATCTAACAATGAGCTAAAAAAGGAGAATTTTAATTTAAATGTGATACATATTCCACTTGTGCCCCTGGCTAAATTAATTAATATCCCAGTTCATTTTCTCTAGTTGAAGGTGCAGATAAACACATGTAACCATCCTGCAAATACATTGCTGTGATTAAATAATGTCTGTAAATTGTCTGAAATCACAAGTAGCTACGTTACTGGATATTTTTACTGCTAGCTCAGTTCTAACAAGATTATCACTTCAAAAGATAATGCAGCTGATTTGAACTAATCTTTAAGTGAAAAATGTAAATTTATCCCTCCATACTTTCATTGATAACCAGTGTCCTGCTGGATTTCTGGAAAAGAAATAACTTATGCTTCTCAGAGGAAAGTAGTTGCTGTCTTTTTAGCAAGTAAGTAATAGTGAGTAAATAAAAAATAAAAATATCGAATAAATCATATGTATTCAATAGCAATAGACAAGGGAACACAGAGAATTTGGATATGCCCAAATGATCAAGTTCTTGTAAATGAAAGAACTTGTATCTATAACTGTCTGACTAGACCAATAACCTTTTTATTCATTAGGTGGGTAGCTGCTTTCTTTGCACTTTTCTGCTTTGCCTCTGTTGTCTAAAATAGTATCTGCAGCTTATTTTAGGGGTATAATGATGTCTTCTCAAATTTGACCTTACAGTATCAAATATGCTACAAACAATGAACATAAGATCTTTCCTCTGTCTTCAGTGGAAGTTCTAATTTTATTTAGATTATTATTTTATGAGTAATAGTAACTCTATTTTACTAGATAAATCTTAAAATAACTTTATTTGGCCAGAAATATGTCAATGTCTTTGCCATGTCAAAAGTGAGCAGCACTGTTTTTTACCTTTGACTAAAAATTCAGGGGTAACCACAATTAGGAGTTACATACAATAAAAGGGTAATCACAGTTAGGATTGTATACATTAAAATTAATTGAATATTTTTTTCTTCAAATTATTGCATAACAGTATCGTCATTCATTTGAATATAAGAGAGCGTAAGTCCTCTTAAAGTACAATTTAGAAGGAAAGGATTCATTTCTTTTTAGTTCTTTCAAAAATATTGATGCTAAGCTAAGACAGATGTGGAAAGACTCCCAAAGAGCTTTGTATTAGCAATGGATGAAGATAGCTTAACTAATGATCTTGGCATGACTTAATAATGAAGAGATGCTGTATAATAGTAAACATAGAATAAACCTATATGTTTGGAAAGGTAAACATTATTTTTCTTTTATCTTATAGAATTTCAATGCAAACTGGATGTAGGACTAGCACTTTTTTATTATAAAGATATATATCTTTTCAAATATTATCTGCTTACACATAGTATGCAGTGTTGCATCTGGAAGATGCGTATCTGGGCCAATGAGAACATGAACACAGTACTGTGTGCTGCAGATATTTGGTTGTATCTGAAGAAAGCAAGCTGATTAGTCTGATTAATAAACAAGGTTCATTAACTCAAAAATAATGTTATGATAATACTTAGTCTGCTTCAGATAATGAGATCTTTCAGATCTAATTCATAAAGTAGAGTGGGTAAGAAATGCAGAAAAACTATAAGATTACCGTTGGGGGCAGTTAAAAAAATTAAATTGTCAGAGAAGATTCATAATCGGATAAAACTGCTTTTGACTGAGACTTGTGGTCCTCCAGTTTTATTTTATTTAAAGAGCTTAAAGTGGGAAAAACACCTATAATATGCAAATTGACCTGTGTTATATTAAAGCAATCATCAGTCTGACATATTTCTGTTTGTATGAACTTTCTAAGACAGTTTTTTTTTCTAGACAGTCACCCAGATCTACCCCAAATGCTTCTGCAGCCTACACAATCCATTAAAATGACCCCAAAATTGCATTTTTTAGTTTGTTTTCAAACTTACATATGTAGTTCAGTCACCCTTGAGAAGAACAATTGTTTTCATTGTTAATAAAGCAGAATTTGATATATTTAACAAATCTAAAGTATCTGCATTTATCTGTATGAGCTTATTTTATGAAAATATAGCTTATGCTTTATTAATTTCAAGTAGTTCAATTTTTTAATATGTGGTCAATTTTAATACTCAAACTGTTATTTTTATATGACAAATCCCCTTTCAGCAGCTTTAAAAATAATCCATTAAAATTCTCCGTAATACAGCTGAGACCTTTCTTAGAAATTATTCCAGCAGTCCATCCTGATGTTGATAAGATATTGTCACTAAACAGGATGAAATGAATTCATTTAATCATAGAGATCATTAATACACATAAATGTATCTCAGCATTTCTGGGAACCTGAAATAACTAGAGTCAAATTTTAAAAGTAAATATCTAGACAAAATCCTTTCCTTGTAAGCAATTTGGGTTGATGTTGGGGTTTGGGGTTTTTTTTATTGTTGTTGCTTTTTTTTTTTGGAGGGGAGGTGTTGTTGTTTGGTTGGTTTGATTTTTTTCCTTTGGGTTCTGTTTTTCTAATTTCCTGTACTACATTCTAATTTTATTAACACAATATAGGAACACAATGCATCAAAAGGTATAGGTTACTTGAAGTAATGATCTCTTCAGGGTCTACTTTTGTGGTGTTTTGTGATGGAGCATGATCTTTGTTTTTGCACCTCAAGATAAGAGAGAGTAATATACAAATATATCGAATCAGGCAATGTCTTTAAATATTGCATGAAATCACTACCTAAGTCTTTTTCTCTCTTAGTGAAAGACATGCAAGACTTTCAGGTGAACATTTTAAACATCTTTGGAAACTGTTTGATAGGAAAGTAATTGTATAAAAATATAGCTTGGGTGACTGCTTACTGCTGTATACTGATGACCTTGTACAGGAGATTTTACAAGCATTATTTCTGAACTTTAGGCAGGTCAGGCCAAGTGTAATATGTTTTAGTTTTTGCATTTTTCCTCACTAGCATACTATAGGTTTTTATGGCAATAAATTAAACTCATTTTCTCCAAGTTAAGTTTATTTTTACCATAATTCTCACTAGTAAGTGATCTTAACTGTCTTTATCTCAACCAATGAGATATTTAATCTAATTTTCTCTCCCCATCCTGCTGACAAGTAAGAAAGTTCCTAGCTGGATGGAGGTCTGGAAGCCATCCAAGGTGAACCCACCACACACTCACAAGATTTAAGGAAAAGAAAAGTAAAAATAGGAACCTTGATTATTTTAGCCTCCTCTAGTCTGTCTTGCAACAAAGGATAACATCTGTAGTAAAAAAGTTCTAAAATGTTTAAATTCAGATTATTCATTGATACAAGTAACATAAGGAAATTTTTATAAGATTCTTGAAATATAGGGAAAACACTGTAACAATAAGTCTATAAGCAGGATAGAAAGGCCCTAAATAAACCCGCTCAGTACTGTGATAGGTTGTGCTGCACCTATGGCAGCTGTGTCTGGAAGATGGCACGGGAAAAGACAGGTATTCTAAGGAGTCTGAAACCTGTGTACCAACACATCAAGGCATCTTGTGTTGTTAAATAGTACCATCTTAATGTTTTCATTAATTTTTTTGGAGGAAACTCCAGCCTCTTTCCTTGGAGCAGGCTAAACCTCCAGTCAATACCAAAAGTAGTGAAAAAAATGGTCTGCAGTACCAAAAATACTGAAGAAAATAATGGCGCTGTCTGTTGCCATCATTTGCTATCTCCATGTGATCTTCATCATTAGAAACATAAGGACTAATCAGTATTGATTAATATGTATTCTGAATTCAGTGTAATAGAAGTGCAACCTAATGCCATCTTCAGAGATGGAAGCACTTACCAAGGAAATTTAAGTGATTATACGTATGCAGCTACTATTTGATACTTGATTTAATATGTGATGTTGGAACTAATATGATGTTGGCTCAGTGTAAAGTCAATGCAATTCTCCACAGAATCTATCAGAAAATTGAAGGGCAGATAACTCATGAAAAAGTCCTAAAGGACCTGTGTTATATCCAGTCTTTGTTAAGATTAACGTGTCCAGAAAACTTTTTACATATCAGTGAACTAGCATTTACCTATCAGTGAACCAGTTTAGCAGGGAAGAAAGTATCCATGGAGGCTCTTGGATCAGCTCTTGTTCCAAGAAATAACATACATTTTCAAACCCATGCATTCCCTGTATGTTTTATTGCCTTGAAGTTTCTTTGTACATTCTTCTTCTTCTATGTGGTTCAGTCTTCATATCATTTTTATTAGTCCCTGCTGGATTTTTTTCATTTTGGCCATTTATATTGCTCATTGAAATACTATTGATTCTTTGGGTATGCTTTTAAATTTGTTTTATATTGCTTCCTTCAGGTTGTTTTCTGAAGATGTGCCACTTGTTACCCTTTCCATTCTGCTTCCTTTGGTATTTCACCTTTTTTTCTCTATGAAAACTAATATTTAGAAACTTGTATTTGTTGAAGGTATGTTCATAAAGACAAATTAAATTTCTGTTTCTTGCAGACAGGCTAGTAGCAGAAATTTTTGGTTTTTGTCACTGAGTACTTAGTTCCTTTTCTGGTTAACCTGCTACTTGTTTATTTTATTTGTTTTAATTTTAAAGGGTTTCTTGTTTTTAAATTACTTTTTTAGATGACTTCTGTTAGTTGAACTTTTCAGTTCACCTGTTTTCTTCATGTAGGATAAATAATTTAAGTATTTCAAATTTGATGAGACTGTTTTTAAAGGTTTCCTTCTTCCTTTAGTTCACTTGAGGCAAAATATTGGGTAGAGTGTCATGATAGCTTTCAATGGAGAGAATGACTCACTCTTCTACTCAACTTTTCTTTTAGTCTTTCAGTGAAATGAGAGTACGAATAAAATGAAAATTTTCATTTTTTTATATTTCAGTGTACATGAATATGCCATTAGTCTTTTCTTTACATCTGAAAGTTCTTAACATAATGTCTTATTCTGAAAAAAATTAAAATCACAAATGACTTCAAGAAGATAATTTATTAAGAAAACATAAAGAATAAACATCAACTGAATGAAATTGTAGCAACAAAGATTTCTAACCTAGCTGTTTCCATGACAACCTCCCTTTTTAGGTTTCAGAAAACATTTCTGCATTACTCCTGCACAGCTCATTTTTGTTGTATGTTATATAAATTGATATATATTTCCATTGTATTCATGTAGAATATTGGATGAAACACGTGAAAAAATATTGTTCTATTTGTATTATAATAGATGTCATGATGCCTGATTTATATCAGGAGCACTTATACAACATGCTTTCTTCATGTTGTTTTCATTTTCAATATTAACATGATCCAGAGAATTTTGTTTGTTTGTTTGTTTGTTTTAAGGGCAATCCTCATTGTTGCAAACAAAATAGGAAATAGTTGGATATAATTTTGCTTGAGGTACCAGTCTTCTGTGTCAGAGTTTAAACTGGGAGAGCTTGCATTCAGAAAACATAGTTTTAGCTGGCAGAAGATAGATGAGATGAAGTGAATACCAACTGATGTGATTTACTCTGTCACTAAAGACATTGCAGTAAAACTGGGCAGAGGTCTCCTTAGCATTATTCTGATGCCACTCTTTCATCTTTACAAATGAATTTTGGAGGGTTTTTTTGTTTTTTGGGTTTTTTTTAATTCATGTTATTTTCTTCCATATTCTTCATATGATAGCTTTAAGATTCTTAAAACAATTAATCTATTTTAATAAAGTGCAATGTTATGCTTTAACCACTGTCTGGATCTGAAAAGGACAAGTAGAAAATGTGTATGTATTATAACTAAATGTGAATCATCAAAAAATTACCTGAAGGATGATACATGTAGCAGGATGATAAGGGCAGAATTGAAGTCTGTACAAACAGTGAAAATTAACTGTAGTAAGGCACAAGTAAAAAGTTCTATAAAATGAAACCTCACAAAAGTTACCATACCATTTTATTACATTCAGCATAATTGGCATTCCTTTTTAGAGGGTAACTCAGGACTGGAATAGGGAAGCTACTGCCCAGATTGTTGAAGCACAGTGTTTGAGACAAACTACATCCTATTTGCATGTGTTATGACTTCAGCAATTAAAAATAAAAATTAAATTATTAATAGCATGGTTTTTCTCCAGCCACCCTAAAGTCTAGACTGCCCGTACTATTAATCTGTTGTTGCATCCAACCTCCATAGGCAGTCCTCAAATCAGGTACTCAGTCCAAACAGAACCAGAAAGTCCTGAGACCAGATTCACAGTTCACTTTCAAAACAATAAAGCAATGCTGTTGTAATTAACAATAACATAAAGGTCATCGATGATCAGTTTTGCATAACAATTTTTTAAGAAAGGAATACCTGCATAACTCAATGGAGTTTACTACTGCCTTCTGTATGAAATGTAGGGGCAGCTTTACCCATGATCCTAGTTATGATCAAATTTACCGATTATCTACATAGTTAAGTTGGGATCTCTTTCCAAGGTGAATTGACTTTTCAACGAAATATTTTCATTTTCACTAATTATAGAATGTTATGTCAACTACTCTTCTGTATATCTTTCTTAAATATAACCTGTACACTTGAGACAGTCTGTTCAACTATGCCCTCTCTGCCTGGAAATGTTTTTTCTTTGGTGCAGGTACTTTTATCAGCACAGAATAATAGAAAGGTTTGGGTTGGAAGAGACCTTAAAGGTCTTTAGTTCCTGCACTCCTGCAGAGACACCTTTCACTGGACTAAGTTTTTTAACACGGCCTGGCCTTGAACACTTCCAAGGATGAAGTATTCACAACTTCTCTGGAAAACCTGTTCCAGTGCCTCACCACCCTTACAGTGAAGAATTTCTTCCTAATATCTAAACTAATTCTGCCCTCCTTCAGTTTGAAACCATTGTCCCTTGTCTTTGTCACTGTCTACCCACAGAAAAAGTCCCTCTCACTTGCTTTCATAAACCCTCCTTTAGGGGCTAGAATCCATCCCCGCCTTGTCCTCTCACTACATACCCTCATACCCTAAAGTCTTTTTCTGTCCTTTCTGTCCTGTTCTTGCAAATCTTGCCAAAACTCTGCCAAACCCCTGCCCAGCTTGTATTTGTGTTTGGAATTGCCCTGTCCCAGATGTAGAATCTGAATTTTATACTTTTTCACTACCTCTCAAACTTGTCAAGGTCCCTCCGGATGTCGTCCCTACCCTGCAGCATCTCAACCGCACCACACAGATCGGTGTAGTCAGCAAAATTGCCTGAGGGTGCACTCAATTCCATTGTCCTAGCACCAACAAAGATGTTAAACACTGATGGTCTGAAGAGTGACCCCTGAGAAATGCCATTCGTCACTGATCTCAACTTGGGCATTGTGACACTGACTGCATCTTACTGACATTTTTATTAAATAAGTTCAATATAAACTTTCTTGGTTACATGTGTAATTTCAGTCATGTTTGCAGATTTCTTATGATACCTAGAAATTCAATTTACATATCAATGATAAAACCAAATTTGGATATACAAAAACTCATTTTAAAATATACACATAACATCTCTCTAGTTGCCTATTATTAATATATATTTATGACTCTTCATCTAAGTGATCAAAATTGTTTATGGAAATTTATTTGATTTAGCAAAAAAAAATCATAGGTTGATGAAAAAAGTCTGTATGTACTTTCCCAGGAAAACATTTAAATAGAAAGCTCACTGATTTATTCCTTTCTATAGATGATGAATTTTTCTCATCAATAAATGTTATGAAATCTTTCTTTAACTAAATTCCACATAAACTTATTTACCCTGGACATCATTTTCTTTTGTCTTCCCCAATATTTTTTAATTGAATGAGAAATATATCCTTATTTACTTGAATGTGGTTGTTGAACCATGCTGTACTTCACGGGAATATATCATCCCTCTATCATTTCTATGCCCTCTTTTAGAACCTTTTTTATACTCCTATATGTTAGTGCAGCCTTTCCAAATGTGTTTTACTTCTTTACTGTTTATAAATTGAAATTGATAAAAGGGCTTGGAAAAGATACTTATCATTGTAGATAAAAGATATCCTTGCAGACCAACTTCGAATGGCAAATTTATCACTGATGGGCACTGTCACACAATGAAATAATAATCCGTTGTGGTTAGCAGTGCAGAAGACCTGTCTAAAGTTCTAGTCTGCCTTCATATCTAGGCACGATTATCCTCTCCAGTCTAATTTGCATAAACTGTGGTTAGACATGGGATTGGATAGATATCTGGTTACTCTTTTTACTTCCTAGGCAGGAATCCAATCCATAACCAATCTGCAAGTTCTTCCCGAGAGGATTCAGAAGCTTTCTTCCTTAAGCTTGTAACTCAGACAGTGCCAACTGTGTCAGCTGGACTTTCAGAGAATAAAAAGCATGCTTTGACTGCTGGATGGGGGGTCTGTACATCAGCCAGGAGAGAAACAGAGCACAGTACAGATTGCGCATAATTCCAAGAGAATTATTGAGCTTTGCTAACTGGGATTTAGTCAAACTTTAGTTGAACTTCTTGGTCAAATTCAAGTTTTTCAAGCAAGTTCATTTAGCTTCCTCCTCATGAAATTAGCTTCTTTGTCATCCAAAACAAATCTTTACTTTTTTTTTTTTTTTTTTTTTTAATTTCTATTGGTTTTGGCTGGTATGGAGTTAATGTTCCTCACAACACCTCATATAATGCAGTGCTTTGGATTTGTGACAAAATAAGGGTTGATATTTTCCAATGTTACTTGCTAAGTAGTGTTTGCACACTACTGTGTATTTTCTGTTTCCCACACTGCTGACAAGTAGGCTGGGGATGCACAAGGATTTGGTAGAGACCATAGCTGTACTGCTGAGCCCAACTAACCACAGGGACACCCCATACCATATTCTCAGCAAATAAAACTCAGGATATTTGCCTTCACAAGTCACTGTTGGGCATGATGGAGCTCTGATTTCCTAGAGAAAGCTGAGCAACTGACTGCTGACATGAAGCAGTGAATAAATTCCTTTTTTTTTGTTTACTTGTATGCACAGATTTGCTTTCCCCATTAAACTCTTTTTCCAAACCCATGAGTTTTTCTTACTTTTGTTCTTCCAGTTCTCTCATCCCACTGTGGGGTACTGGGTGAGCAGCTGTGTTTGGCTCAGCTGCCCACCAGCATTAACTAGTCACATCACCATATCTTTTCCTCCTTATTCTCATCCCATAAAATAAGATGCAATTATATTATAAAGATTAATAAAGGCATTAATACATCAACATTTTAGTGAAACAAATTTGTTGCCTATTTTGGTATGCTTTGAGATAAATTTAGGTCTGCTGTTGCAGAGCTGCAGTAGCATTCCAGCAGCACTGTTAGTTCCAGTAGAATAACAAATAGTTAATCCCACCAGTGATTTTCCACCTTCAGGTATATCTAGGAAATTATCAGTGTGTAATCCTCTTGTCCACCCACCTACATCTTTCTAATTTTTTTTCTTTTTTTTTCTTTTTTTTATTTTACTTCAAATATACAGTCCTTTAACACAAATTATCTTCTCAAGCTGTATATCAACAACTTCTCTGATGTCAAAGTACATGCAATAGAATGGCATGTTTGGGTGATTCTATACCACATGAGCTGTATAGAATGACAACTGCCTTCATTCTCCATGACTTGTTACTTTTGTTGAATTGCGTTTTTCTGTCATATTACTCTACAAACTCATATCTAATCTGCCACCCATGGCCACCCACAGACTCTACTGCAAGAGAGAGTGCATCTCTCTCTTGAAGTTTCTCCACTTTATGAGAAGCTTTCATTTCATTCCTGTGGACTTTTGATGCAATGAAAAGAATTCTAAGTATTCTTCAAAGTATAAAGAGGATTACCTTTATCCACTGCTGTGGTAAATGTATATAGCCATAGCTATGAACTGAACACTGGGAGGTTAGCATCACTAGCCATGCTTACCTTTATCTTTAACTTTTTTTCTCCACTTATTCTAATGTAACTGAGTAAATGGAACATGGCATTTTAAACTTTGCATTGTTTTAATGCAGCACTGAAATAATGTAATCACAAAATGGTTTGGGCTGGGGGGGATCTTAAAGATCATCTAGCTCCAAGCCCCACTGCCATGGGCAGGGATACCATTCATTAGACCAGCTTGCTCAACTCCCCATCAACTCTGGAACTGAACACTCCCGGGGACAGGACATCCACAACCCCTCTGAATAAATTGTTCCAGTCCTTCACCGCTCTTGCAGTGGAGAATTTCTTCCCAACATCTAATCTAAATCTGCCCCTTTCAGTTTAGAACCATTGCCCCTGTCCTGTCACTATTTGCCTGTATGAAAAGTCCCTCTCCCTCCTTTTAATAAGTCCTGTTAAGGTACTGGCAGGCCACAATGATGTGCTCCCAGAGCCTTTTCTTCTCCAGTTGGAACAACTCTGACTGCCTCAACCTCTCTTCATAGGAGAGGTGCTCTGGTCATTTTCATGGCTCTGCTCTGGACCCATTCTAACAAGTCTTTCTTGTCTTGAGCATTCCAGATTTGGATGCAGTAATGCAGATGGGAGCCTCAAGAGGAAAGAGTAGAGGGGGAGAATACTCTTCCTTGGCCTATTGTCCATTCCTATTTTAAACCAGCATCTGGGGTTTGTTTGTTTGTTGGGCTTTTTTTATGGTTGGCCTTCTGGGCTGTGAATGGCTCCTGCGCAGATTTTCATCCACAAGGATCCACAGGAAGACTAGATCAGCTCTATGATGTAAATGTGTGCTGTATATATCAATGGTTACTAACACAAATAGTAACAGTACGCTGTTACTTATCCAAGTTTTCCTTTTCTCCCTCTTATCTCTGAGTTAGTAGTCCTTTTTTTTTTTCTTTGTTTTTTTAAGGAACATATGTTGAAAAGTGTATTTTAAGAACACTTTTCACATTCCAATTTTTTTGCTTGGGACAGATAACATAAGTAATCACTGAGAGCTGAAAGACTGTCAGTGGTAATTGCATATTTAGGTATTGTGATTTCCTTATCATAGATTCAATGTTTCTATATTTAAGGTAACAAGTTCAATTTTAGTAACCTTAAGACAAAAATCTATCGTGAATTCTCCACTGTGATAGAAAAGGAGAGCTAATGACAAAGCTTTTCAGTCATTAGAAGAATCAGAACACAGCTCTACCATCCATGGTGTAGATAGAATTAGAACTTTTAGACTTGTGGCTTTTTTTGAATTTGAAATTAATCCCTGAATTTAGTGAGATTTTGCATGTAAAAAACTTTATTACATAAACTCATGAAGTTTATTTTTAAATGTATCAGGACAAACATAATAATCTGTTTAAATGCTTAAAGTATTATTTCTTAGTCTCCATTCTCTAATTTTAATTATCTGAAAGATTTATAACAAGGATAGAACTTTTTAACAAGTTAAAAATAATAGATTTTTGCCTATATTTTGGCATATGAAACATTATCTGTCTTTAGAAGGAGAAATTAATGGTTAAGACTTTCAAGAAATAATGAGACAATTTCATTAAAAGTTTCATTATAATTTAGAGAAAAAAATGGAAAAATCATACATTTCAGGGAGATTTATACCTATTAAAAAAGATAAACTAGCATGCTTGTATTAAATTGAATACTCCAGTTATCTTGTTGCCTTTTATAAAGGCAGATGGTTTTGAGAACTTCTCAAGGAATATCGGCAAAAAGTCCAGTATCTACAACATCACTATCATTTATGAAAGTGTATCAATCAGATAATTGCACTTGCTAGCTGTGCATGTAATGAATTAAATAATTATTTATTCTGCTTAATGAAATCCAGAGAAATAATTAGGTACACTAAATGTCTTCTAATTATTCATTTTCTACAAAAGAATTAATGTATTTCAGATCATCAAAAGAACAGTAATTCCCAACCAAACTTGATTACTCAGTGCAATGCATGTGAGAGTCCTCCAGATGAATAACCTTAAAAACAGTGGAAAGGATAACAGTGGGTTAATTAGATTTCTTGAGGATGTACCTACCATCAAGATAAAACTGATGTTTAGAGGTTTTATTCTTTATAATACTATGAAGTTTAGCTGATTTTCAAATTAATATCACAAATGTCAAAGAGGTCCTACCAGCTTTTCACTTCTATACTCTGAGACACTTGAAATCTATTTAAAAACCTGCTTTTCTAAAGCATTGAACAAAAAGAATAATCCATAGGAAATAATGCAGATTATAATTACTTTGCAATATGTGCTTACTTCCTGTCTGCCTCTCCCCCATCACAAAAAAACCCAACAATCCCTAGTAATATTAGAAGGGAATTTCTTGCTGAAAGAAGACCAAGTAACACAGTCATGCTCCCAAATCCTGGGCTTTTTTGTATTATAGGTAACTGCTTTTATTGAAATATTTATTTTGGAAAAACACAGTAATTGTTCAACAATTAGGTGTAGTTACCAAGTGGCATCTTATTAAAAGAAAAGTTGAAATCTTGACTCTGGTGAAACATTGTGGACTGTACTGGTTATTTACAGTGAATCATGCATTTTTCAAGGTGAACACAGCTTGGGAAAAGAGAATATTTTATGAACTACTAGCTTTAGAATAACTGGAAAAATATCAGAGTGTTTAAATGTTGTCTTGGCTGACAAACTGGGTTCAGTTCATCTTTATTTTCCTGAAAAGAAAAGGAAAATGAATGTTCTAATAGAAAAATTTGTTTTTGAAGAAAAATACCTTATAGCCAAAACTAAAACAAATAAACAACAACAACAACAAAGCAGTGTGCCATGGTGCTTCATTTTATTTCTTTCATAACCTACTGTCTCTGATTTTATTTCCATGCTAAATTATAGTCTTCATGTTTTGTGAGATATGTGTTGCATCTTTTGAGTCTCACAGCTACATCTTGGAATCTGAAGTCAAACTTTCTTAACAAGTTAGGCTATTTTGCTGAAATGATTGAGTGCTAAAATTGAAATGCTAGCCCTGACAAAATGACAAAAGCAAATGAGAACTGTGTATTTTCAAAATGTGAGTGAGCAATTGGCTGGACAAAAGCACAGAACAAATGAGAGGTCTGGGAAAAGCGACAAGAATGGGAATAATTCATGTAAAGCCTGGGGTACGGATCTGACTGAAGTACTATTAAGCTGCCTTAAGAAAGAGCAGAGAGCTGAGGTGGAGAATGGATAGAACTGTATAGCTACCAGCAGATTGAGGTGGCCAGGCTAAAGCATGCTAACACTGAAAACACATTCAACTGGGAGAGGTACTAGGAAGCCAATATTATAACTTTCCTCAAGAGGAGGAAAGAACATGAGAGGAAAGTAATAATAAAAATAGAGTGCAAAATTTTAATTAAAGACTATGTACAGATAATGTTGTATTGGGGTTTCTCTGCAGTAAGGGGAAGGTTGCATGCTCAGTGGGTGACTACATTGACTAGATGCAGGTCAAAATTTCTATGTATTACAGGAAAGATAACTGACCTTACAATATTTGAAATCAGTTAAATCTTACATAGTTTGCATCTTGCAGACAGAAATGTTTCTATTTCTGTAGTCTTGTTGCCCTGGAATATCCGTTCAGATTCCCTCTGAATGATCTGTCTCCTCATCCAGTTTTACTGGTAGATGTTCTTTTTGTCTAAATGGCAGACAGAAGAGTCTGACAAAAAAAGCTTTAATGTCATTCAAGTGATTGTCCCTCATATATATATAAATTTATATCAATTATATAAAATACTACTATTTTTATTAAATATAACATAAATAAACATATTATGATAAATTGTAATACAGGTGCATGCTCTATGCAAAAAAAAAAACAACCTGAAAATAGAAATGCAATTAAGAAAACCATGAAATTCTTCCAAATATTTCTGGTTTTAGTTGTATATTTTGGTATCTATATCTATTAAGATCAGTTGAAGAGAATTTATTTTGCATCTGCTTTATGGTATTCTGCATGTTAACAGATGGATCAAGCTGTTAAATAGCCATGATGAAAAAGCTAAAATAACCTACTGCTCCAGTATTTCCTTACAATTGGGTGATACACATGATTTTGAAAGGGCAGTTTATGTATTCTTAATGCTAAGGATACTAATCAAAGTGGATTTGGGGCTAGTAGTGAATTTTGTTCTTTTAGCTGAATTTCAGTGATTACTTAATCACAGTGTATAATTGCCATGGTTAGTAGTCCATCTCACATAAATTATATTAATATTCACAGAATTCAACTGCTATTTGAAAACATGGAATATAACTTAGGGAGTTGGTTGCCTGGCACAAAAGGACTGTAAGATCAAGAGTCTGAACCTTATATATTAATTTCCCTCTATTTGAACATAATGAATCATATTTGAACACAATTAAAATCAAAGGTCATATGCATCAGAACAAAGAAATTAATTCCCAAAGGACATGCTGGCCTGGAGTGATATAGGAAAGTTCTAAAATACTATGCAAAACATGGCATGATGTTGTTTTATTATTTACTTTTTAACTAAGTGAATCCTCTTTGCTGTCTTTATTTTTTTAAGCTTATAGTAACTTCTACTATTTAATTAATACCAAATTGTGATCATAGTGTTCAGTAATACTTCAAAAGTAATTCTAAAGCCTTAATTTCTGCCTGAAAATTTGAGGGTTAATATCACAAGACAAGAAACTTTTCTAGAACCCCAATAAAATTCTCAGAAGTATGAAAGAAATTGAGGTATAGAGTAAAGATAAATTATTTCCCCATCCACCTCAGTGGAAGCGAAGAACTGTAATTTAGAGTTAAGAAAAAAAAAATCCATATGATATATATGATTATATGGTGTTTTGAAAGAATCTTTGAGGCCACCACCAACACTTTCATCATATTTGCTGTCGACACAGACCGAGAACCAGAGCCTTTAACCCTGCTGGAAGCATCACTGCTGTTTGTAGACAGGCTGACTACTGAGCAGTATGGGTTTACATTCTTATGTGGCAGATTTGTTGGCAAAAGACAACACAGATTTAACAAAAGTAAATTGGGTTTAACCAACTTGTTTGCTTTCAGTGATGAAATAGTTTGTTCACTGAATTATAAGAGAGCTGTGAATTTGCTTCTTTGACTTTAGTAAATCATTTTGGCTTAGCATCCTGCAACATCCCTTCTGACAATTTGGTTAAGAAATGGACTGCACAGATGGACCACAATTGCAGCAAAATGGTCTATACTGTTGAGCACAAGGAGGGTGGATAAAGTTGAACTGGCAACCACTCATGACTGGGTTTGTTCAGGATTCAGTACTATTCCATATCTTTCTAGACTATATGGATGGCAGGACTGAATGCATCATCACCAAGTTCATTCATGACATTAAACTAGATGAAGTGATTTAATCAGAAGGAGGAGCACCCATACAGAGAGATTTTGACCTGCGTGAAAGGCTGGGTCAGCAAGAACTACAAAAGTTTAACAGGGCTGAATACAAAGTCCAGTAACTGGAATAATCCCAAAGACTATCATGAGCTGGGGTCTTTACCCCTACAGGCAGGTGGGAATATATCTCTGCTGTGAAGGCACTGGGACCAGAGTGCATAGTAAGCTGAACATGAGCCACTGGGACATACTTTGGCACATGCTTCATATGCCTTCATACTTCAGAAATGGACATCCTGAGCCTGAAACCACATCCTGGACTGCAACACCTAGCAGATGGTGAGCAGATCAAGGGATGTGGTCTCTCAGCTCTCCTTATTGATGAAAACGTTCATTTATTAAAAAAAAAAAATCCTAGCATTATACTTAGTCAAGCAGTGTGAAAAAAAAAAAAAATCTGAAGACAAGGTATAATTTCTTAACAGAATACCCTGTAGGCTGTATTTGAAAAATTAGTTTTATTAAATTTCATTGATTTTTTTTAATAGTAAGTATGTTAAGTACAAATGTTATACAATAATTCAATAATGCAGATAAAAAATGAAGGAGCAGTACTGGGCATAAAGAATAAACATCATCAATGGGAATTAATCATTTGATGCATTTTACATCAAGTGATTTCCTACTGAGGATCTGATAATCTGCCAGTTCATTATATATAATGTATGTAAGTACACGAATTTCACAGAAATATGAATGAAGAAATATGTCCAATAGGCTAATGTAGTAACAATATTTTCCATTGTTTTAGCCACAAAATACATTGTATATGGAAAGAAATGGTTGAGTTGCACATTTTCTCTTTTTTAATCTTCCATCTGGAGAGACATTTCTCCCCCTTCCCTGTGCCTCAATCTTCCTTTCCTGAAGTGCTAATAAAAGAAGCGCCCAATGTAACTCCTCAATTGAAGGGGCAAAACAAAATAGGTGCAATAGTTACGTTGATGTTGATTTATTTTCTATTTATTTTAATGATAAACAAAAGAAAACAGAAGGGAATACTACAACTTGATGTCAGGAGGCCAGTGGGCTCTGGCTGGCTCTCGCTCCGGCCACTCTGGTCAGGAGAGGCTGTTCTCAGACTGCGAGCAGTCCAGGTAAGAGTAGAGAGCAGAGCTGCTTTCTGCTCTCCAGGTCCTGGATACCCTTGACGTCTAGGCTCAAAGCAAGGGTCAGAGAAGGCTCCCTCAAAGCTGTTTATTCTTCCAGGAGAGAGAGAGTGCGGTGTCCCATGCTTAACGTTTAAACAGGGGCAGAGGTGTGGGGCAGGTAGGTGATCAGCCCCAGGTTAACACAGGGCAGGCTCAGGAGAGGGGGACAAAGGGACAGGGGAGGAGATACTTTTGGATGGTACCTGAGTTATTGCAGGGGGAAAACAGGGATGAACCATTGGGATAAACAACTTCAAAACAGCTTAACAGAACCCACCACCACAACTGACCTAGAAAGTAAAGCAGGTACAGCAAGTATTTGTTCCACATACAAGACCAGCTCTTACAGTAGTCTACCAGACAGGTCACATCTGTTATCACTATTTATACTGTAGTCTTTTCCCTAGGGCTCAGCAAGAAGACATTGTGCACCAGGAATTCTCTGTGCAAGTCAGTTCTGGTATAGCCAGGCCAGTACCTGCTCCCAGTTCTCTCTGCATAGTGTCTCATACAAACATCTCATCTTGTACCATTGCCTAGACCATGAGCAGGGACTTTTCGGCCCTCACAGGAAATAAAAAATCAGCCGAAGATCACAAATCAAACCAAATTCCCACCCCTATTCATAGATGTGAAAAAAACCCATAAAACATTTAGATGAGGTTTTTTGAGACCAGTCTGGGGGGAGCACATTTTGTGTTTCTTTGTTTGGCTGTTTTTTTGCACATCTAAGCTTTTCTTGCCATAGACTCTAGTCTTGGGAGTTGTAAAAAAAGAAAAATAGAAACCTGTGCATCCAAACCTGTACACTATCATCAACAAAAGTACAGAATGTTACCGTAATAATATATGGTTTTCTTAATCTTGCCAAGACAAATCAAAGTTTAGTGCATAAACCCGTGAATGATTGAGCTCTTGCTCCTAATTTCATTGGTAACTAACTATGCCAAGGCAATTCAGAGGTAAATCACAATACATTAACTCCCTCCTGAAAATTTAATTCTCAGGCAACATGACTGTAAAATAATTTTTGTTTTGGGTGGGAGAAAAATATTTTAATCTTCCAAGTACTATGGTAAAAAAAAAAAAAAAGTTATCATGTACTTGACTGCGTCGTGTTAACATGATTCTAGTATATGTGTGAGCTATGCACAGCTTCAGTTTTTTTACATTATATAAGTAGGGCAGGATTTTTTAACATTAAGAGTTAAAAGTTTTCAGTTTTCCTTAATCAGATTCTGGGCAAGCATGTGTTTAAGCTAGGGTGAAAACTCCAAGTATCAAGCTCCATGGCATCTTTTTTATCTTACACTATACTAGAAACAAAATTATTAGTATTCCAGATTCTCTCAAGAAGAAAAGGGTGTTTTAGCTGCTGCTGGAATTCCTTGAAATGCTAATGATAACGGTATAGACATCTTCAGTAAGAGGAGGCTTTCACCCTGGTGGAATATCCCACATAACACCAGACTTTGTAGATAAAATCAGAAGCTGGAAGCATGTGGAGAGTCTCTAATAACTATCTTGTCAGTACCTAATATGGGTTCCTTAGATAGAGATGGTATGCATATAATTCATCTTGAGCTACCTTTCTCTGAAATAGTCATGGATAAATTACATAGCTGCATAGTAAGCAGGGGAAAAGAAGTATTTTTAGAGAATCATTAATTTAATATTTTTTTAGATGCCTATTTTGTATAAAATCAATCCCATTTAAAAACTTCATGAACAGCTTCTTCTCAGAAAATCTAGCTGTCTGGAAGCAAATAATTTTATATGTTTCTATCTATATGAACTTTCTCCTAAGGCTTCCTGTGTGTTTCCATGGGTGTGATAGACATGAAATTATAATTAAGCTTGGACTGCCCTGGGTTTCCATTGCACTGGAATGGGACTGCAAAGATAAGAGAGTGTGCAATTTAGCAAATTAATTCCGGTATTGAGAATGGCTCCATCTCTGAGCCACTCAAAGAATTTCAAAGAATATCCTTTGAGCTGTAAAGACCCTTCCTCCATGAATAAAACCATAACTCTAACATCTCTGAATAGTGAAAAAGGAACAAGAAGTTATACATATGCCTCTGGGTATGATTTTTAACTGTAAAGGAACTTTTGAATTGAAAAGGTTTTTTCATGATGAGAACACACAGAGAGGCTTAAAAACTTCTGGTATACCAGTGGCTGTTACTCCCTGTGTATGTTAATCTTTAGGATCATCTTAAGAAGAAATAAAAGAATGAAAGCCTCCTGACAGCGTCATGTAAATAACAAAATTTGTTTTACAGTGTGGTGTTCATCACTGCCATATGATGGAATTCATGTAACATTTAAAGCATCTGGCCTTTCTCAAATGATTATGGAGCCTTACTTCTATCTTCCTGTTAGAAAACACAATTTTTCTCTCAGGAAACAGAGATTTGCTAAGTCTTATATCTTTTAAATCAATTTTATATGAATAAAAGCTACCAGTGGTGTAATTAAAACATTGTCAAAATTGGATTATTCTTTTTGGAAATTATTAATTATTTCTTCTGTAGCTAGTGATCTGATACAACTTTCTAAAATTGAGTAGAAGTGGGCTTTGTCCTGTATTTTCTGTTTGTACCAATAATTAAGGCTGTGGGAGGCCCTGAAGAGGTAATCTATGTCAAAATACCATTTAACTTGAAAGTTAAATCAATTTGCTGAGGGGCTTGTCCAGTAAATAGCTGAAAACCTCCATTTTTTTGGCAGAGATGTCACAGCTTCTCTGAGAGACCTGCTCCAGTAATTCAGGGATCCACATCTGACTTCCTCCGCAGATTCATGGATGACCACAAATTGGGGAAAGAGCTGATATGTTGAAGGGAGGTGCTGACATTCAGGGTAGCTAATAAAGATGCAGAAATGAGCCAATAGAGCCTCTGGAACTTCAACAAAGACAAACGGGAAGTTCAGCCTCTGAGAAAGAGCCCCCTGCATCAGTGCTGAGACTGATGTGTTGGGAAGAGGGCTGCAGAATCGGTCTTTGGTATGTGTCTTGAACTCAATTAGCATGAGCCAGGACTGCACTCTTGTGGTGATGAAGGCTAAAAGCACAGAAGATTGCTGTGGTAGTTTGACCTCAGCTGGCAGGTACATCCCCCTACGTGTGCGCGCTGACTGCTCTGCAAGGGGATGGGGGAGAGAATCAGAAGTGAAAAAGTAAAAAAAAGCTTGCTTTGAGTAAGCAAAGCAAAATAAGAAATGAGTTCACCACATCCCATCACAGGAAGATGTTTATCCACTTCCAGAAAAGCAGAGCCTCAGCACACGTAAGTTGGGAAGACAAACCCCATGAAAAACATCACAACTGCCTTGTCCCAACTTCTACCTTCTTTTTCTGACTTTTGACTGTTAAGTACAAGGTCAAGCGGCATGAAATATCTCTTTGCTCTATTGCGGTCAGCTGTGCTGGCTGTGTCCTCTCCCAATTTTTTGTGCACCTCCAGCCTCCTCTCTGAGGAGGCAGACTGGGAAGAAAAAAAGGTCTTGACATTGTAAAAGCACTGCTCAGTAGTGCTGGTATGCTAACACTGTCTTGGTGAGAAAATCAAAACTGCACCATAGGAGATATTATGAATGGAATCACATCCATGGCAGGCAGAGCCAGGACAGCTATATTAGTGAGATCATTGCCAGCTGGCTGAGGGGAGCTGTTATTGCACAGGGGAGGCCACAGCTGAAGTAATATTTCTCCTTCTGGGCCCCAGAGAAAGGAATATGTTCATAAAGGAAAGCAAATCCATTCAAAGATCACTAAAGTAGTTAGATGATATACATAACCTGAGAGGAGACAAGAAGAGGCTTTGTTTGTTGAGCTCAGGGAAGAGAAGCAGGCAAGGCTTTAATTCCAGTCCAGTGGAGAAGGTGGAGCAGACTTTTCCCTGACATGTGCAACAAAAGGGCATGGCCTGTTAGCCAAAAATTGTAGCAGAGTTTCCAGAGAGATTGTAGAATTGTCCTTGGAGTTTCTCAAATACAACTTGACACAGTCCTAGGCACACTTAGCTGCCTTTGAAGGTAAAGCTGCTTTAAGCAGGAGGCTTAAATGACTCCTCTCCTTCTAACCTAAATTACTTCACAATTCAACTGACTGGCTATTTCTTCTCCCTATTACCCATTAAACCAGTCTGGAAGAAAATACATTATCTATTTCTATTTGTGATCCTTCTGGCTTCATAATTTTAAAGAGCTTCTTACCTGAATTATTTAGAATATGAATGTAAACACGTGAGCTCAGAGTCTCTTGTAAAGCTTTCTGAACTGTTTCTGATGCTATTTCCATAACGGATCTGCTTCTTACAACTAGCACAAAACCCAGCAGTTTCCTGTAGCTTCCCAGACAGAGTTAACAAGCAGTTGCTCTGGATCTATCTAATACAGAATTAATTTACCTTTACTGATATCTCTTCAGGGAACATGTTTATGTTAGTACATTTCTGCTGTAGCATTTAAAGATACTATTTTTTAAAATAGGAAAAAAGAAAGGGTTTTTTTTAATGCCCTTGAAAGGGATCTAAGAGAATAAAAGAGCAGTCATTGTCAATTTATCTTTGAAGTGAAGCCTTTGTGTAAGTAAATATGAGTCATTCAGATTTGCTACCTGCTGAGGTAAAGTATTTGTTTGCTGTAACACTGCAGATATAAAGTTTTTGAAATAAAATTTCTGTAAAATTGAGTTTCCGTAAAGTTTTGAACTAGTGAGAGGACGTGAAGATGTTTTAATATGTTCTTTCCTGAAACACCTTCTAAATGATGACAAATAGCGGTAGGATGAAGCCTCTGTTAGATGGTGCTTCATAGGGTATGAAGCTGTACTTCGGGGATACTGAGAAAATGTAATGAAAAATCATTAGGAATTTTAAAAGAGAATATCAATTTGCTTTTATATATCAAGAAGTCATTATATACAATTGCTGTGTTCAAATGTCTTTCCATGATTTTGTTAATAACCTTAATTTCCAAGAACTTTATAACTCAGCCATTTTAAATCATATTACAAATTCATCTTATATGTCAAAAAGCATGCATGTGAATTTTGTTTAAAAAATTTGAATATACTTGGTCTAAATATATTGACATTATGGGCTAAGGGTCAGACAGTACTAGAAACCTGAAAAGATATTGTTCTTTAAAGCTCATGTGCTGAAGTGGTGATGTTAAGGTCAAATTTGAACAAAGCTTAATTTAAAATAATGGGTTGGACTTGCCTGTCAGCCACTTCAGTCTGTGGAATAACCTGTAGTTCAAAAAACAACCTAGACAGAAGAGACAATGAGAAGAAAATGTCTGGGGAAAAAGTGAAATGTCAAGGCATGACAATGCTAAGAAAGGTAGCTGTGAGCTCTGCAAGTATCCCAGAGACTGGAATTAAAATTGTGCTGAGTAATTCAGGTCACTGATGAAGTTTAAACTGGACATTACGTACATGGGTCTATTTTTGATAATTAACGTAGTTTTCACAATCACACTTGAAACCATTTTATTTTTGTTTACGCACAACATGAAATCGGAAATTTCTATCATTGCCACAATTTTCACATTTCATGAGTTAATTGCTCCAGCATGGGGTCTCTCTCCTGATTTAGCCAATGTCAGTCCTCAACATGGGCTGCAGTTCTTCACGAACTGCTCCAGCATAGGTCTGTTTCAGAGGGTACAGTCTGTCAGGAACAGACTGCTCCAGCATGGATCCCCTGCAGCGAGACAGGAGGTCACACAACTCCTGCCGGTGAATTCTCCCCAGTGGGCATTGCCAGCCTATTTTGGGCATTCAGCAGTTCCAATGTGGGACTCTCCCTAGGCTGCAGGTGGATCTCTGCACCCCCATGGCTCTCCATGGGCTGCAGGGGCACAGCTGCCTCACCATGGGCTGCACCATGGGCTGCAGGGGAATCTCAGCTCTGACACCTGGAGCACCTTCTCCCCTTCACTGACCCTGATATCTATAGAATTGTTGCTCTTACATACTCTCACTCTTCTGTTGCCATTGTGAAGCAATTTTTGTCCACCCTTCTTAACCACCTTATCCCAGAGGCACTGCCACTGCTGCTGATGGGCTCACCTTGGCCAGTGGCTGGTCCTTCTTGGAGCTGGCTGTCACTGGCCCTGTTGGATATGGAGGAAGCTTCTGGCAGCTTCTCACAGAAGCCACCCCTGTAGCCCCCCTGCTACCAAAACCTGGCCATGCTCCAGTACTTAAATGAAATTACATTTAAAAGTATGGTAACTCAATCACTTTTATGGCTTGAAACCTTATTTCTTTTCAATCAAAACCTGTTTGCACCACTTTATTTGTCTACCAATACTATTTTTTTAATGGAAATAGGTTTTGTGATGCAAATGGATGGTTAGATGTTTCTACCTCTTGTTTAAAAAAAATCTAAAACTTTTTATGTCCTATTTTAGAGAGCAACATAACTTTTAATATATATGAAAAGATTCATATATATGAAAAAATTATGCCTTTCTGTACAACAGGTAAAAGTATATATATATGTCATTTGTATGACTCACAAGGCATCATATGAAGAGGAGAATTTTTTGTGAAATGTATGTGACTGAAGACATAATAATTCATAGATGATGAAGTAATAAGAGGTGTGCTGATTTGGGCTTCTTAAGAAAGTTTGTAAATGACCAGTTTCACATGCCAATACCAAATTAATCCACTCCTGATTTCACTAGGCAACTTTCATTTATTCTAAAATCTAACCACTATAAGTGAATTCGAGTTCCTCTGAATTCTTGTCTAAGCATCAGCTAGATATGCTTTTCATATGTTAAATATGTTACTTACCTGCTTATGCCTTGTACAATTCAATAAATTACCAAATTCTTTGAGATAAGTGTTTAAATTCATAAAGTTCCTGTTTTGTTTATTTGTCATCAAATATTCAACTTCTGGCTTTTCCAAGAAAAATAGACTTTTAGAAAAACTTGTTAAATGCACTTTACAGCTGTATTTTTCCATACAGTGCTGCCATTTGTATACTTTATAAATGTGGTATTTTGTATTTGATAAACTCTACTGAATTATATTTTAAAACCCTTAGCACATATTTATTTTGCTATATGTCAGAATAACTGCATATTGGGTACTCCAACATCTCTGCTATGGTTTCAATTGACTTTGCATTTCATCATGGCATTTACTGTTCCAAGCTTTATCAACATATTCTGGAATGAAAAGTTGGCTTTCTAGTCAAAAGAAGAAAGTGGTGTCTTGTAATGTATGTTGCAGTGAAATATATTCCTATATTTATGAAAATACATTTTATCATCTTTTTACACCTGTCTGCTTTGATAAATTTTGCACAAATGATTATTTATTCTTGTAATCAATTTCAAGGACAATGTAAATATTCGTTAATTCATCATACCAATATTAATTTACTAGGATTTTATTCACATAATAGGGAGTCTCTGATGCATTTATTATAACCTCACATACCCTTTCAATTTCACTGTGGTAAATTAAATCCAGGAAATACATGCTTTTTCCATTCACAGAATTTAGAGAGTGATAATAAATTATTGCCATCAGTCATAATAAGTGTGTAACTGTATGGGAGAAAAAGCATCCACACAGGAGGGAGTAACAAATATATCCCTCTTTGATTAATCTCTTTTAGTGCGTTCAGAATAAGTGCATTAAAGGATCCATGCATTCAGTTCTGCATGATTAAGAATTCTGACAGTCTTGGTATTATTTGTTTAATTTTCAACATAGTGTATACGCTCATATATAATAAAGCTTAAGATTAGACATTTAAGAAGAGTAACTGAGAAGGAGACAAGGGCCGGGGAAGGAAAGGAGAGGGAAAGGGAAGAAGAGGGGGAAGGAAGGGGAAGGGAAGGGGAAAAGAAGGGGAAAGGAGGGAAGCAGAGAGGAGGGGAAAAGAGGGCAAGGGTAGAAAGGATTGTGCATCCTAAAGCAAAAAGTCTGTACAGAGGAACCAGGCTTCATGAAAAATGTTCCTTAGGAAGTTCTGTGTATCTGTCTGTAATGCCTGTCTGCAGCAGATTGTAATTATAATATTGAGATGGATTAGTTAGCTAGAATTCTGTTTTATTTCACTAGAGTTATTCTAGTAAACATGCAGATAGAAGGCTTAGTAAAATAGGCTTAAAACTCCGTTATCTATTCTCTGAAGCAAATGGATATCTCACTTAAAAATTCCCCAAACCTTCTTTCTTACCAAAGTCAAAAGGATATCAGGCTTGTGAAATAAACAATAAACAAATCCCACTATGGACTCAGAGTTCTCATTTTTAAGTTTGTTTCTCAAGATGAATAGTGGCTTTTATGTATTCTTGCAAGGTGCCTATCGTAAGTTATTGTACACAAAATTAAATGGTAAGCTCTTGTTTCCTTTGAAGTTGTTGCAATATTATCAGCATAAATTTTATTTAAAGTGTAGTAGACACAATAGGTGCCCACTTTTCCTTTATTGGCAAGCAAGCACTGGAGAAATATCTCTCTGTTGTCATTTACGTATTTTTTAATGTTCCATATCTAGAACTCTGGTGAAAGGGGTGCACAGACTTGTCATTACAAGATAATGAGTTGCTCAGCCAGCATTAGGCAATCAAATCAACAGTTTTTTAGTAGCAGACAGAGTTCTACATGGCTGTTGTTTCAATCAGTATAGAGCTCCCAGTGGTCTTAATACATTTTCATTTTGTCCCTGCATCACTGAACCCAGAAAGCATCTCGGTAAAGAGTAAACCCAAAAGGGGGAAATAGAAAATGAAACAGGGATATGCATGAAATCAGGTAAAAGGTGCTGTGTGGTGATCTACCACTTTTCCTTCTTTTGGCACAGTAGCATAGTACTGTTTCACAGACACACCAGGCCAGGTAGGCTTGGATTCATCTCATGGATGCCCTCCCTAGACTCAGATCAGAGATGGTTGGAGCTAATGAATGAGGCTGGCTTGAGTTAGGCACAGCCTGCCTGCTCCACTGGAGTACAAGAATGAAATGTAGTAGAACTCCTGTGGAAATGCTTCATGCGCTGCAACATATATTGCAGATATGATCTTGCATTTTTTAACATGTTCTTTCTTCAAAATTGTGGTTTTTTATTATTTATTTGGATGTGCTGAAGAAAGCAAACATTGTGAAATGTATACAAGACTGGATATTGGTGTTAGGATTTAGAGTTCAGCAGAGAAGGGCTTGGCTTTGCTACAGCAGACCAATGAATCCACTTATATACCCATATAAATTTAGACAAGATAAATTTATTAAGGCCATATACAGATGCCACCCCACAGAATGCTCTTTGAAGTAGAAAATAGTTAATGGAGCCCTTATTTCAATTGCCATTACACAGAAGAGCATAAGATTAAGGAATGTTCATTCTCATAGTGTCTATTCTGCATAGAAAATATTTCTTAGGGCTACACCTGTGGCTATTTAGGGACTATATCTCCCCTGTTTTGCATCTTCAAAAGGCATTCATTCCCAGGTACAGAATGGGGCAAGTGGCTCTGGCATCACACAGTCTTTTCAGCTGATGCTTGGTTCAGCCATATGATACCCAGATGATATCTCAAAGCTTACATAAAGGTAATCATAGTATTCCAGGCTTTTTCCTAACAGTGAGTTCTAGACATTGTTTTATACAGTCTTGAGTGTCTCAGCCCATAGGTCCCAAATGAAGGTACCATTATGTAATAGTCCTTGCTTTGAAAACTCAGCAGATCAAACTAGGTCAGAACACATTCATAAATGCTTAATCCTGTAATGAGAAGTGCCATCATTTTATAAGCAGCATCCATGAACCTATTAGTAATTTTCTTTACATTCCAATTGCAAACAATTATATTGTCATCTCTCTAAGCTCCCTGTAGAGAGCTGTTTCAAATCAGACTTGTGAGGGGTGTCAGAAGAGAACAATGTACATATAAAGATATTTTGCCTCTGTGTGTCTGGTGATAAGGAACCAAACTGTAATGCTGGTCGTTTGCTGGATATAATTAAGACATAGTTGGGTAACAGAAACTGAAAATGCACTACTAGATGAATGATTGCAATTTCACACATTCTGTAGTAGAAAACTAGCATATAGTACCTCAGATGAAGTAGAAGTAGTTTCCCTCTGGTGCAAAGCATCTCTGACAGGAATGTGACAGATAGAAGCAAAGTCTATAAACAAAGGCAAAAAGAATAAAGAAACTTCAACTGCTGCTAGGTTTGGAATAGGGTTCATCTGGTGAATTATTGAGTGAATCACTGCACTGCATTTCTCAGTATTTACTCTATAAAACCAAAGATGTCAGTGGTGTAAATTCATGCCTTTCATGATTTTTATATATTTCTGTAGTTGGTGTTGGTTGCCTACTGATGCAGCAATTAATGGCAAGAAATAAATTAATTAAAATTATATTGAAAAAAATATTCTTATATACTTTTTTGTCACATTAGGTAGATATATGTACCACCAAATATTCTCGTTCTTAGCAGATGGACTAAGCAAGATTTCGAAGCAAAGTCCCCGCTTAACATTTCAGCTGCTTTAATGTTCATTTATTAATTAGACAGTAGGATTGGGAAAGTGCATAGATAGGATATAGGTTTGATGGATGAGGAGTGAAAACATTCATCAATCAAAGAAAAATGGCATCTTTCACTGTTGTTTAAAAATAAGTAGAGCAAAGGCTACCTTTTGGTTTTGGTTTTGGTTTGGGTTTGTTTTGTCTTTGTTTTGTTTGTTTTGATTTTGCTTTTGATTTTGTTTTCAGTGACAGCATTATTTAATAAAACAATCATCCATTCATCCATGAAAAAGATGCAAGGTTTTGGTTCCCTTCTCAGCCTACATCTCCCACTACTCAGAACAATGCCAAGCCTTACTTATTGGACTGGCATATGAGTTGGGCAAGATATATAAACCCCTTCTGTATCAACCATATACCACTGCATGGTTTGAGATTCAGCGTTCACAGGAGTAAGAAAAGCAAGAAAGAGAGTTTGTGCTAAGTCTCAGCAGCTAACGCTGATGTGCTCCCACTGAGACTATGAACTTGCCTTCAGCTCTTGTTCAGAAGAATGCTCCTGTACTCAACTTCAAATAGAAGTAGAACCTGAACTAGAACAGGTATAGTCAAAACCCCATGAGAGCCATCAGACACAAGTTTATACTTTCCATTTTTGTTTCCCAAATACTGCATTTGTTACTGCTCATTCCCAGAATGAAGCAGAACACAGGAATCTTGGAGTAACCCAAGTCACAAGCTCCCAGTACAGGGCTTGCTACTGCAACATTCAAGCTTAAACATGTTTAATTGAAAAGAGACATGACGCTTTCTCCTTATATTCTCCTTTCTCCCTTTCCCCATGAGCGCTGTCTTACAAACGCATATACATAGTATATGCTTCCTTTTAAAAGAGCCCTTGTCCTTTGGTACAAAAATGTCCTGTTCCTTGAACTTCAGCCCTTGTCATGCACATTCTGCTATGCACATCTCAGTTCGACACAGGAACTTTTGTATCTGAAGAGAAATCACTTTCCTATTTCCTATTGACTCATTGTCATAACTTGCTGCCTGGAACTCTGAGAGCTACAGGTTATCTGATTCTTACTTACAGAGTAAGACATAGCTTTGAGCAGTGGGCTCCATTTTGTGACTGAGGAAGTTCAGATATCCAAAGACTCAAACTAGTAAAACTCAAAAATGACATAATGTTATTGTTGTACCTGTGGGGAAAACAAACAAACAAACAAACCACAATTTAAAAAAAAACAAAACCTTGAGAACACAATGGATGAACATATTTTGAAGAAAATAGAGCATAGAGATAAATAGCATTCAGTTCACAAGCGCAGGTTTACTTATATGAAATTTATAACTGTGGTTATTG
The DNA here is from genome assembly GCA_013397315.1 of Donacobius atricapilla. Lineage (NCBI taxonomy): Eukaryota > Metazoa > Chordata > Aves > Passeriformes > Mimidae > Donacobius > Donacobius atricapilla. Next base: position 822,030 of record WBMY01014895.1, on the reverse strand, counting down.
AAAGCTATGAAGCTAATGAATACTGAAATTCATTAACTATTCTTAGTGTAAAGTACACATATTTACTATCACAAAGAAGAAGAACGTTGAGTAAACTTCAATTAAGTCTTCTCAAATTATGTCAACGCACGTATATGTGTGAGGAGAAAAGGTGTACTGATTTGGTTTAAAAAAATGTTGATTTATTGGAATGGCATAATTTTTACAGTTTGATCCCAGAAATTGTAATAAAATTTATCAGAAAAAAAAAAAAAAGATATTGAAGGCATAGGAATTGAAAGCCTGATGGAAAGATCCTTTTGTTGCTATATTTCATAAGGACTGTACTGTTTATATGACCTTTTCAGTTCTGACATTACTAATACAGGGTTATAAATGTCTAAATCTCACAAAATTTCTGCCTTTGTTATAAATTAAAATATATGTAAGGCAAATGAGAAAAGTGAGAGACAGTCCTACAAATTTGAATTTATGGGTCTACTCACTACTGTCTCTTCTTCAAACTTTATGCAGTCTTTTTTCTGAGTGAGTTTCATAGCTGTTGTTCTGATATATTGATTTGTGCAAGATGTACCTCATGGCTCTGTGGCACTCTTCCTCACCAAAAATTTCCTTCCACACAATGGGAGGAAAAAATTGTAGGAAACTGACACTACAGATAACAAAAATGTGTCAGTAGAACAACAAATTTAGTTTGATTGGACTTCTCAGGCATCTAATTTTGTTTCAAAATGGCTTGTATTATGCCATGCAATATTCAATGTAGCTTGAAATTATGTCCTTACCACTGCATCTTAGGTGGATGATTTGCTAGCTGATCTTGCTTAGACCTAGTGTCTGTGTTAGGTAATTTTTATTCCACACTTGTCTATCTGCAGCTATTAATATTGCATGATTTATAATTTCACAGGGGATTTTTGAGACAAGGAGCATTTTCTCCATAAACCTTTCATTTTTCCTATGCATTAGAAAAAGATTGCACCTATAGAGATGTACATGCATGAATAGCTGATGCAGTTGTAGTTTGCTCTTTTCTTAAACTGGCATACCTCATGCTTATCAGCATATCAGTAAACACTAACACATTTGCTGCTCTGAAACAAATGCATTATAAAATTGATGCTCTCTTTCTCCCTTTCACTCTTTCTGTCTGTAATGTACATCTTTTCAACTTTCTGTGAGTTTACTGGTATGGAGTTTTCAGACCGTTATAGTTCTCATAGAAGTGCACAGTATTAAGAATTTTTGATGCAAAAATGAATTGATATTGTAAGCTATTTTGAATGTGTTATATCATATATAATGGCTGACCTGATAGAAGAGGTGGTAATTTACGTTGCATGTTAAAAGTAATATGTTTTTATTAACCTCTTACATTGAAGTACACTGTGATATGTAGTATCTGGGATGCTCGTACTAGATACAAACTAGTAAGAGGCTAACCTGGAAGACTTCAGATGCCTTTAGGGAAGTAACAACCTTTAGGCTTGGTCTTAAAATTTCTCCATGTTGCAGTTGGTGTGCAAAACAGCTTCTGCTTTTATTACAGTTTCATTCTTATATTACTTAAATTTAATGGTATCACTAGGATATAGGTGCCAGGTAGGCAAGGGAATTGGAACTAGATCAGATTTGAGACCCATTCAAACCCAAACCTTTCTGTGGTCCTATGATACAAGGAACTGGCTCGAGATTTAAAATCTGCAACAATCTTAGAGTAAGATTCAAGCACAATAGGGGCACATCAGCCACAACATGGGATTTCAAAGAGATTTCATAACCTGAGAACCAAAGTGGACTGCTTTTGTAGCCTTATGGTTGGATGGCTCACAGCAGCAAGGTGTTTTTCATAGATTTCCTGCAAAGACACAAGTTTTGTTAAAACAACTAGATCTCTCTCTTTTAATAGTTTTTTAATCATTAGGCTAAAAAGCCATTCATTTTTGTCTCTATCTCCACATTTCCTTACCTTATTTTGTGTACTTTTTCTTCACTGAGGAAGAGAAAAAGGTGAAGGTTATATCTTTCACAAGATATCTGATGACCTTGAGGTTAGGATGCTTTCCTGGTAATAGATTATGTCAGTGCAAATAACTTCAGCACCTGAAACCCTGTAAATCAAGTTTTTCCATGTAATTGGTTGTGATTCAAATTATACAGCTATAAAGGAAGAGGAACACTCAGAGAACATCACAGACAGTGCTACACAATTAGGGGCTGAAAACTGTGGTCAGCGCAAGGGACTGGTAGCAGAGGGCAATCTGGAGTGAACAATGAACCAGGTCTGGAATTCATTGACAAAGTTAAGCCAGAAGCCAACAGGGCCAGTGGAAAGACTGCAGACAAAACTTCAGAGTAGGGCTGGTGGGTGAACCTGCTTCCACCGCAGGGCTGAAGTCCATCTTGGAGACAGCACGATCACAACAAGGTATTGGAATTACATGGGGTTCATGGACCCATTGCAAAGATCAGAGGAAGCAGCAAGCAGGCTGAGCAGGGTCACAAAAGTCTATTAGTGCCAACAATGCTCTCATAAATGCCTGACAATCCCTTGTGTCTTACCACTTAAAACACTGAAAGATGAGTAGAGATACTGATTGTCAATAAAAGATTCCAGGCTTTACTCCTGGAGGCAGATATTAGGAATGAAAGGGATTCAAGGCATGGCCTTCTGAAAATATTTGTTATCATCCAGTTCCAGGTGATTTCCCATTTGGCAAATGATTATTGCCTATTCACAGTACCAGTGTCGCCCCAAATCTGGTATAAGAGCTCTCATGTTTCACTTCAGGAGTTTAACATCGAGGTCATTTATTAGACTGTGTAACAGGTGACTTTCTGAAGATCTACAGTTTAAGAAGAAAGGCATAAGCATTTTGAAGGTACACACGAATTTTCACAATGCATCAATAGCAGAATGAAGGCAGTTGAAGTACCTCTTTTTCAGTTATCTTTCATTGCAGTAGAGAACATGACTTTTAAATTGGGGTGGCATATATCATTCTTTTGATTTGGTTTGACTTTTCAGCTTCCAATAAGCCATAGTCTATATATTAATAGAGCTCTTTTGCATTGAGGTACTTATCGGTTCAAGAGGAGTGCAGTATTTTGCAAAATTTAGAATTGTGACCATTGTCCTCCCCAAACATTTACTCAGTTCTAAAATAACTGTAAGGCATTTTTCTAGTTTTAAATAGTAAAAAGGAAAAAAAAGTAAGACTGAGGTTTCCATTCACTTAAACAAAACAGTGTAACTAATTGACATTACCTTATGTTCCTGACTAAGTATTTAATTGAAATACTAGTGACAACAACAAACTTCTAACTTAATTCTGCATACTTTGCAATTAGTCTGAGTTGTAAATACTGGAAATTTTTTTTGTAAAGTTAAGAATATAAAACTTATTTTTAAAATGCATAACTTACAGTTTAAATGCATTAACTCACATGAGTTAAGAAACTCTTGGAGCCAGAATTCAGATTTATTTTCTTTTTAATTAATAAGCTCATCTGACTGCATATAGACTGTGGAAGAATTGAGTCATGAACTAAAATGATAGATCATAAAAATTTTTAATCGCTGCTGTCTCAGAATTAAAAATTTGTATTTTTTTAAAATTCTATACCAACAAAAATTTATTAAATACATATTGTATTTAGTCCTATTTCATGCCTATGCAGTCAAGAAAAAATGTCTGGCAAAGAGAAGGCTGTGGTCAGACAAAATTTCATAGTGTTATGTGAAAAAGGACAAAGTCTGCTTGGGATTAAAACCTATGAAGTTTTTGTAAATGTCAAATGCTCTTTGCAGTGTAATCTCTGTTTGCAATGCTGGTTTGTCCCTTTTGCTCTTGCTGCTCAGTAGACTTTTTTTCTCTTTTTAATATGAACCCATTATGTGGTTGTCATTATTAATCTTGGTTATGAGCTACCTCTATAATTAGCCTTTTCTGTTTCAGCAGAATCTTTTATACAGTCAAGAATTTTTGAATATGAGTAAAGAGTCATTAATAGCACCCCCTGAGATTTTTGCCTATAAAGGTAATTTTTAGTAATTTTTATTAACTTCCATTTTGTTTGCTCACGTTATCTCACAGCATCTTTATGCATTAAGATATGGATGTTTAGAACAGGGGCAAATATCTCATGCTAAAAGTGATAAAATTACTGCAGTTATGCCATATATCAGTCAATACCCAAAGGGCTATATCAACCTTATATAGAAATGAGGGAGACTCTTCCAAGATTTATAGGAGACTGTATTATCTATCTCTAAACTTTTTCATCTCCCGTAGTGCCAAATCTATATACTAGATTTCATCTTGCTGTATAATTTCCTGGAAAGTACCTTAAACCTCTAAGCCTCTGTTCAATCATGACAGGGAGCTGAAATTGAGTACAATGACCTCTATTATTTTGATTGTTACTAAATGAAATGGAATATAGCTTGCCTTCCTTTTGTTCTAAAGCAAGGGCTGTTTTCAGAGGGGTTTAGATCGAGCCATAATTCATTTTAAAATAAGAAGAAAGTTCCACTGTATAGCAAACAATGAAAAAGAAGAATGGTAAATTATATTATCTTTTACTTCTTATTCTATTCATATGACCATTAACCGAAAAAGCAGATTGTTCAAGGTCAGCAGCAAGCTAGGTTGAACCCTTAGACCTCAATAAAATTCTATTTTAAAAGTAATGCAAATATTCAGTAGTTTTAATATACAACATTTTTAATTGAAAACAGAGCATAAATATATCTGAAGTTATATGTACTTACATATGAGGCTTCCTGTCACAGCAGCCTTTTCTTCTATTCTTTCCTACAGTGCCAAAACTCATTTAAAAAAAGTTGACTGGATAGGGTTTGTTTGTTTGTTTGTTTTATTGTAGAAGCAATGTATCTTTCTTCTTATACAGTTTAACAATGTTATCATAGACAGAAAAATAAGAACAGGAACGAAGAAAATTAATAAGGAACCTTGATCTTAGCCACAGGTGATCTCAGAACTTGTATAGGTGGTGTTTAGGACTGGAAGTCTGGGCTTCTATAAGAATGCATGATCAGCAAAAAATATCTATATACAATTAAAAGTATTTATGATAATTAATAGTCAGGATAATCTAAAGTACAGAAAGCTGTAAATTTACAGTTTCATTACTCTAGTTTTACTTTAAGAATTTTAGTTTTCTTAAGATATATAGTTTACTTGTTCTGTCAGAAACTAAGTACTAGAGATGTAAAATGCCTTTTTTAATCTATATTTTGCCTCATGAAGGACATTTTTTGTCCTTTTTGTGTTTTTTGTTACATGAATCTTTGGTAAGTTTCCCTGATTTTAAAGGTATCAAGATGGAGCTTAATGGAAAAGATGTAAAAAAATTTGCTTCATCGTATTAAAAATCTGTATAGTCTAGTATGAATCAGCAAAGGGTGNTTGAGTGACAGGAGACAGAGCAGGGAACAACTATACCTAGGAAACCAAGGGGGGTGAATAGAACAAACCATTCTAACATATCAAATAAACATAAAAATCCACAGTGCTACAATATAGGACTACAAAATAATGTAGCCATTGGAGTATGATTTCTTCTCAGTGACACTTTTAAAATAATTTTTTATAAATAAGAATCCTCTAGATAATAAATGATTAAAATAAAAGGTTTTTTGTCTGGTAAATTTTCCTGCTCCTTGCCTGCTCAACCAATTTTGACCTGTCCCTGGTCAAGAATTTAAAAATAAACCCACATTGAAGAAAGAAAGGAGAAGAAAATAATTTCAATTGACTGGTTATTTTAAAATTTGTCAGATGAAAATAATCTATTTCATGCTTTTACAAGAGCTTTTGGCTTATTTATGAAGTCTCTGAGTTGTAATCTTGGATTCATTTCACTACACTGTATTTCCCTTTTTTACATGTTTTCTCATTCTTAGTACTTTGGGAGAAACATTAGCATTAAACTTTGACACTGTTAAAAGAAGTACTGAAAAGAACCCTTGCAATATAAACCAGGTATATCCATTTGCTTTTGTAGGTGCTTCAAAGTTCTTCAAAAGTAATGTTATTTCTCATTTCCTATATTCCTATATGAATTCTTTTCTAGGGTAGGGAGAGAAGTATTTGTGGGGTTATGGCCTAAACACTTGGGCTAACAGCAATTTTATGAGAGCAGTCTATCACAGGCAAACTTCTTTTAAACCATGAATAATTCAGAAGCAGATTAATCTCAAGGTGTTTAAAAAGGCAATTGTCAAAAGCACTTATGTAATTTAGAAGCTAGAGTTTTAACCAGGAAAATATATTTTAGAAATCTTACTTTAGGACAGAATTTTTAATGCGTGATCTAATGCTCTACTCTGTCTCATTTTTAAAATGAAGCAATAACTCCTGCTATTGTTAAAAATCTTGGTTCATTGGCTGCAAAATTAAGTTTAAAACAATGGCAACTTCTTTTCCCTAATTATCTATAATGCAAGGGGACAGGCTAAAAATATACATCATATCAAAATTTAAATAATGCCAGTAGCCAATGCTGAAGATGGAGTAAGCATGGCTAAAGGAAGTTATTTGCATTGTGCCTCCATTAAATAACCATGTTGTAATGAAGTTCTCCAGTCTACTAGAAGTATGATTATCAGTCTAGACAAGGTAGACAAACTAAAGCCTATTTAGTATGGACATTCTGTTTCTCTTAAACTTGAGGCATTGTCAGGACAGCACACTCTGTGCTCATTTTAAAGGGTCAGATGAAAAATTGGTGTGGACTGTGCTGAATGTCTAAAATTGATTAGAGTTTATAGAGAAAGATGTAAGGGTTCAGTTTATCAGGAAGAAGTAATGGAGTATTGTGTCATAGCTTGTAAGTAAACTTCTGTGATAGAGAATACAGAGGAATTTCTTATATCTTCATCACTAAAGAGACCACTGCTGCCTGTTTTCTACTTCTTTGCATGTGTAAATAGGGCTATATGTCTTTCCAGAAGGACCAAGTAAACTGTACTGCTGTTTTGTCTACAGAGAGACAGATAGGTTGAAGTCCCCTCTGTCAATAAACTCTATACACAATATACTTAATTTATCATGAACCTTTTAAATTTACTAAGAAAACCCAAAAAACTAACAAAGAAACAAACAAACAAAAAAACCCACAAAAAAAACAAAAAAACCACCAACAAAACACGTTCAATGCACATGTGTTTTATATAGGTAGTAAGGGGGTAAATGGAAGGTCTAACAAAAATATGTGTGCTATAACACTAAAAAAAAATTAAAAGGATGAAAAAAATCTAAGTCTAAATTAAATATTTTAAATTATAAGACTTGTCTAGGGTTCATACGGCAAGGTTTTTGTGGCAGGAGAGGCTACAGGAGTGGCATCTCTGAGAAGCTGCAGAAGTTTCCTCTGCAATGGTTAGAACCAAAACCAGCTGGCTCTGAGTCAGACCTGCCCCTGGCCAAGGCTGAATCCATCAGTGAGAGTGGCAGTGCCTCTGGGAGAACAGATTTAACAAAAAGTCATTGTGCAGGGCCAATTGCAGCAAGTGAGTGGAGTGAGAATAAGTGAGAGGAACAACTCTGGAGACATCAAGATCAGTGTGGAAGGAGGGTCAGGAGGTGCTCCAGGTGCTGGAACAGAGAAACCCCCGCAGCCCGAGGTGCAGATCATAGTGAGGCAGCTGTGTCCCTGCAGCCCAAGGGAGAAAAGACCCACTGAAGCCTGTGGAAGGAGAGCAGAGCGCATGCTGGAGCAGGTGGATGTGCCCCAAGGAGGCTGCAACCCTGCAGGAAATCTGATTTATTCTCTCCTTGAGAGAAAATTGTGATGGGTTATTTCTTTATTTTTGTGTAGTTGGTAAATGGCTATGATAGATGATATTTTATTAAAAACTGTTTTGTAGTTGAGAGTTCAATATCTGAAGTGTATTATTTATAAACAAATCACAAAACATATTGGTTTGAAGAAACCTTTAGGAGATAATTTTTCCAACTCCTGCTCAAAGGGGAGCTACGTACAAGTTGTTCAGAATCTTGTGCAGTGAATTTCTGAAAATCTTTAAGAGTAGCACATCTCAAACTTCTCTGGTAACCCTTTCTCTATCTTTGCCTTCTTAAACAGTCCTTCCAAAGTACTATTTAAAGCTGCTAAACTCTAATTCAAATGAAGACCTATCCACTTTTTAGGAGAATAGTTTGAATCACTTTATTTGTTTCTGCCCTTTCTCAATGGGCAAAATTGTGGCATTTCCTTTCTAACTCATGTGGCAATATGAGTTAATATTACTATTGTGTTTCCACATTTTTTCCTAAATTAATACCTCTGTTAAGTATCTATAATAAAGTACTTTCTTCTCTCACATTGAGGTTGTAGGGTTTAATGAGATAAAAATGTGCAGGACTCAAAATCTTCACATAATAGGTCACATGTAAGTGCAAAGCATTAATTATTATTATTTCTGTCCCTCAGAGCATATTTAAAATGCAAAAACCATCCACATGAGGATGTTTAGATTATTTTTTATCAACGCTGTTTTTCTATTACTTTTACTCAGCAGTGTACAATGGGCCTCATGTATCTTATCTATATTTATTTAATTTTCTAGAGTTCATACCTCCCAAATCCATGGCTTATAATAAATTAGAAAAATTAAAAAGCAAAAATTCTGTAGGCAAAATAACTTATTTACAGAGTAGGAGAGTTTCCATTCAATAAAAACAGACAAATCATTAAATGTGCAAGGAATTTTTCAGAGCAATGGCCTATGAAAAAAAAAATGTCTTTATTAATTTGATGTTTTTCTATCATAACAAAAGATCGGTGCTGGGACACAGGTTGTAGCCCTGTAAATATGATTATTGCCCCCATCAGGGGGATGCAGTACAGGGGCTCAACCGTGCCATGGCCTGAGCTGAATGTCTTTGGTTTAACCCTAACCAGTGACTGCTGCCTCACCCAATCCATCTTCAGCTTTGGGGCTGTTGTGTATGCTATGGATGGACTTGTTTCCACCCTGGCTGTGTCTAAATTCATGTAAAAATAGACAGACCTCTTCCACAGGACTTGATCATATTTTCTCAAGCTACATGTATAGGACATATTTTTCAATTCAAAGTGTCTAAAAGCTGAATTTTAACAAGACAAAATGTTGTGCTCTAAATACAGCACAATGACTTGAAATTGGAAATATGTATTACTTAACTTAGAATACAATATGAATGCATGAGGCCATATTTGAGAGTGTTTTTACAGAGGACTACGTCAAGCTGAAAGAGCCAAAACAAGTTCAGTCATGTTAGTTTTGTTTCTTTAGTTTTTTAGGGTTTTAGGGTTTTTTGTTGGTGGTGGTAGTTTTTGTTGTTGTTTTTATTGTTGTTGTTGTTAGTCCCAAGGGTTTTCTTTGGTTTTTTTGGGAGCAGTTCCTGGAACAAATTGCTCCAAAAATTAAACCTGAGTCTTGATTGGAGAGACTCTGCTGGAGACAGTCTGGCAACAAACCAAGAACCTGTAGGTACTGAATTCTAGACATTCTGTAAACCTCTTCTAGTTTCCCAAGGGCATGTCCTAGCCTCTGGAAGAACTGAAATGGGAACTTTGGCTGCCTCAGCTGATACTGAGAAAAAGATTTTAAGAGAGTAAAATGAGACAGATGAGAATATGTCTGCTACTATGAAGATTTGGATATTTAATAGATATTTTGGGTCTTGTGCCAGTATTTCTCATTAAATATTTATTAGGTGAAAAGAAGCAAAAAAGCATAACAATTAAAAATCCATATCAGTAAAAAACAATGAAGTTTATCAGGGTAACACTTAAAAGTGTGTTGACTTTGAGGGCTACTAAAAGCTGGTGTGTCTGGCTTTTCAGTTTCTATTCTGCCAAAAGCTTTGTGCAATTTACTTCTGGAAGAACACAGAAGGGATTCAGGAATATTCTGGAAGGCAAGGAACTCAGAAAATAACAGCAGTTTCACATTAAAGTGTTCAGAGTCAGATGAGTCAGATCGTATCCTGATCCCCAAAATGTGATAGTCAGGGCAGCAAGAAAGACATTTTTGCTTACCTTGTTGAGACACAGCTTGTAGGACATCAATTGTAAAAATGGGAACAGTGTGGTTTAAATTATATTGGTTTGATTCGTTGGGTTTTTTCTCCTAAACTGCTTTTTTATCTTTATCTCTTCTCCTGATTTTTTTTCAACTAGTATAGAATTTTATTTTGAAAAATACTCTGCAATTACTGAATGAATTAAGTACCTGGAACTGAATACAAAGCCATTAAAAAACAATTTGCTGTCAAAATGTCCTTGTTATTGTTACACATTGTAGCTATTAAGAACACTGCCTTGTGTAGATTGCTTTTGCCGTCTCTCCAACCCTTGTCTCTCTAGCCCTAGTCAGACAATGTGTTAATTATACTATATGACATACAGGGTGCTGTTGTCAAATAGGACAAAAGAATTGGTACTTAAAACAATTCAATCTTTTAAAAATATTATTTGTTCCATTAAGAAATTTGCCTATTATCAAGCCCCAGTATTTAATTTCTGCTAAAGTTACAAAATATTTTTATTTTCAATCATACTCAACAGATTTAATATATGCAAACTCATCCTAACTGTTAAGGAATATATACTAGTGTGCAGCAATGCATAATATTTATGAGCAGATCTTGTAGACGACAGCACTATTCTTATGGGATTTATGTTCACTCTTACTTTTTTTTTTCCTTAGAGTTGTTTAAAGGGGTTTTTTTGTAATTAAACAGTAAAAAGTATTTTCATCATTTTCATTCTTTCATATCATCAAAGCAAAACAAGAGACATTTAGAAAATGAACCTTCTGACGCAAAGAAAATTGCAGAATATTATACAGACCAAAAAGCAAATTACACACTTTAAGCACTAGCACATTTGAAGACTCATTCACATGTTCACAGCATGAACAAGTCATGACAACTAAGGCAGTTAATGATCCTTCCTTTTTTCTCAGAATTTATAGCTTAAATACACTTTTAAAACAAACTTTTGAGCTGTTCTCCTGAACTGCCTGTCGACATTATAATTGCAATAAAAGAAACTCACCAGCCATTATCAAGTATATGTATCACAAAAACAAATGTATTTTTACACATATTGTTGCACATATTTTGTACTAAAATTCTAAATTTCCAAAGCCTTAAAGGTCTATTTTTGCCAAACTCTACAAAAGAATTTTTGCTTTCTCTCTATCTGTGTTTACTAAGCCTTTCTATACACAAAAAAAGGCAAGCAAAAACAATAAAAACACCACATCACCCCCACCCCCCCAAAAAAATCCCAATCCAAATAAATAAAAAAATAACAAATCACCCCAAAACAAAACCCACCCAAAAACCCACAAAGCAAGTAAAACAAAAACAAAAACAAAAACAAAACAACCTGAAACAACGCAACAAAAAATCAGGGTTTTCAACCTTGTCCTGTTTGTCCCTCCAAGTACTTCAGAACAGCCTGAATAATTTCACATATTGCCACACAGCCCAGAATTATGCACTCCTTCACTGAGATACTGCCTTTATTTTTAGGTACAGTGATGACAGGGATGAATGAGCATTTTACCAGTATTTTATGTAGCCAACTGAGTTAGTCAAATTGGACTCTCATGATGAGAAATAAACATCACTCTCATGGATGAAGGTCTTTAAATTATACCTTGGTCCTATCTACAGCTAAACTAAAAGGCTGACAAATTAGCACTGTAAGAAATAAATGGATTTTGCATGAGGAGAGAAAGGATAGTTCTCTGTCTTTGTCATATCCTGGTCACATAGAAACGTAGGGGTCTTTTTCCTTTATTTTTATGACCAAAAAAAAAAAAAAAACCCATAAGTCAGTATGAGCAAGTGGACTTCTTGGTTTTACACTTAATTCTTGTGCAGCTTTTTTTAGCTACCAAAAATGTTTCCTATTGTGTTTTTTTTCATTCAGATTCAATGAATCTCAACTGAATTGACTTTGTAACTGCACCCCACAGGTAGACTAAGTGTTCTTTGGGCTGTTAAAGTGCCTGTTGCCCTGGAGCTTTCCTGAAGTGGATATAAAGTCCAAATAGCAGCTGGAAGACACACAGTGAAACTTACATGGAAAAAAAAGGATGTCTGCTGCTTCTTGAAGTTTCTGGTCATATTTACAATAGATTGTGAATGGTAGAGCCAAGAATATGCTTAAATTATTCATAGTCTCCAAGCATTTTTTTTCTTATTCTCTTGGGTATATATTAGAAAACGTCTCAATTATAGGAGCCTTATCCTTTTCTGCAGAGATGAAGTTCTGTTAAGATGATCTCTGGACTTTCTGGAGTGTTTGAAACTCTCTTGGCTTTCCATATCTATCAAATTATCGACTCTAAGCTACTACAGGAGCATGTAATGAAAGGCATTTCAGTGTAATGCATTGCCCAAAAATATAGTACTAACTGTATCTGACCTGATAAGAATCAAAGGCAACTTCTATTTTGGCTGAAATTGCAGACATCGTGGGCTAGATTCTGCTATTCTTGTAGGAATATGACTGCATTTTCTGTAGCAGACCTTGAGTTTCACATGACATTTGAAATATTTATTTTAGGTGTAATGAAGCTTTTAAGATGTGAATAAAAAATGTAATCACTATTTCTCTTTTTTAATAATTTTTTTAAAAAGCTTGCAGGTCTACTTTGTGAACTGTTTTCCAAATTATGCATGTCACATGCTGCTGCTTCAAATATTTCACTGGAGGAACAAACATCAATGCCTTTCAAAGTAAAGCCATAGATTTATAAAGGTATTATCTGATACTTACTTTTCTGTGGTAACTAACTACTGTCCTCTGATCCCGAAAAGTGTCTGTGATTCAACAATCTTTGGTAAACAGTGAGAGCTTCAGAATATGTATCTGTTTTTCTCTTATGAAGGAATGACTTTCACATTAATCTTAGGCAAAAAAAAAAATGAAACCTCATTAAAAGAAATCTGTCTTGACTGATTTCATATCATTGTCAGTTTAGTTGATGTATATTTATGTGCTTGTGCCATTGTACAACAGAAAATATTTTGGTTTTGATTTTGGTTTTGGATTTTTTTAGGCAGGAGACATTTAGATGACTTTATGTCAGTGATGCAATTTCTAAAATTTTCATATTGACTTAGAATAATTTTTCTGCTTGCAATTCAATTTCACTTTGCTGTAGTTTTAGTGTTTGAAGACAGTTTTACTTAATCAGATCTGTGCTGCTTTTTAGTATGTGCTGTCTCCCACAGAATAAACTTGGGGATAAATTCTGACTTAAAACAGATTCTAGTAAAGAAAATGTATCTCATAATCTGATCAAGGTATTATAATAAATTTCAAAGACTTAAACTGTATTGTTTACGTCTCAGTTGACAAATGGTCAAGAGGAGAGTTTATCTTATTTTTTTAGAATCTTCATCTGAATTTTGAGATGAAAAATACTGGAAACTAAGTCTTTTCCATGACGTTTAATAAAATATTAAAATTAAAAGGTTAATTTCAAGGGAATTTTGCAGAATATGATGACAATGAGTACTTCTCACTTTGTGAGCATTCAGAATGATGCATCTTGAAAGGTTAATTAATGGGGGTTTTGTAACACTTCTACAGCAAATCCAAGAATAATTTGTAATGTAAGAACAATTAACACAAAACCAGAGAGTTGTGATTATAAAGTAAGGATTAATTTTTATTTCTATTAAATAGTTTATATATGGAACTGTAGCTAAGGAATGATGAACTTTTCTTTCAATTTAAGTTGAATACATTGGAATTAGATACTGAAGTGCTCTCAACTTGTGAGCTTAATCACCACAAGCATTGTCTAGAAATTACCTGGCAAAGGTCTGTTTATGTATTCTGTTCTGGTTTTTAGAAATAGAAATATCTTTAATTCAACAATCTTATGTCTAATTGCAAAATTCTCCCAGTTTTCTACTCTGTTGGAATAAAAATCTTTCAAAGTCAAGCCAGTTGGCTTGAACTGACTTTGGAGGGGTTCCAAAAGCCCTAAAAATGATGGCAAAGTCAGAAAGCCCTGGATGACCATGGAAAATCCCAGCTGTCATCCCATCTCACTGACAATCCAGGTTGCTTTGACTTTGCAGTGGAGTGGAAAGCAACATCATCTAATGATTGTTACAGTCTGGAATGAAAAAAAAAAAAATTCATTTGAAAACATTCACAGAACAGAAGTGTATATTATCTTGTCAACATCATGATTAGTTTTTCCCAAATTATTATTTTTAAGGCTTTTTATTCCATAGGTTCTAAAATTGGTTTATCTTCCAAGACCATTTATGATCTAGTGTGACCTAACTCATTGGCTGTCAACCTGCTCCCAGCTTAGGCCTTCTGTCCAACCCCACCAGATGTTGCCTGGAATTTGAGCTTCTAGTCCAGAGCACAAAAGTTTTGCACAGGCAAATTTCCCCCTTTTTATTTTTATAGCACATAAATTATTATATAAATATATATATTATTATTAATATTTTAATCTGTGGCTGTTATTGTGCTCTTAAACATGTTTTCCTTCCAGCTAGAAGCCTCAAGTGTATTTGGAAACCCACCGATTTACATTTGAAGGAAAACAAATTAAAACAGACAGAGAAAAAGATTGGGATGGGTTTTTTCCAAGTCACACACCAACTCAGAAATAGCACCTGTACAGGAAATAGCCTTGCTCTGTAGCCTGTCCTAGACTTGTGGGACTGTGCTTTCTGTAGTTCACCTTCCCATGTGAAACTCCAGATTTCTAACTCAGGATTTGTAATTCTGAACTAGAAACTGGAGGCAAAATTAGCTAATCTACAGATGTCAGGGCATGTACCAAAAGATTGCATCCAGCTTGGACTCTTCTGTGCCCCCTGATTTTCACAGATAACACTAACTTGACAAGCCTTGTGGCTGTATCTATTGAAGTTGACAGTTGACATTTGTTCTCAGCATGAATGCGAAACAGCCTTTTTCTTGTGTGTTGGCAAATTGTTCTTCTTGCTCTTTTGCCCTTTTGCATGGCTCATGAAAATTGAGATTACTCAGTACCCACTAGAAAAATCAAAATGAGTTAATACCTATTAAATTAAAAAAACAAACCTTCAAATTGGCAGCAGTAGTGATACTGTTAATGTTCTAGTTTAATGAGATTAATTTTAAAGAAAAAAATGTATGTTATCTCTTCATGACATTTGTCCTGTATTTTATTTTATTTTATTTTATTAAAAATTTGTCAGATTCTTTTACTGATATCATCATAGCCAAGCATAAATAGTTTCGCATATATCAACAAGTAGTAAGGGCATTGTGTTACTTTTAAAGAACCCGGAATTTTTATTGTGGAAACAGTTGTGAAAGTATCAACAGCATTAAAAATTTTACAATTACTATAGATGGTTATTTTCAATAAAGTTAGCATTATAACATGATGTTAAGAAATATCTGTGTTTTTATCCATTTTGATATCCTTTCTTGCTTTCTCTTTTATCTTCCTGCCTGATAAAAAACTACTTCCCTATGGATTTTTTGGCCTATATTATTTTCCCAGCTATACTGAATAATTTTATTAAAATCATTAGATTGTATGTTGAAACTCAAAGTTATTTTACATTAATTAATTAGTTTTAACTTAAATTTAAAACAAATTAGTGAACACTGAACAATAGCCTGTTCAAGGTCAAGTATCTACTGGTAAAAATATTTTTCAAATATGTAGATTTCTTTAGAAATATAAATTTTTGTCTTCAATCTGTACAGTCTGGGTGAGAAATGGATTGAAAGTAGCCTTGCAGAGGAGGGATTGAGGCTAATTGTGGATAAATAAATGGGAATGTTGCAGAAACTTGCATCCTGGAAAGATAGCTCTATCCTTTTTCAGTAATGGAACACTGGAACAATTTTCCCGGAGAGGTGGTAGATGCCCCATCCCTGGAGGCATTCAAGGTCAGGTTGGACAGAGCTCTGAGCAATCTCATCTAGTTGAAGGTGTCCCTGTTCATTGCAGAGAAGGTAGACTTTAAAGGTCTTTTCCCACTCAAACTATCCTATGATTCTATGGTCCTAGACTGCAAAACAGGAGTGGTCCCCAGGCCAAAGTAGGTGATTCTGTCACTCTACTCTGCTCTTGTGAGACCCCACATGGAGTACTCTCCTGAAATATCATAGAATCAGCATCATAGAATAAGCCAGGTTGGAAGTGTTAGCACAGGGCCGAAATCATTCTGGAATCAAGGGAGCATGTACAATAGATTCAGAGCTAGGTCAGTTAGGCCTGGGAGGGAACAGAATGTTAAGTTTCTAGCTTCTATTGAATCATGTGAAATTGCACCTGCATAATCATATGATAAAATAGGGTGGTTGTTAAGGGGGGGAGCACAATTGTTTTAATCCAGTGAAGGTATACCAGAGCTTCCATGGTTTCATGCTTTAAAACAATGGGGGCTTAATAATTAATAAGTGGTTGTATAATGGAAAGGTATAAAACTTGTCCTTTTTCGATGTTAAATCGGAGTCGGGATTTGGGGCATGAATCCCCCCTAATTCCCAGCGCGCTTAATAAAGCACCGACGCATAGTCTTCCTGTGGTTATGTGAAGGGCCCCATAGGGAATACTCCCAGCTCTGGGGACCCCAGCACAAGACAGGCATGGACCTGGTAAAACTGTTTGGGAGCTGGCTGTGAGTATCATTGAGGGGCTGAAATACATCTCCTGTGAAAACAGGCTGAGAAAGATAGCATTGTTCAGACTGGGGAAAAGAAGGCTCCAGGGAGACCTTACTGGGGCCTTCCAATACTTAAAGAGGGTTTATAAAAAAGGTAGAGAGAGACTTTTGTCATGGGGTTGCAGCAATATGACAAGTGATACTTTTAAACTGAAAAACTGTTGGTTTAAATGAGATAAAAGGAAGAAATATTTTATTACAAAGGTGAAAGGAGAAACTGAGGATGCTCCATCCCTGGAAGTGTTCAAGACCAGGTTGGATGGGGCTTTAAACAACCCAGACTTGTGAAAGACGTCACTATTCACAGCAGAGGGGTTGGACTAGATGATCTTTTAAGGTCCTTCCATGCAAAATCATTCTATGATTCTATGATACTAGCAGTACCTAAGCAGTGTGTTAATACTTTATTGTTATCAATTATTAGATTTTTTTTCCTTCCATTCAACCTTTCTTTTTGGTTTTCTTCTGATTGCATTTCAATTTTTAATGTTTAGAGTTTAAACACAAATTTTCTACTGCCTCTACTAAACATATTATATCTGTGATAAAATCACTGTGTGAATATAGTCCCTGTAAAACTATGTAAAATAATTCAGGACATCATACACACTATACAGAAGTAGAAATGACTATACAAGCTTTTAAGTAATAGATAATCAAGTTCACTTTGTGCTGAATAACATTTTGAATGCAGAAACCTTGCCAAGGGGCACTCAAGCTTTGTTAGAGGAAAAAGCAAGATTGTTCATAATAGTAATTGCTACATATCCTGGTTTCTGTGGCAGCAGACACAATTGCAAGATTCTGAATTCAGGAAAAAGAGGAGAGAAATAAAGATTAACCCTTATTGAAATGAAAAAATCAAATGAAAACAAATTTAAACGTTTCTGAAGTGTTTATGTAAATAAGGTATCTGCAAAAACATCAGAATATGAATGAAGGTAACTATTTTTCTTTTCAAGATAAATTATCACAGGGATGGGGAGGAGAATGAAGTCCCCCTAATCCAAGTGGAAACATTCAGTGACCTGCTACACTACTTAGATACACAAAATTCCATGGATCCAGATTGCTTCCATCCAAGGGTACAGATAGGGCTGCTGGGTGAGCTCACTAAGCCACTTTCAATCATTTACCAGCAGTGCTGGCTAACCAGAAAGATCCCAGGTGACTAGAGATGAGAAAATGTGAGGTCAATCTACAAGAATGACCAGAAGAAGGACCCAGAGAATTATGGGCCTGTCAGCCTGACCTTGGTGCTGGAGAAGGTTACGATGCAGATTGTCTTGAGTAACATCAAATTGTTTGTGTAGGGGACCAGTCTTGGATAGATTGTATATTAGGAAAAATTTCGTAACTGAAAGGATGGTCAAGCATGGAGACAGGCTGCCAAGGGAAGTGGTAGAATAATCATCTCTGGAAATATTCAAGAAATGTCTAGATGTGTTGTCGCAGTTACTATGAACAACATAGACTCACTTTTTCAGAAGGCTAGAAAATCTAATTCTTTATTTTGAGATGATCTCTCTTTTATACTATTTTACACAGACCAAATTGATTGATGAAACAAAGGCAAACCTCTTCAATCACATTGGTCAAATGAGAGGGAGATCAAGTCCCTCCTAAGAGAAAGGAATGAAATAACATAGGTACAGTTAGAAAAACATTGCTCTTGTTTACAGAAAATTGCCTAGAAAATGAATTTCCAGAAACCAAAACATGTCAGGCGTGAATTCAGGGCTATGATGTGGTACTTGGGGACATGGTTTAGTGGTGATGATGGCAGTGTCAGGTTAATGGTTGGACTCGATCTTTGAGGTCTTTTCCAACCTTAACAACTCCAGGATTCTATAGGCAAATTATCAATCTTAAATTTTGGCATCTCTACTTTAGATGACCTTTACAGTTGTAAAACAAAAATTATTTTCCTCTAAAAACATTGGCAGCAGACAGTTGAGGCACAAAATATGTATATCAGATACATTAAAAAAAACCAAACAAACAAGACAAAACAAAACAAATTAAAAAAAAAAAAAAAGAAAAAGAAAAGAAGAAGAAAGAGAAAAGTCAAAGATACGTCCAGACCAACTCAAAATGTTAACTTTAGATTCAAGCAGGAGTCTGGAAGTTGTGCACAAAACCACTTACATGAGTGATATTCAGATAAGAATGAGTTTATCCGGAACAGATTAGAAGCATAGGTCAAGTGGGAGTAATAATCTAAGAGATTTGTTTCTGTCAAATGTTCCTGATGTTCTATTTTATTCTAATTCTGTAAGAAAGTGGTGAAGAAGAAATGTTATACTGAGTTTTATGCTAGAAAATATCATCAAAATATCTATTTCCACTTTTTTTTTAAAAGCTCTCATCTTCTTCCAACCTCTTTATATTAATCAGTAAGATTTAAGATCCCAGTCCTCTGGTACAGTTTTAGGGGACTGTTTTTAAAAAGAAAATGTACAGATAAAACAGCCTTAAGCTCCTGAAATGATGTAAAAATGCTAAAAGGAGTATATTGATTTGGTGTCATTAAAAAAAAAAAGCTAATGTAAAGGAAAATTGACAAATTTTGACATCCCTGACAATGTAGAGTAAAGGAAATTTTTTTCTAGAATGCAAATCCAATGATCAATCTGGCCTAGTATGTATACCGGATTTTCTTGGTGGATACAGCAAGAGAGGATTTTGCTTCTCCCTGTTTCATATTCTGTCTACCCTATACTGTATCCAGTTTCAGTTATAATTTTCTGTCCATGTTTTGATCATAGCTGAGAAAGAGGAGAGTATGAACAACCTTTGGAGGTCATTGGGAAATAAGTGGCTTTGGCTGGATGGGTATTTTGACGCCACCCTTCTTCCCTCCAGCTTGCAGAGCAATCTGTCTCAGATAGATTGGCCAATATTTCATCCCAAAACAAAGTCTATGGAAAACAGAATTATCAGCAGTTGCCTGTCTCTGTAAACAAACACTTAAACATTTCAGTAAAGGAGTAAAAGAGCAGTCAGATAAGAAGATTCTTCTGAAAACAAGAATGAACCAATATTGGCAGAGCTTGGTAAAGGGATTCGCTGTTAAAATACCACTTAGAATGGTATATGGACTTGAGATTATGTGGCAAGAAGTTTTAGCCTTAGTTCTGTTGCTGGACCTTCCTGAAGGCCTGGGTCACTCACATCCCAGAAGAAAAGCAGAGTCTTTTATTTCAAGACAATGTCTGCTATTTCTTACTTCTGCAACACACAGGAAAGATTCAGACAACATCTTCTGCGATTCTTAGGGCATCCTGTGCGGGGTCAGGGGTTGGAATTGATGATTCTCATAGGTTCCTTCCAACACAGCATATTTTATGATTCTATGCCTTTTCAAGGCTTTCCCTCAAACTAAAATTCTGAGAATATAAAGAAAATTTTATGCTAGTCAGTCATTTAAGCAACTTATTCTGTGTCAATTATTCCTTTAGTATTTCTATAACTTCCTCACCCAATTTATATTTAACCTGAATGAGACTAAAGAATACCAAAATTATTGGAATGAATGAAAGTAAGTACACACAGAATAAAATGGTAGGAAGGATCTCAAACAGTCTTTAACAAAGTCTGAGATCATATACATTAAGAATAATGTCTTTCAATGATCATTTATGTGGAATAATGATATATAAATAGCTCTTGGTGGTACTCTGGGTTGCATGGTTTCAGTGAGTTTGTCATGGTTAGTCTCTAGCAACATAGATAGTAGGTTTATCTGCCTTAAAATTTTAAAAATATTATGAAGAGAATTCTGTTGTAAATCTATGTAATGTAACCAAGAAGGACTTACATTGCCTTGAACACAGTACCCACGGATTTATGGAAAATCCAGTAAATTTACAGAGTAATGGACTGTACATATTTTCTCTCTTTCAAAAATAATCTAATTTTATTGAAATATTTCTATAAATGGGATCTGTCTATCAGAATATGCTTCAAGAGAAGATTGATTCACAAATAATTTCCTCACCAGAGCAGTTTTCACTTGACGCAGTTTGTCACACACACACAAACACACACTCACACTTTGATCAGAAGGCATGAACTAAGCACTCCGTTTATTTAAAGGTTTGACTCCATTATATAGTATTTCTACAAAGGCCAGGGATTTGGGGAGAAGGTTGACACCTCTCCCCATCCCATTGGTCAAGACAGCTGTCCATCAGCTGTCCATATCTCTAAGAACAGGAATGAAAAACTTTCCTTGGACTACAATAATATTGGCTGTGTTTACAGACCAGAGCGTGAGAAAGAACCCAAAACATGAAATTGTGAAACAGAAGAGAAGGCTGAAAAAATCAGGGTGACATTCACTGATTTGGGTGAAAAATTTCAGTATTTTTCCTTAATATATTTTAAATATGTAAGAATAATGCCTCTATAAAGAAAAAAGTCCCAAGGGTCCTCTTAGTCCTTGGTCCTGATTATGTTCAATCTCCCCCTGCTTTGAAGCATTCAACAAAAACAATCAGATGTTGGCTTCAAGGCACCAGCTGTTCTTCCTTAGGTTCATATTCAAGATTCCTGGCACTCACTGTGTCCAATAGTGTTGTGGGTCTCTTTGTGATGACATGGAGGACGTTCTGCCCAGCTCTGTAAACAATATAATTTTGTGCAGTTTTGAAGCATGAACAACTCCTGTGAAAAAGAGTTTAATTTAGAAATTATAGTAATGTGCTCTATTAGTTTCATAGTAAACAGAATTCAGTTTATAATTCAGGTAAAAATGAAAATTCAGAGTTAATTGAATAAATATAAACAAGAGATTTGACGTGTCTCCTACTGTACATAATGGTATCGTGTTCTTTAGATTTCCTTACTTCTTTATGATAATAATTTGGGCAAAGTCAAACAAAATATATGTAAACAATCCATGTTACTTTTCTTTATATATTCCAATTCCACAACTGTTATGGTCTGACATTATTGGTGTCCAGCCCAAACCTCCCTTTTTCCTCCCATACTTCCAGTGCAGATTCTCTACAGTCTTCAGGGCCTATGAAGAATCTTGTGTGACTTATTTGAACCTTTTCAGAATTTTCTCGGTATCATCGTCCCAATACAAAACCTTGTCCATTATATCAATAATCCATAAAAAAACCCCATCTTCCGTATCCATGAGGAAGGATCCTTGATACGTCAATCAGTATTGCACTTAGTGGTCCAGAGACTGCCCATAATATTGCCCTTGCACAAGTTTTTCCTCACTCTGTTCAGTTCACCTTCTGGTACGAAGTAGAAAAGCAGGGGAGAAAGTTCAGATAGCCCTGCTTAATCAGCCCTGTTTAATCTCTCTCACACAGAGATGGTCTCAGCCCAAGCCATCACTTCTGGTGTGGTCTGACCCCAATGGCTGGAATGGAGCTGAGTTAAACAGAAGACTTGAGAGAAGGGCTGCATTTTTGCAAGTTTCTCAGGGGCTGTTTGCTTGTTTGGTTTGGTTTGGTTTGGTTTTGGTTTTGGTTTTGGTTTTCAATTTTTTTCCCCTGTATTACAGCAAAAGGAGGGACAAGGAATATGGAGGACCTGTCTTTTCTTCCCCCACCTTAACAGGTGTTGGTGACAATGCAGTATGTTTTCTACAAGCTCTTTGTTATGATCAATAAAGTAGAACTGATTTCTACCTTATGCATATGTTGGAGTCTAGGGCACCTGGAAAACCTGTCAAACTGCCCGAGACCCTGGCTGGGACCTCAGGAAAGCACTGTCTTCGGTGTTAGTCCATGGGAAAAACTTCCAACACTCACAGATGAATTGAAAACAAGAAAGCTTTAAAATAAATAGTAGCTTAGTTTGTCACAGGGTGAAAATTTGTAGTTTTGAGTTTTTAGTATGGAAGTAGATCAGAGCAAGATAGAGAATTTTGGGCGTTGTCTCATCTTCTTCTTCTTCTTTGTCTAATCTGTTTTCTGCTGTGATGGTGGCACAGAGACATTGGTAGAATGGATTTGATGTAGAAATTGCGTGTCTAGAACAGGTAGTAGTTATTAGTACAAAACTGTAAATATAGTACACTTTAAGAGTTAATTGGGTTAGAAATCTTTACAAACGACCTTGGACCCTCTGTCCATGTACCTGTAGCTGCTTTTCTTTAGCGCACTGAGACTGCTGTAAGACCTTGAGATAAGAAATAGAATAAACACCTTTAAAGACCCAGAAACAGGTTCCATCTCATCTTTTAAACCCTAGTACAGGACTCTGAAAATAGAAAACCCCTAATTAGGGGGTTGACGGGGTAAAAATCCTGTCATGCATATTTTCTTTTGGTAGCAACAAACAGATCTGGACAATCTGCAGAGACATAACCTGTAAAGAGTGAGATTTACATTTCTCATTCAGAATTGTAGGTTGACATTAATGAATTCCAGATAATTTATCCCAGCATAAGTGAGCACAGACATGTTTTTTCAGCCCATCATGACTGAAGCCATCTCTTCCAGTTACCTGCTGACAAGTTAATGTCCATTGTAACTCATCTAGATATGTTTGCGTAGGGAAAGTGTATCCAACGGGAGCACAGACACGTTCCCATCCTGAGACCTAGGCACAAATTTATGCCAGCAGGGCAGGGATAAAGGGTCACCACCACTCTAAATTGCTTAGCATGACTAATAACTCTAACTTGCATTGTTTGTAATTTGTCAAATTAATTTATGCCACAGCAAATACTTGTCATAATTTTGACAAAGGTACAATTTTATTGCTTCCTGATAGTAGCAGATTAGTTCCTGTTTACACTGTGATGGTCTTTGACAGCCCTTTGCCTCAGAAAAGCCCTGCAAAATTAGTGATGCTTCACACACATGCTCTTGGGATTTGTTCATGGCTGATCTCTGTTGTTAAATTCTGTTCTGCTGCAGAGCCTACCCAGAGGTACAAAGACATTTGACATTATGGAAGAGCCCCCAGTCAACTTTAAATTCAGATCAGGTCTATTACTCGAATGCAGATTTTTCTCATTCTTATTGGTGAAAGACCTATACACCTATTTTTTATAGTTTCTAGTTATAATAACAACATCAATAAAATACATTTTGATAATGTTAAGAATTTGGTTAATATGAAGCAAAAATTTAAATGCAATTAGAATTAAAAACAAATCAAAAGACATCTGTTTGAAATAGGCAGAACATTATAAAAAAAGGAGCTCAATTGACTTTCAGCAGTGAAGGGTTTAGTAGAATACTTATCTTTTATTAATTGATTATAATGTTTGGTGCTATTCCCCCATTAATAAATATTACCAGCCCTAAACACTTGAAGTTTGAAAGCTTTGTATCTTATGTGCTAAATAATTACAGTAAAAACGTCATTAGTTATATGGTTTACATGATTAGTCGCACAAATTTTAAAATGCAGCATACTAGAAACATTTAGTGCATTATAACACCTGATTTGCTGTCAGATCAAGAAAATTCATAAATAAAGTTTCAGTGCATTTATTTCATGTATTTAGCTTGAAGCAAATCTGACAGCCTGCATATCCATACCTCAGTCATCTATTATCTTTCCTCATACAAACAATTAAATAAAGACACATCCTCCTAGTACCCATCAAAAGTAAATGGTCATAGATTTTTCTTTTCATTTTTTTCTTTCCTTTTTGTGTTTGAATCCACATACTTTAACTTTATACTCCCACTTGCAACTGGCACAGCCCACTGTGCAGTTAATTTGCTGGATATTTTTTGATTTTCTAATATAAAACTCTTCACAAAATGCTTTTCACTCTTGATTAAGCATATTCAGTATAGAGATAAAATTAAATGAGGAAAAAAGAATTCTTGGCAAAGTATTCATTTAACTGTTTTTACTGTCATCACACAATGGTACCTAAATAGAACTGGAATGTGAACAGGGAATCCGGAACAATGCCTTAAAACACAAAAGCTGTGATTATTCTAGATACTTATCTGCAACTGAGCTGTCAGGACGAATTAAGATGAATTTCTGTTACCCATAGAGAAGAGACTAAAATACCCAAACTACTGAAACTGAAGAAATTACTGGCTTAAAACTTACCGATTTTGATTATAATGTGGAGAAATTTAGGTTGAAAACATTCCTTATTATCCGAAGTTTGACAAATACCTCCCAATGAAGCACTGTGTCATCTTGCTGAGCTTTGGCTATCTGTTAGACTAGCAGCTGAAATCTTCACTATGGACACCCTGGCTTGGGGAAGTCAAGATGTGAGGCAAAGCCAATTCAAAACAAAAGAGAAAATCCTATTGACTTCAGTGGGATCAAGTCCTTGGAGAGGCACCTAAACGAACCCAATGCCAGCCAGCTTACCCACAGCATCAGCTTCTACCCAGGCTGGAGCTGTTGTTTTCCTGGAGAGCTATCTAACTGGAACTTACAGGCCAGTTGGCACTGGCCAACTGGAATTGTCAGATGGGAATTTTGTCAGTTTTCTTCCATAGACAATAGAAACCAAATATGTCAAAAAACTGCTGGATTGCTTTCTAGTTTTATATGCCTCAGGTTAGAAACTCTTTTCAGTTAGCTAAACTCTTCAGATGGTTGGACCTTACTGCTACTTGTCTTTGTAATAATTTGTTCTGGTCATCTCAAACTGCTTACCACTAAGACATAATAATAGATTAAAATGACTTATCAGCATAACTGGAAAGATGTATGCTAGTCACAGTAAAATATGTGGTAACAGAAACTGTTTATTTGTCGATATTTATGGAATCAGACCAAGATTAATATATCTGTCTTTAAAAAACATGTTATCAAATAGCAACAATCCTAATTTTGTAGCTGTTCTCATACAACTGAAGACTCTGTTCCCTCAGTTCAACATTATAATCCATCATATTGGTGTGTGACTGGAACAAAGTTGCTCTGTAGATATAATTACCTGCAAATCTATCTATAATTACTCATCTATAATTATCTCAAACTGTATAGTATCATAGCAAGATAAAATTATAAATCTTCTTTCTATGAAAACTTTAGGGTCTTTAAGGATTTAAAGCTTAATGTTCTACTTTGCTATAGCTTGAATCTCCTTCCATGTATACTCTGATTTTTACCATAATAAAATAGAGTAAAAGGAACACTAAAAGCTAACTTACAAATGTAAAGTGAATAAACATGTGACAGATTTGACAGGAGAAATTGCTATATACAGAATAGGTAATTGAAAATATGTTGAATCTAAATATTTTAGTAGAAACAGTAGGGCTCCATTACAAAGCAATGTACAAAAATATATGCCATGGATGTCCTTATAAATTTTCTGAAAACCCATATATGTTAATCATTTGCAAAATAAAAAGTAAAAATTAAGAAAGACTGTAGCCAGCATTAAGTAAGCATGTAGATAGCCATAGGTAGATGAGAAAGCACTATTAAATAAAGCTGTGAAAATTCTATAATTAAGAAAATTTCATACAGGAAAATGAACTTAATAAAACTGTCTTCAGTATTTACTTCCATAATATCTACATTTTTAGGCATTTTTTCTGGCTTTATACATCTGTTTCAGCTGTGCTACAGACTCTGTAATTCTTACATGCAGTAAAATCTTTAAAAAATCTGACCCTGTACAGCATGCATTCTTTGTTTAATAACATATAGCCAGAGCAACATTACATATGTCCTACCTTTCCTCTTTTCTTCAAATAAAAACCAAATGTTGTACATTATATACCTAGGTGTTTTATCTATTGATAAATACTGGGTTTTGCTGATCACTGTTTATATTGGCACTTGCATAAAGCTCTGAGCCACCTCTAGTCCAGAGTCCAGCTGCAAATGGCTAGGTATTGAATACTACCTTTCTGAAAACTCTGACATGGAGAACAATATTTGAATTATTTCTCATTCATCTTCAGGTTACAGAAATTGCAAACTGGTTTTGTGTCCTCTCTTATGTTTATACATCTTGCAGAGATATTCAGCTGCAACTTTTTCATCAATGGTTAATGAGCTGCAGTGCAACCTACTGACTTTCAGATTCCTCTTTTCTCTCTGAAGCCATTGTACTGCATCTCTCATTTCTCATTTGTAAAAACAAGAGCTAACACAGTCAACACTATGAGTAATGGAAGCTTGTATTGACTTTTCTAATCTTCTCAAGATATGAGAAATTAGGTTTGGTTATTGTGCATCTGTTTCCATTTCCCTCCTTTGTCTGCATGGTGGGTCTTAGGTTGTCTAAACACTGATTTACCCACTAGATTTCTTTACTCCTTTTCTGCTGTGAGATAGGATTAGGAGAAGAACAAAGTAGGCTCAGACTTTAGGGGAAACCTTTATTAACAAAACAAGAAAAAGAAAAAAATTAGTAAGAATCAGAATAAAACTTTCAAAATACTTCTCCTCCTCCCACAACTTTCTTTTCTTTCCCACTGACAACGTACAGAGAGAAAATTTTAGGACTTAGGTCAGTTGACCACTTCTAAAATAGTCTTTTATCAGTTCCCTTAGGGAGAGGAATCTCTTTTGCCATGTCATGGAGACTTCTCCACAAGAAAAGAGTTCTCTCATGGCTTCAATTTTTATGAATAGCAGCAGCCCAGAAATCCTCATTCGTGAAGTCCCTCCCATCTCATGCAGCCTTTCCACAGCTGTGTTCATGGGCCATGTCAAACTCATGGGGTACTATTTTAAGGATGATCTGTTCAAAAGCAAAGGCTCTTTTCATCTATCTCTGAGACCATCTTAATCTCTACGAACAGAGTTCTTCTTCCCTGCAGTCAGAGGGTTTTTATCGCACTCATCTTCCTCTCTTTGTTCAAGCTTCTCATGTCACAGTTACTTCAACATTTACTTGCTTCACCATGAATGCCTTTGCTCATACCTGCAATTTGAACACTCCATCTCCCCATACTGTTTTCATTAATTAAAGTGACATTCTAGTGTATCACAGTCCCTCCCCATAGCCTTGTATAAGAATTTCAGCCTAAAACTAAGGCATCTTCTCATTCTCCTCCCATCTGGGACTTAACTCTTTCTTTACTGATCTTGCTGTCTTCATGTTGTCTCTCTACATGTCTTCACTCCATCCTCTTCTCTCACCTGAGAGAAGATCAATGTCCTGCAAGTTTCATCTGTGTAATAAAAGAGTTAACATCTCGCCTGGGGCCTGCGGTGGTCATGATAGTTTCTGCTGGGCTGTGGCCAAAGCAGTCACAGTGGTAGATTCAGGTCATGCTGGGTCTGTGCCCAGAACTCGGGGCCTGGCTGGGCCAGCGCTGTGGCAGAGGCAGGGCCCGGTCCGGCCCGGCCCCGCCAGGCCCGTGCTGAGGGTTAGGTGGAACCAGCCTGGCGGGAAGATGTTAACAGCTGCTGGGGCCCGGCCTGATGGGGACAGGGCCCTCGGCCTCTCTTCCCCCTGCTGGGCAGCCGCTGGGGCCCGGCCCGGCCAGGACGGAACCCAGTGGAGTCCCTGGGAAGGGGCCTGGTCCTTCAGCAGGGCCTGCCCCGCCTGGCCCGGCCTTGCGGAGAGGGCCGGGCTGGCCTGTTACCTGTTCCCAGACCAGAAGAAAAGATTTCACGGGGTTTGTTAGATTTTTAAGATTCGTGTTCACAGAGGTGTCTTCAACTTCACAGTAGTTTAACAAAGTGTCAGTATTCGAAACTAGCCACTGATTGGTTTTGTCAGTCATGGAGGAAACTGTTAGCAGCTTCTCTTAGAAAAATCACTTCCGTGGGTAGCTTCTTCCCTGCTCACTGAATTTCAATCAATTGAAAACCAGAACAGTCTGTCTTGTCTGTGTGGGTTCTAAGCTACTGGAACTGCCATGTTTGTGTGGCCCATATGTACATACAGAACCATAGAATCACAGAATGGCTTGGGTTAGAAGGAATCTTAAAGATCATTTAGTTTCAACCCCCTGCCATGAGCAGGGACAACTTCCCCTAGACCAGGTTGTTCAATGCCCCATCCAAACTGGCCTTGAACACTTCCAGGGAGGGGGCATCCATAACTTCTCTGGGCAACCTCTTCCAGTCCGCCTCCACTCTCATAGTAAAGAATTTCTTCCTAATGTATCACTTTCATTTAGGGAAATTAATTTAAACATCTGAACAAACTGGAATTGGCATCATGATTAACTAATAATGTAAAAAATGATATTGTAAGAGAGAGAAAGGTCAAACATGCACAAAAGCTAAAATCTCTCATGAACAAGATTGTTTCTTTGGATTTGAAAACTGCCTGGAAGAATTTTCACAATACTTCCTCAGTTTTGGCAGTTATTAAAAAAAAAAAAAAACCAAACCAAAAAAAACACCAGAAATACAAGTCATGGTGCAAAACTGAAAAAAAAAAAGGAAGAAAAAAGAATAAGTGAATGGACTGTAGTTAATCCTTGAGTGATAATGTATTTTAAGTAGAACTTCATGAAAAGTATTTCAGATAATTATTCTAACACCAAAATGTGAAATAAAAAGATCCAAAAATTAAGGCATGGAATGGCTAACCTCTAAAAGTAAGTATAGGTATTTAAGTTCAGTTCAAGATCAGTTCTAGACTCATAAGAAAAACGTGTTTAGACTAGATAAGAGTAAATACAGTCTGGTGCCAGTGTAGTTGTCTCTGCAATCCAGAGCTATATACGTGTTTATAACAGTTTAAAGAGGAAGTGCTGATCAATTTTCTCATATAATGAATTATGTAATTATGCAAATTAGTTATAATGACAAGAATAAAAAATATCAGAACAATTTAATTACTGAATTGTAAAGCATGTTTTAACTTTAAATGGGTC
Organism: Donacobius atricapilla; assembly: GCA_013397315.1. Lineage (NCBI taxonomy): Eukaryota > Metazoa > Chordata > Aves > Passeriformes > Mimidae > Donacobius > Donacobius atricapilla. The sequence goes on along the minus strand of WBMY01014895.1, from coordinate 792,536 downwards.
TGCCATAGCAAACTGCTTCAACAATTAGACTTCATAAAGGCTTCAGCAAGTGTTTCTATAAGCAGAAAAAATGTTGGGGCATTTGATGTTGAATCAGATTGCATAAAAATCCAATAACCTAGATTTTCTGGTGATCTCAGAGAGAAGATTCGCTTATAAGTCCTATAGGCAGGCATGTGCTACAATGCTATAGCATTCTAAATGAATGCCACTAATAATGTTTATATAAATCTTTTGAACTGTTTTTATCCTGCACTTTTAGTACAGAGCTGTAGAGACTTAGGATGCAGACTTCTCCCACCTCTTTTCAGTAATGTCAAATGACAGCAAATTGGTATAATGCTTATGCTATAGCTTTATACCCCACTTTGAACCAGAATGAGTGTTGGATTAAGAGAAATGGTGAACTGATTACGCTGTCCAACAAGAGGATGGAGCAAATACCACACAGAGTAAGGTTCGAACAACCAGCTCCTGCGCCAGACCACTCTGCTGCTAATCCTTTGTCTTGCTCTTCTGTACAGTCTTACAGGACATCCTCCCTTCCAGTCTTCAGAGGTGCATAGGGATTTCTGGTCCCATTTCTGAGTGACGTGCTGTGTCTCTTTAGTAGAAGTCTGAGGCATTGTGCTGCTGCCTCACTGGATCTAAGAAGCCCCATAAGCACCCTCCCAAGGGCACCAATATCTTTATTTCTAGTGTGCAACCTACCCACTCACCCACAGCCCCTTCCCAGAACACAACAAACAAAATATCCCACTTTCAAATGTAATAAATCAGTTTCTTGATTCAGTGTCTTCTGAAAGTTCAGTGGTGGAGACTACTCTTTGGTTTACCCTGGGTGTGGCCTGACTGAAAGATGACTGTGGCAGAAATTTTTTTTTTTTTTAAAGAGATACTACTTAGCCACATTCCTCTTTGACCATGTGATTTATTTTACAGTTGGGCTGATGTTCTCTCTCTAGAAATGAAAAGTTTGAGTTTAAGCTCACAATAGACTCCTTATTTTGAAGGATTCATGAGATTTTTTTCATTCTGTTGACTGTGAATTTCTGCATAAAGGTGAATTTTATGCCATGCTCCATTGCTCCAAGTACTGTAGAATTTGTAATCACCCAAGTAACTCTAATTATATAAGTGACTCCTCTAAAATCAATACCATTCCTCACACACCTAAATTGTACCCCTACTTAAGTGCTTTCTTGGATTCAGGCCCATAATGCTGTCATTAGAAAATGTGTCTTTGTATTTAAGAGAAATATAACAATAAAGGTATATTTCTATCAAAAATTCACATCTCAGATGCATGTTCACTTTATAAGGTCAGGTTGAGTCAATGGAATACATTAATAAAAATTATAAACAAAGTATCATTTAATACATCTATCGACTCCCTTCAAATAATTTGAGAAACCTCTTTTCATTACAAATGTGGACATGTTTAATTGCTTTTTTTTCTACATAGTCCTCTATGAATTAAGACTAATTATAATGGAATTTTATGCAAATTTTATTTAAACCTGAAGAAAATTATACAGCTTACTGTTGCCGCCACTTTTGTGAGTCCTATCAAGAACTGCTGCTTGGCTGGAAGGCAGAACTACAAATTTACATCTTAGAAATAAATGGCTGAAAGTAAACAAAATAAGTAATAATCAAAAGCTATTCTGAATACTGGAGTGGGCAAAAAGTATATATGATAAGAAGTTTGCTGCTAGAGGCTTTTTCATCTTTGATTTGAATGTAATATTTTAATATTATTTTAAATTGTTCAAATTAGATTGACTGAGGATCTTAAGATTATCTTTGCTGGAAAAAGTTCTGAAGACTTGAAGCCTTCCCAGATAATTTTAAAAATACCAACCAGAGCACTGTGTTAGAGGACTGTTATAATTGTCTCAGTAGTACCTTCCTTTTCATATTTAACCTCTTTTCATACACTGACATCCTACATACAACATAGCATATTTTTATACATAAGCTCTTTGTAGGTATCTCTGAACTATGTTTTAAACCTTACCTGCAAGTTTGGCCAACTTTCTTAGTTTAAGCATTTGATTTTAGAACCATTTGTTCCTACACTCATCTTACAAATCCATGGAATTTTATGACCTGTATGTCTACATCAATATTTATTACTCTTCCAACCTACTTCCAGGGGCAAACTTTGCTAATAACTATTTATTTTTTTTATTATTAAAATACATAACATCTTCAGACTAAGAAAAAGCTTCTTCTATATCTGATTAAAAAAATTCTGGTGTGCAGAGATTCTGCAGTCAAAATCACTTGTGTTTCAGTAAGCTAATTTTAATTTCAGTAAATCTTGGGACCTCTTACTCTGGATGGCATTAAAGTGTTTTCCAGATTTTATGATCCCAAGTTTAGAAAAACCAAAAAAAAACAAAACAAAAAAAACCCACAAAAAACAAACAAACAAAAAAAACACAAAAAAAACCAAAAACAAAAACAAATTTCTGCTGGAAAATCCCATTACAAGGCTATTGCAACTAAGGTCCCTTGCAACACTAACCATTTATGATTCCATGATGGTTTTGTGTCACCACACTTTCTCTTAACTTGTGTACTTGTGATGACACCAAAAATGTCAATTTTATTTGATATTGCTTATTTTCCTAAAATAATTATATTTTCTTCCAATTATATTGTTGTCTTTCAATTTGTCTCTAAGTTCTCTCCAAATTTTGCTCTAACTGTTTTCTGGAAATACTGCCAAGGTAAAAAACACCAGTTTCTAAGAGCCTTCTTATTGGACTTTTAATGTAGCAGTAAAATGTATATCTCTCCCCTTAGAACTTGTAAAGATTTTGTGTTATTCTAAGTTTTATTATAATTGGTATTAATTACCAGGGATGACTCAGGTAATTTTTTCATAACCTTGAATGAGAATTTCATGTCTTCCTGGACTATAAAAGGCAGTAAATTGAATACTTGTCATTTAATGTTATCCGTAACACTAAGGAAATAGTCAATATTTCATGATTACTGTATAAATATGACTAATTCTTAAGCTAAAAGTAAAAATTCGTCTTGCGTCTTGAGTTTCACGTTATTTTTAACAAATGCTGTAAAATTATAGGGAAAAATAAGTTTGTGTGCATTTGAGATCATTTTGTAGCACATCCATAACTAAAACATTTTCCTTGTCAGTGTTTATTATTTTCATGAAGTAATTATCTTATTACTAGTTTAACATTAAACTTAGTTGTAGGTCTTTGGAATTTAACTTAGATGAATTAAAAATGATCTATTAGTCAATTCTAAAATGATTGATTTTTAACTTTATTCCTTGTATTTGTAGTGTCACAAGTAATACTATTTTGCTTATGCTCTCAGGACGTGACACTATATGGAAGAATGACCTTCAGAACTCCTAGTAGACTGAGTATAACCATCTGATGAGGAAAGATTATGTTGAGATTTTACCATACTGACAACATCTTATCTTATAGCAGCACACATGCTTCTTGAAAGCAGGAAAGGCAATTTACCCTCCACTGTGACTATTTATTAGCTTTTTAATTGTCTTGGACTACTTCTGTACCAGAAACCATTAAATCAATGCAGAAAAGAAAGAATGTGCACCGTGGGTGAGAGCATCTGTGTTGTTAATTTCTAAGTAAATAAATATCACCTATTCAAACACAATTTTAAACACCTGTCCAAGAGCAATTCAAGCTAATATTATATTCTTGGTCAGTTACTGTTTAAGCACTTGTTGATGAAATGTATTATTGAGAAAGATAAAGCAGCAATTTCTTGCCACAACTGCTCTCCAGTTTGTGGTAGGAATACTTAGAAATGGGAATCTATTTGATTCCCCAGAAATAAATATTATCTTTGAATGAAAAAAATACAGCTTTTGAGAAAAAAAATGTTCACCAAAGATAGTAGGGTAAAATAGTAAGGTCTCCTGTTTTGTTTCAGTAGGTGAAAAAGCCCCATTACAAAAAACCTGATGTGACAATGTCACAGATGGAGTGGCTTCACTCATAAGAGAGAAGTAACAATATGTTTATTTATATAAAACAGCAATTTAACCAAGTTTGATAGCAAAAGCTACAGTAGTTTAACTAGATTCAATGGCAAAGGTACACTTGATTATTTATTATATAGACAATAAAGTCAGAAAAATTATTAGGGAGATATCCCCTTTGATTTAGAAAAGACACTCTTGAATTCTAAAATCCTTCTCAAAGAGGAGTTTGGGTGAAATGGATCCTCTACTGGTCTGAAACTTGTTCAATGTTTATGTCTAAAGGTTTATATGTGTGCAATCAATCAATTAAATCAGTTAAAATTTCAAATCTTAGGATGTTATGTATCACTTACCAAAGATCTGTTGCAGCAAGGAGTGTCTCAAATTTGAGCAGTAACCTTGAGAGGTGCCCCCATTAAGGGGAACCTCCTGCTGTGCAGTTCATTGTCATGCAAGAGAGCTCAACTGTTTATAGAGGAAGATAATTGAATTACAACCATACCTGCATGCTGACCACAGAAGTTAATTTCTATCCCATTTGACTCAAGCCAGATCTTGACCAGTGCTATTTTTGGGTAACAAGAGGAGCCTCAAATTAGCTCTTGGCTATTGTGTTGTTATCTGTCTCCCGCACATACCCTGAGTCTGGTGCACCCATCGCAACAGCTACTGCTCATAACACCAGAGTTATGAGAAATGAAGGCCAGGTTGTGGGGCAGCACTTTGTCACCCCAAGAAAAGGTTATGAAAGATATTTCCAAAAAGTAGGTCAAATTACATCCTCTTTGAATAAAAATTAGGAATCAGAAATATAAACTTTATGCCTGAACCAATGCCCATGGAAATCAGAAAAAGGGATGTAAGGGATTTAGTTTAAGTTCTTGTAAAACAAAGCTAAATTCTTACATCCTGCTAGACTATGGAAGAACAAAGGAGCTGAAACAGATCTCAGGATCTCATACAGTGTTTTTCTACTTTATGTACATAACAGACCTACTCTTCTCACACAGGTGTTAAGAAGATCAGTGATAGAAAGTGAACTTGAATACGGACCAAACCCTGTGCGAAAGATTCAGTAAATAAATTATCTGATGGCAGATCTCTTGTGTTTCCTTTTGGATGGGACTAGATGAGGTCTGACATGACCTCAGATTTTGTTTGTTTTATTAAAATTTCATTTATTTTCAAAAGCACCATAGTGATAATTCTCAAAATAATTTTTCTAAAAGCATATGGATAATAGACACTATCTTCAGTAGCTAATCCTTGCTTTTTTCTATGGTGTTAATGCTACATCTAACCATGTTAATTTACATTATCAATGAAATTTACTTCAATGAAATCTTAACTTCTCATTTTTCTGTCTTCAAGGTGATCGTTTCCAAAGCACCTTAAGGTCATGAGTGCCGGATTTCCACTGACTGCTAATTGCAATTAAACAGCTGATTTCCCCCTCACTAAGTAGGTGAGGGAGAACTACCAAATTTTACTGAAAGTAACACCAGAGGTCACATTCTAAGTACTTTAATTTATTAAATGCATTTAAGATTTATTCTGTGTCAGGTTCTTTTATAAACATTAAATATTTTTACCCTATATCCGTAGCACATGCCATTTTATCTGATAAATTCTCTGCTGTTGCCATATCTAAGGTTTTAGTCAACCAATTGACCTTTAAATTCACCTGTCCTCCCTTCCCCCTGCAATTGATTTCTTTGCCATGTATCCTAATTTTATGACAGTGTACTGAAAGTATTTCTGAAGGAAACACAAAGAAAATGTTAACTCTTCCAAAAGAAGTATTTATTTCACAGTCAGAAGCTTTCAGTGCTGAGAAAGGAAGTGATGACAGGTTCAATGGCTTCAGTAGCTCCTGACAGTTATGAGTTTCTGTCACTTATGATGCTTCTGAAATTAACTGATTCCCACATTTCCATGAAGAAATACCTACTGTCTTTCTAAGACTGGTTATTGAGCTTCAACCTACTTTTAATTTTTAAATTGAAGCATATTATTAGTGTGATTATATTCAAAACTTGTATAGGATATGTTCAGAAATCTTTAAGCAACTTATAGGAATCCATGTTCAGTTTGGGTAGGCCAAAACTGGTTACAATTCAAAGATGTTTTTGTGTGCATTATGGACTCGATATATTTTTTTACAAATTCACCTAGAATGCCAAACCTAAAGTGAAAGTTTGTTGGAGGATGTGTGTGGACAACAATATGCCAAGTTTCATCCGCCACATCCCAGATCCTTTTCTCTCTGATGCTCTACCGGAGAGCTAGTTATTATGCTTTCCTTCTCAATTTACTATGTCATGCTTTCCCACTAGATAGCTTCAATAGTAAAATGTAACGGATATTGGAAAATGAAATTAAATTTAACTTTCAAAGGAGGTCCCTCCAAAGTCTGAATGAGTCACATTATTTAGGACACCAGTGGGGATATCATTGTACTGAGGTGTTTGTATTTCAGAACAGTGCTTGTTTGATGTTTTAACCAGCATTAAGCTCACTTTTTAAATGAAAAATTTCTAACTACGCAACTAAGAAATCACAAAAGTATTGGCTTTTAAAACTTCATTGCTTTCTGCCATATTCCCATATCTATTGCAGAAAAAAAGAACCTTGCAGACAATGTCAGAAAGTTACTTTGTTACCTGGCAAAAAGAGATATGAAACAATAGTAAATGAAGTTTTCTTGCTGTGTACATTTATTTTGAACTGACAGATTTCTTACCATTTTCTTCATTTTCATTCAGTAAGGACATTCAGGATAGTATTTCACTAAAGAGAAGTCAGCAGAAAAAAAAATTACCAAATATGAATTATGCAAAGAGGTGCAATTTAAAATGAACTCTAGAAAATGGAAAAGGACAGAGGAGTGATCAACAAAATTCACGATTTAGAAGTGGCATGAAGCACATTTTTTAATTGAAAGCCCTAGAAAACTTATGTCTATTAATAAATTTACTACCTATAATGTTGACTAAACATACTTAGAGTAATTCAGGCTTTTATGAGAAAAAAGAAAATAGTCTTTGAGTAAGGAATTAATGGCTCTTTAAAGAAAATCACTGATGACAAAGGGCACATAATGAGATGTTAGAAAATATATGCATAAATCCATATATTAATACACCTGAAAGAGCAAGCTTAAAATTATTTTAATGAAAGAACTCCAAGCTGGAGATGTGTAAGAATAATTGGATTGGAGAAAGCAAATGGAAATTTGAGTAAATGAGAAGAATGTACTCTATTTTTTTAGGTTATGGAGACACAAACAGATTTTAAGTTATGTGGTTTTGTTTGTGTATTTTATCTGTACAAGATGAATTTCTGTTGTTTCTTTGCTAAGAAACATCTTGATTCAGCCTAAAACCAGGATTTTTACACTTAGTAGAGATTAATTGAAGGTAATGCTAATAATTTACTTTATATGCAATTCTCTTGCACTACATGTAAATAAAAACTTTGGGGTTAGGTAGTTTTATTCGGTATACAGTGGAAAAAAAGGCTTGAATTTTGGTAGCTATATATTATTTAACTTCTGCTGGAGCATCATTGTCATGCAGTACAAATTTGAATGACTTTTTTTTTTCCTCATTGTAATTTCACACTGTAGTGCCAGAATGATAGACTCATAATGGGCTCCCTATAGACACATACAGAAATCATTTTGTCATGGTTATCTCACCTTGTAACAGCACCGAAAGTGGTTGGTCTCCATGGTCTTGCATTAAACTGTCACATCATTGTTAAAATCCTCTGTTTCAGGGAACGGTGGCTGTACATCTTGAGTGCTGTGAAAAATAACGACCTCATTGCCCATACTCAGTGGCTCTGTAAAACCAGATTACTCATTTATTCATGAATGGGAGGGGAAAACAATTTTTAGTAGTAAGCGATTGTAGCAATTAACCATTTTCTTTGTTTATTTAGCCATCTCAGATTGATTATACCAACATTTTACCACCCCAGTACTAAATTTTGAAGCAACATTTTTTCTCATTTGTACTTTAGCTTGCCCTGATTTTCAAGCCATTTTAAATATACTCTAAACAGGATTTTTTTTACTTATGATTATTTAATTTCTCAAATTAAATACAGCTCAGCTACTCCCCTCAGAGGACACTTACTTGATTTTTTAAAATTTTTGGATATTCATTTTCCAATGGGTTTTTTTCTGGTTTTATCCTGACCATAGCTGCGCACTTGTTCACTGAAATCCTAGATGAAAGAGAAATTTACTATCCTGCTTCTGTAAGAGAAAAAATTGCACTGACTCAAATTATTTAGCTCTAAGGTCATTTTTTTTTTTTAATTTAATAAAAGCTCCCATTTTAATCATACAATTAGAAAGCAGCATCTTTTTGTACCAGAAAGGTATGATAATGATCTGGACTATCTTTGAGTACTTAGCAAGCAAAATATATTTGGTATATTAATGACATATCTAAGAGTGCTAAAGACAAGTGTATTATCTAGTATGCTTCGTTTTCACTGTAAGTAAAGCAACATTCTCTGTCAAGGAAAGCTGCATTTTTTGAGCCTATTCAACATTACATGTTTGGTGCCAGCCTCGCCATTGTCATGAGCAAAAGTGTAAATGACTGTATACAACAAATATGGATAGTGGGGTTTATTTAAGAGCAATCCAAATAAGAGCTCTTGCTGTAAATGATTATCCCACTTAAACCCTTTCAGTGCTACATCTGGCATGGTTTGATTTTGTGAAAAGCTCAAGCAGAAAGACGCTCTGCTTCATGCTGAGCTGCTGCTCAAAGTTATCAGTCTTGAGCACTACCAACCGAAGCCCCTGTGCATACCCTGGTTTCTCTTTCTTTCCGCACATATCTCTCTGATCTCCAGGCTCCTGCCACAATTCCAGCATCTTTCTTCCAGTCATTCTTTTCAACATCTTTCTTACCACGCCTCTTCTCTATACTACTTCTTGTTTGCAGGAGCTACTGTTGTTCAGCACCAACTCTCTCTGAAAGCTTGGACTGCCCTCCCCAGTTCTCTCAGTCTAAGTATATGACTAAATGGATGATGCTCTCCTGGCGTCTTTACTGGAATTAAAGATTCAATTCATGTAACCTTTATTCGGTCGTAGTGTTATCAAAGTTTACAATAAGACCCTGTGATGAATGCAGCTAACAAGTTGCAGATTTCTACTTGAGATGTTTACCTACATGCAAATCCCCAATTATCTATTGTCTGCTATCATTTATGATTAAAGCTTTTATTTTTTTCCCTCTGATAGTCACACTAAGGATTTCTATTTTAATGAATAGCTACCTAATTTCAGGGATGTCTGTTCAAGCAGTTTAATTGGGATTCATACTCTCCAACTTTGCCTCCATAAATGATGGAAAATTAGGGAGCTTCTATTACTTCTTTACATGGTAGAATTTATTCGGAATTTGCCAGCAGGAGGCAGAAATTAACATTCAACTTAATTCAAATGCTACATGCTATGAACTATTTGTCATTTAGATTTAATCTTCAAACTATTTGTAAACCTATTGTTTGGGTTTTTACTAGTGTAAAATTTTGTCCTGAATAGTTTGATTATAAGGAGAGCTAATTTAAATAGACTTAGGAATCTAAGGATATGTGTATTCGTTAATGGGCTGTTGATATAGTTAAAAGAATTGAACAATTCTTCATGTCCCCTGAGATATTTATCTGGAAAAAAAACGACATCCATGTTGTGCATCTGATGGGCAATGAGAACGTCACAGTTTCTGGCATGAGAATTTTGGTCTCTGACAGAAAAGTGCCCATCTGGTTATTAGAGTCCAGATGTACTATTATTATTTCTCATACCATTTGTCCATTATATTTCTTTAACAGTGAATTTATCAATAATATTTTATATTGATGTCAGTATAAAATCTGTTAGAAAAAAATAGAGTAAGACACCTCTACAAAGAAACAGAACAACTCCAATTAGAAAGGAAAACAAAAACCCAAATGAAAGAATGACAGCTAAAAACATCTCCTAAAATCCTTTTATATTACCTCTAGTGCATTTTCACCAAGGCAAATTTTGACTGTATAAGTATGTTGTATTTCCTTACAACTGCTTCCACAAATTCATCATCTTTTCCTTGTATTTGAGCTATATGTCTTGCTATTCTTTTCACTCGAGCTGTAAGTTCTGAAAATCACAAATGTAAGCAGAGGTTCCTCAGGCCTGAAGATATAAATGAAACAATAGTTGTCCCTGTGCTACCCATGGTAACAGGTATGTTTAGCATCTTTCTTGGAACAGAGCTCTTTGTCCTGTTGTGGCAGCTTTTTGTCTGTGGGAGGTAGCCAGATGCTGTTCCTATGCTCTTTGTTTTGATGTGGCTTTATAAATTTGTCTGCCATAATGACATCCTCTCAAAAAGATAAATACTAATGGTAAANAAAAAAAAAAGGAGAGGGGGAAATGAAAGGGTTTTTTTACAGGAATGGAAGAACCCACTCTGATGCTTTTCATCTTTAAACAAAAATTTCATGGGGTGTCAGAAAATTAGAATATGTTGAAAGAAAAGCTTGGGAGATCTCCTGCTGTAGCATAAATAAAGTCAGCGAGCCTCAACTTGCACAGTTTTTATAAAATTATCCTGTCAGAAGACATGGTTTTCTATTCAGGCCCTCTGTATGGTTTGTCCTACCTGCAAGTCTGTCTTTATTTTTCTCTGCAAGGGCAAATGTGTTGGTTTTTTTTCTTTGTATTTTTTTTTTTCTTAATAACAGAATTTATGTACTCTATGCTATATGTTTGTTCTTAATTCATACTGAAATTTGTTCAGCAGTGTTCAACTGGCTGTCAAGAAAGCTTTATCTCCTGTAAAAATAATTCTGACACTTGTTCAAGATAATTTTTATGTGACTATTCTCTCCTTGTTCTGAAGTTTTTACTTTTTTTTATACTAGGCTCAGACAACTGAAGGCTCAAAAAATAAAAATATTAAATTAACCCCTATTATAGGTGCAGGGTGGTTTACAGGAGACAAGATAACTAAATTATGGATATGCCCCTTCTCTCCTTCATCCATGGGGATAGTAATGGCTTAACCTTGAATGGCCAGATGTAAAATAAATCATCTATATGCAGATTAAGAACATTTAAACATCTGGTAGATGAGATTTGTTCTTAAACTCTTCTAGATTAATCTAGATCAGCGGAATTTCATAAAAGCGCATCAGTTTGCTATACTGTATGTCTTGCACCACTTAATTATTTTCTTTTTAATACTTGAATTCCTACCGTACGCATATACCCACAAACCATATTAAAAGAGTGATAAAGATTTCAATATCTGGAAAAGCCAGAATTAATGTCGTCAGTGTCAGTTCCTGTACAATCTCTGTTCCTCTCTGACCTGAAGTTGAATAATTTCTTTTTTGCTTATATTATGCTGTTCCTATGCATATACTTCAATATTCCTACGTGTCAGTTAAATTCTAGAATATTGGGAGTGTCTTCTGTTTAAATGATTATTTAAAATTTTAGATTAAGACATAATAACTCCTTTCTCTGNTTTAAAATGTGATTTTTTAAATCCCATTTTTAAATCACTTTCACACATATTAATATGTCTTCTTAATACAAAGCTGGCATGTTATCATATGAAAATTGTTGTGCAAGGAATTTTATATCCTGTCTTTAATTTCAAAAGCTATCACAATTCACATATGCAAATTTAGGAAGCTCATGAGAATGATGACTACTTCTATAACAACCTCTAATGAATGTGTGTACTGGTAGAATCTCTCTGTTGATAAGGTTATCTACTACGTAATATAAATTAGTTTGTGATAAAATCACTGTAATGTATCACCTGTGATACTTATTCTTTAACTTAAATAGCTCATATTTGTTGGTGATTTTTCTCAGTGACAGTGAACAGAAACACTCACATCTCCTTTCAGTCTACATTTTGCTACACCAAACAAACTAGAACTTCTGAGTCCTCTGTTCCGTGACAAGCTTTCTATTTCCCTGGTCGTTCTTCCAGCCTGTTGTACAAGCTTTGTTTTTTTTGTATAGAACCATAGAACAACCCATTGTAAAGGGACCTCAGAAGATCACTTTGTCCAACCTTTGATTAGAAAGGGAGCCTAGCTGAGAATATCTAGCACCCTGTCCAATTGTCTCTTGAAAACCTCCAGTGATGGTGAACCTACCATGTCCCTTGGGAGGTTGTTCCAGTGAAGGTTCTCATTGTAAGACACATCTTCCTTACATCTTCTTGAAAAAGCTGTGCTTTTCTCTAATGACACCCTTCCTTTTTTACCAATATGCATTTGAAATAGAAAATACTGAGACATTTTTCTCCCTAAAATCCAACCAGTTCTGGGGACTGAGCTGCTATTTGACCTCAGAGAAGGTGTTTAATAAACTAATGATCTTCCTTTGGAATAAAGACATAAAAAAATGTGATTTCAACAAGTAGGGTTCACACATCATTACTTGAGCTGCAGACAGTTCTGTTTCCCAATGCACATTATTTTTTAATGCATAACCTCTTTGCAAGAGATTCACATAATCTACTTTAGTAACTGGCTTAACTTGACATTTTAAGAGTTGAGGCTTTAAAGACTGTAACATAAAATATTTTTCAGTTTTATCTTTCATCTTTTAAAAATGTCTAGGAGTTTTACCACTATATAAAATTGTTACTTTGGTGTAGAGTGTCTGAATTCAAACTCCTAGATGACCCTAGACCACAGTTGTATTGATAAAATTTAGTAGAAGCTAATAGAGCCATACAAAAGTTAGACATATGTTGTTTCATTTTTACAAACACATGTATTATTAAAAATAAAATTTTATAGCAAAGATTTCTTGCCCTTACTGAATAAGGATTCGATCTAGTAGATTTAAGCATCCAGGGAGGATGTGTCTCACTTTTCTGACATATTCATAATACAGATTCCCTTTTCCTTCATTGAGGACTTTCTGCTAACAATGAGAATGTGGAATAATAATTATCAGGTATCTATAAATATTAGAAATTTATATTTTTTTCATATTTTTATTGAAACAAATGATTTTTAAATTTTGAACTAGAATTTCTAGGATTATTTATGATACACAGAAAATATTTTTCCTTATATGATTTATTCCTTAATATTAGGCTACAGAGAAGAAAATAATGTTGAGGCGTTTACATATGAAATATGTTTATGAGTCAGATAATCGCATATATATTTTAACAGAATATCTACAACTCTATGACGATTACTCCATTTTTTAAACAACTTCATATATGTAAAAGGGTCCTGCAAGTAATGTTGCTCTCACAAAATTGCTTCCTAGTAATCTTAGTACTTTTCCTGGCTGTTTACGCTTTATCTTCTATTAAATAAGGAAACTATGGCTAGTGCCAGTGGAAAGAAAAAACTCATCCTCATCTGAAGAGGAAAAAAAAATACTCAAGTTGAAGCTTTAAAGAGCTATAATAAGAGCAATAAAGAGCTATAAGGTTTGAGAGCTGAAAATATTTACTTCAATGGAAGTGTATGTTGACAAAAAAAAGAGATTATATCCTTGGTAAATAATCATGTTTTTCCAGTTCTGATCCCAGAAACTCTGAGTTATGAATTCCTTCCTTGCAATAATTGAAACAAGAAAATTTAATATTTCCAGTTCATCTTTCAGATATGTTTTACCCTTGCATTTTCAGTATAGAGGAAATTGCGTAACAGCTGCATCATCTAGTATATGCTCTGATGATCGCTATTTGCCAAGTGAAGGCAATATCAAAATATTTTTGGAGATCATGATCTTTTTGCCTACTTTTTATACTAATATAAACCCACTAGTTTATGATAAACTTCAAATTAGTTATGACGTATTATGATATGATAAAATACAGTACTGTACTATTCTATACATTATTGAACTATTCTATACATGTATATTATATGTATATTATATAATTTTATATTATTTTTAAGGGACACTCTAGATTAAACTCCAAATAATATCGATACATTTTTACATAAAAGATTCCCAAAAATGATTTCTCAACTGTTTGAAAGGATTTATATTTGGGACACATGCCTTTTCATTTGACTGCATGGAAATATTTATTCAGTAGGCATCTCTCTGATATCCCTTATCATTAGCTAATGGAGAGAGGAGCTGGATGGATGAAGGAATGGAATTTTTTCCTGGTTCATAGAGCACTGTGTTGGCTCTGCCAAAGTCATCTTATGAGATCAGAGGGTAGAGCACAAAGGTTTGAGAACTCAAACAGAGAATTTTATTTTCATATTTTCAAATGATTAACTTGTATCATATAAAAAATGTAGAAATATTTCTATTTTAATTTACTAATTTCTTCCATTTTGTTGTTTAACCTAATGTTATTGTATCACAAGTAATTAACTATGAATATATGGATTATAATGTAGCTAAAAGCATTCCTCAACACATTTTTGATTTAAAAATAATACAAATGAAGCTTATTTTTCCTCATGCTCTTTCACCCTATTAAGTGAGTTATTTATTTTTTGCGAAAGAAGTGTAGTTTGTTGGTGTGTTGATCAAGAAATAAACACAATCAAAGTATATGATATGATATGACACATCATATTATATTATATTATGTTATATTATATTATAATATAATATTTTTAATAATTCTACTATAACAGAAAAAAATTAAGATAAATACAAACTACATTTAAATTGTCTGCATGATATATTCTGGTAAAAGTGCGACAAGAAGAAATAGAATTCTATCAATATGTTTTCCTTTCAGGTCTTCCAGAGTGGATAATTCACACAGCATGCACCAAATTCTATTAAAGACAGATTCTAGTTATGCCTTTAATTTCTTTCCTTCCAATCCATATGTTTATAAAACAGCAATGAAGTAAACTATGTAATGAAAAACTTTGTAAATTAGCTTCTGCTACCTGCGGCTCTGTATTTACTCTTATGATATTTTCCCTTGCTGCTAGTCCTACTGTAACAGAAATCCTCAGAATGTTAGGTGCAACTGCTGGATATTTACACTGCTCCTGAGAAAGGGTGTCCTGGTCATGACTCCTTACAGGGAGTTGTTGCAACAACACTGCCAGACATGTTGAGAGCTGGGAGCTCATGAGTCACTTCTCAGATTTCAGACTGTTTCACATGGAAGGATAAAAATGTGGGAATTTTTCTGATCCTGAAGTGGCAGCAGTAGTTCCTAAAACATTTTAATGCTATCAGCAAGACCCATAAAAATGCTAAGTATTTATTTGAAATATGACCTAATATGCTTCTCAGTAGCTCCTTTAAGAAGCTCTCTCCAAGGTGCTGTTTTCAAAAAATAGTTTATGAATAGGCATAAATGCTAAAAAAAAAAAAAAAGAACAGCTTGAAAAGTTTTTTTTTTCCCATATTTAAGAATGATGTGCTGTTCTTTGTCCTTCTGTACTTGTAGATTTTCTGTCCTTTTAATAAATAATAATAATTAAAAAAAACAACCTTAACTAGGCCAGAGTGCAGATAATTAGGTTCCTAATCTGAATTAGTTTCCAACTAGGTAGTTAGCTCTCAGTTATCAATATTAGAAGCAAACATTTTCAAAAGAACATAAATTCTGGAAAACAACTCCAACTTCTAAAGACTGAAAAAAATCATCTGTATGAGCTAAATTAAAGTAGGTTCTAAGCTATGCCAAAACAGTTTTGTTTTCATAAGGGTCATAATGCTCTAAAACACAGGCAAAAGGAATTTGTCTGGCAGTTTTTTAACACATTCACCTGCAAAAAAAAAGCTTTTTACTCTTATTTTCTTCTTCCCTGAATTTCATATCTCAAGCATATAAAGTATGAGCTCATTTCATTGGTGTGAGTAATTTTCTAAACCCCCCCCAAATATTTTTAAATATTGAGTATCATCAAAACAAATTAAAATATATAGGTCTTGATTCACATTATATGACTTTTAGAATAGTTCTTCATTATACTTCAGATTAAATCTTTCACCTTTGGTTACCATTTCTGAAAATACCAATTCATCTTATCTTCGTCTAGCACATGTAACTTAAAGGCAAGTGGGTAACTCTGCCCTGTTTCCCCACAATGAAAGCTAATGTACTATTTTTTTGCTTGCAGATCTACTAAACAATTTCTATCCCCGTGTTCCTCTCCTGACAGAACAACCTCGCAGCCCCCACTGCTGGTGCTGCGGCACCTGTGCAGTGTCTCAAAGTACTTGTAAAAAATGTGAAAACTGAACTACTCTTTCCTTATTCAAGTTTAATTAGTCTTCAGATTTTTGTTTTAATGATGTGCACTTTCCCTCTTTTAGAAACAAACCCAACAGCCTTATGTGCCATAACTGAGCCGTGCACTTTGCACATCCTGAATACTGACTTGCACAGCACATTTTTGCTATGCCTCAGTATATTTATATTCTGTATTTTGTTACTCTCCACAGCAATAAGGAAAACACAGTGGATAGAATATAACTGATGTACTCTTTCTCAAATTGATGTGGCAAAATTTAAAGAAAGGTATTGAGCAACTTGGTTTAGTGGAAAGTGTCCCTGCCCCTGGCAGAGGGCTTGGAACTAGTTAGTCTTTAAGGTCAGTGCAACCCGAAACATTCTGTGATTATATCACAAAATTTACTAAAATTAATACAAGAAAAACACTTGAAATCTCCACCTTGTATTCATATAGCTATGAATGTCTTCTTGCATTCCAGAAGAATTTCCTACTTCATTTTTTGCTTTATTCCACAGAAAAGATGTATTTGTAATATTGAATTAGAAATTAATAAAATTTAATTCTTTATAAATATAATACAGAAACTCTGATTTAAAATTTCCTTTTCCAGAGGAATATGGATCATAAGATCTCTGGGTTTTAGTTACAGAACATAATTTGAAATACAAGTTCCATGTTAAAAACATACATAATGACAAAGAAAATCTAAGCTTATCTTACTTCATTTGCAGGTTTTGCAGGCCAGTACTGTGAAACAGAAATGAATGAGTGTGATTCAACTCCCTGCTTGAATGGAGCTGTTTGTCAGAATGATGTCAACAGCTATGATTGCTTTTGCCCTGAAGGTAAGTTGCTCAAAATAATTTATTTTTATTATCGTTGACAATTTTCAAAACTGCCAGCAGTTTGCAAAACATCTTCTTGACAAGCTTCAAAGCCATTGTTAAAACTTCCTTTTTATAAAAGTCATTCATTCCTTTCCAAAGTGTCCTTGGCATCTTTGTCTGCCAATTCAACGTGCCTACCAAAACCACAATGATCATTAGGATTGGAGACAAATTAAGAATGGAGAGAGATATACTTGTAAATGCTACCTTTCTTCAGACACAACATAATGATATTAGCAAAGTTTGAAGCACAAATGGGACAAAGCACAAATGGGTAGTACATCAATTCCATGGAAAATATCATAAATAGACTTACAAAAATATTTTTTACTTCATTAATAATGTGCATATTTCTGACTAATCATAACAAGCTATGATTGTCATAATGACTTTAATAGTCCATCACTAAAATCTATTAGAACTTTCACAGACAAAAATAATATGATTTTCAGCACCCATGGTCTGTTTCTTTAAAAATGCACACTGCTTGTTGTTATCAGTACTATATGAAAAAAAATAGTGATTTTAGCAAAAATTAGTCAAAGAAAATTAAAATGTTTTAAAACTTTTTAAATTACAGTTTCTTTCTGAAATGCTTTCACAAATGGATTTCTTATGAATATTTTAAAATGGATTTTTAGTTAAAAAGCCAAGGTTGTCATTTTTAACCTGGTATGTTCTATGTTTTACTGTTCTTTTTATTTTATTCTTCAAATTCTACTATTTTGTAAATATGGACTCATGGTAGTTGATTTCATAGCTGATAATATTTCAGGTATGTACATATCAATACAGATATTCCAGTGGTGTGACTTCAGAAACTCATCACAAGAGATGAAATTGCCACAAATAATTCTCATAAGTACAGCTTCTGTCATTAGTTAGCTTAAATTAGAGGCCAAAATAGATATTGGAAGGTAGCTGGAAATTAACCTTGGAAAATATAATTTTGCAGTTTAAGCCTGCCTGACCAGCTTATACAAGAATAAATCTTGGCATACACATTGATAATTTTGTGGCTTAGGTGTTACCTGTGAGGCATTGGTCTGATTAAACTTTAAATGCAAATAAGAACAGTTATTTTATACATTATTAATGAATTAAGGGTAATTCTGAAGGTTTATGACTTAAGGATCAGTGGAAATTGGTTCCATGGTCAGTTTGAGAAATTGTAGGAATGTGGCTTTCACTGAGGGTACCGATAGCTTAGCATTAGTCATGGTCTTCCTGCAGCCATGGCCTGTGACAGCACTAATGACACTCATTTTGTAGCATGACCATGAATTAGAATACATTTACAAGAGCATGAAACGTCAGAGATTGGAGAGGAGATTTTCTAGCAATTTCAACTACAAAAAAAAAACAGTTGGACCTCTGAGTTTGCTAGAAGACGTTACGACACAAGAAACTGAGGTTGTATAGTATGGAGAAGAGGAGGCTCAGGGGAACCTCACTGCTCCCTACAACTACCTGAAAGGAGGTTTTACTGAGATGGGGGGTCTGTCTCTTCTGCCATGTCTCTAGCGAAAGGATGAGAGGAAAGGGCCGAGGGGAGGTTCAGATTACATATTAATAGCCAAGAAAAAAATCACTGAAAGAGTGGTTAGACGCTGGAATAATTGCCGACGGAGGTAGTGAAATCACCATCTCTGGCAGTGTTTGAGAGTTGTCTGGATGTGTCAACTGGGGAGATGGTTCAGGGGTGAGTGTGGTGATGCTGGGTTGTCAGTTGGACTGGATGGCCTGGAAAGCCTCTTGTAACCTTGACAATTCTGGGGTTCTGTAAAACAAATAAAGAAAAAGTAGAAAAGCAGCTATTTGAGAGTTGATTTTAAGAGAGATTTTAAGAGTTGATTTTTATTTTGACAGCAGATGTCCAAATCCCAGCTTTGCTTTATCTGCAATGTTTTCAAAATGGCAGCAGATACATAAATTCTTAAATCTCTCCTCAACTAAAAGTTGAATTAGATTAATGAACATACTGAATCCTAAATTTGTGCTTTCATCTATTGACTCCTTTCAATGTATATTTGACAGAAAAAAAATGCATTTTCCTATTAATAACAGAGAAGAAAAAACTTTTAGAATAATCTTTCCATAAGGACTCAAGATCATTTTTTACAAGAGCAAATTGAAAACAAGGGACCTAAATACATTGCTTTAGAAAATAAGGCACAGATATAGCTGAATAATGCATAACTCTTTGGTTTTATTTCCAAGGATTTGAAGGCCTGAATTGTGAAATCAACTTTGATGAGTGCACTTATGGCTTCTGTAAAAGCAATTCAACTTGTTTAGACCTGGTTGCAGACTACAGCTGTGCTTGTCCTCCAGGATTCACTGGTAAGATTTCTTTTAATTTGGAAAAGACATTAAATAGTTAAACTATTTATTTTCTTTTCTGAAATTAATTACACTTTGTTCAGTATTTTAGTATTAATAAAAACAAAATCAACTCAGGGTTCTGTGTGATTCATAATCAGTTTTAATTTCCCTGCTAATATGATAAAAATGAAAGCAGTGTGTGTATAGAAAACAAAACTGTATTTTGCATAGAAGAAAAAAATTTCTTCAAAAACACCTAGTCTGTGAAACATAGGTGAGCAGGTAGCCAGTGCTATAAGATTTTATCACAGCCATACTCGAATGAGGTGGTAACAAGAACCCTATTTTAGTAAGATGACACTTTGCTCTCTTTAAGAAAGGTGCCATCAGATCCTTACGATAAATTCTTGCAAGATGCACAATTGTTTGTGTGTCTAACAGGTTTAAGAAAATAGCTCTTGCATCAGGAAGAGTCTTAAAGGCTCTATTTCTTGCCAGAGGCAGCTAACAGGATTGTGGGGAAATCACGAAATGATTTGTCTCCATATTTTTCTTAAAACGAAATATCTCCAAAAATATGCCATCTGAAGAACTATGTCAGGCCCTGAACACTGAGTTTCAGCTGCTGATTTCAGAGAGGCAAATGGAGCAGCAGTAGTCATAAGTAATAAAAGGAAAACAAGCAGGGGCAGTCTAAGAAATCATAAACAGTTACTGGATCTTGTAATAAAAACCCAAGCAGATTTGTTTAGAGAGCTCAAAATGTGTGGGGACCAGTGGAGAGGAAAGGCAAAAAAAATTGGAAGATATCTATTATGGAGAAATGAAAAGTTAAAGAAGCAAGTAGAACAGTGAAGGACAAGGAGGCAAAATTAAGTTAGTTTTAAATAGAGCATTTCAGGTCAGTAGTAACACCAGTGACGTTCAGTTTAGAAATTTTATTCTGTCAATGGCTAAAAGTAGGAAGACAGGACATATGGAATCCAGGACACTATACAGAGATTTAGAATCTGTGAAAGTAATAGTTGTTGCAATTGCCACCAACATCTGTGAGTATCCTTGATTCATGCAAACATATTCTTATATTATTCAGAATTACAAAACTGAGATGTGATATATTTTCTGTAAGATCTTATTCTCCTTTTTACTTTGGTAACTGTCTTTGTCAACATGAGCTTGCATAGTTTGTTTATTTTGCATCAATTTTGAAAATAACTTGAAAATAATTTGAAATAATAAGAGGTGATTACAAAGGATTTGTTACTGTAGACTGAAGAAGTTGAATGCAAAATTTTAAAAGAGGAACCTTTTAAAACTTTTTTCTGTACTGCTAGAATCAAAATGGAAAATATCTAACTTTTCTGTAGTGGGTTGTTAACAGTCATTTTGAACGGAGTAATGAAAGCTGTTCATTTGAAAATACAACAACACTATTTTGGGGTGTGATGAAGTCCACATTATAGAACCAGAACTATAACTTAATGTGTGTGTCACTAAGGAAGCCTGGGACAGAGTATGTATTCCTTAGGAGGAACTCTTCATCCTATATTCACGCTGATGCAAACAGTTTGCCAGTAACATCCTTGTTCATACCAAGACAAGAAGGATTTAGGATCTGTCAACAGTAAAAAAGTTACAAGTAAGTTATAAGTAGATTTTAATGGATACCTTGAGGCCCATATTGAAGTCACAGTCGTTCACATGACAGCATAATAGGCTAATATGAAAAAAGCTCAATTTTCTCCGGTGTTTCCTGCATGAAAAGCTTTCCATTCGAATGTACTATTGATCTCACTTCATATTGGCTTTTTTCATGAGACAGGACAGCTCCCAGAAGAAAACAAATAAGACAGCCTACTGACTGGAATTAGAAGTAGGAACAAGGATCCTTCTGATTACACTGAATATTTTCATCTGTGCTTTTTGTACAATTAATTCACAGTCAGTCATTGTGGATCTCATTAGGTCTGCTCTCTCCAAGCCTTCCAACAACAGCTTCAGCCTCTCTAGAAGGAGTCTGTTATGCAAAATACTGGATATTTAGGCTTCTATCTTCTACAAAAGGCAAACAGTGGCAAAAGAGTGTTCCATGTTCTTCTGAGTTTTAAGATTTATATAAATGGCATGCAAAGATATTGCTATAGAAACAGTGATACACTCAAAAGCTATTTAAGGGCTAAAGGAAGCACAATGTGTATATATGTAAAATTTTTATCCACCTAATATTTAAGCAATGTAGGAATTGCATAATCAGTGTAGAAAAGTACCATAAACAGAGCAGTTAGCTGATAACAATTAGCTCTGATGAAGGCACATGTTAAAAAGTTCATCAACAGATCTTCTGACATCCTGTCAATCACATCCTGTAGTCTTCTGAGACTTGATCAAGGAAGTAACATTTGAAATACTCCACTAATTGTATAAGTCTGTTTTTTACCTTTTGTTTTTCTTTTAAACACACTTTTGTTTTCCTGTCATATTAAAAGCAACTTCCAAAAAAAGTTTACCTTTAGCATCTTAGCTGGTCAGGTGCAATTTTTCCTTAGGCCTGGTTGTTTGCTGATTTTCCTGTTTGCTCTCTGTGTGTGGCAGCATCAATCCTGATTGGGATCATGTGCGCAGTGCGCTAAAGCTCCAATGGAAGGGCAGCGTGGAGCAGGAGGGCCCCCTTGGATGAATCCCCCTCGGACCAGGCGGTGGTGCTCCACCAGTGGTTCAAGGGGCTTTGTCCTTCCGTGAGCACAGAGCTGGGAAGAGGCAGTGCCACATGTGCAACAGGGAGCAGGGATGGATGATGGAAGCAACTCTCTCATGCAGAGGAAAGAGAGCAGGACAGAAAACACCCAAAACATCTGAGTGGGTCCTGAGAGGAGCAGGGAGCCCTCTTGCAGCTTCTGCTGCCAGCTGAATTGTTTGCTGCTGAAAGTGTGAGCACCAGAATTTTGCCAGCCTTTGGAACTTGCTGCGCAGAATTTCCTTTACTCTGTCCAAGACAGGCAGCTCCTGAGAAAGACCAGGAAAATATTTTCTCTACAATCAAAGCTTGCTCTTGAATGCCCTCCAGTGGTAATTTGCATACACAGGATTATGGTAATTATCCTGTAGTAAAGAGCTGCTGGACAAATGGACACATGGCAAAACTGCTACCTCACAGTATTTTATTTGATTTTGCCAACTAGAGGGGTTCTGAGAACATCTGGAAGTTGAGATAGGTAAAGGCAATCCAAGTCTGTTAAACTAGCCAGCTTTAAAAAATTTGAAAACATCTTGCTCATCACATCCAAACCTGAAGATAGGTGAAGTAGGGTATTTAAATATTGAACAGTGGGACACCTTTAATCCATTAGGTAGTAAGACACTTCAAACTAAAACACCCATGGGAAAGTGTTGAATTCATCAATGATACAGAAGGAGGAGGCAGTTTTATGAGGTGTGATTACTGACCATTGTCATTATTTGAGCAGACTCTGTATGGTAAAATAAGTAATGGGAACTAAAGAACTCTGTAGTGGTTTTGGATGAGAAAGCATGGGGTTTTAATCTTAAATAAATGGTGGGATTATATTTTTTCTATCGTTAACTCTTTTTCTATTTTAAATGTTGGAAGAGATGAATTTCATTATTTATTTGATTACTAATTAGGAGGATTTCAAAGTTGCTTATGTATGTGGATGACCCTATGCTAGTAAGGTGACAGCAGTGAATACTGGCTAGAAAAAACTTGATTCCAAAGTGATTTTTACATCATCACTTAACACTTTTGTATTTTGTAGTTGTAGTTTATATGCATGAGATTCTTAATCTGACTTTCTCACTCATATAATGGTCCATATGAATTCTCTATAATTAAAATGCTCTTTCCTCTAAGTATTGCCCATGTCTCATAAATGTTTACAATTATAATGAGACAGCATGAATCAACAGTCAGAATCTACCATCAGTCACAGATTGACTTAAATTTACACAAGAGACTAAATAAATATGAAAGCCTTTTAATATGCTTTCTGAAGATCCAATCTGTATAGTTTCCTCTGTCATGTCTCACACTATTGGGCTTTAGGAATTCTCTAGTAGATATTGTGGCTAAGCAAGTGGGCACTGCAACACTGAGCATTTAAAAACCAAAATTATACAAAGATGTGCAAGGTCTTGTAGCTCAGCTCAAGCTATCACAAGACATAGGATAATTTCTTTCTTTGGGCTTTCAAAAAACTTTCCTGTGTATTCTTTTTCTGTGGTATTCTAAGCTTTGTTTTCAGTAAGCCAGCAAAAGTTGTTCTATTTTAGGCACATAGATGCTGACATAGACGCTTTTAGTTACTATTAGGACAACTGCATATTACAAAATTATTGAGTCATTACATCCTCTTTTCCTTGTTAATCTCAAAAAGTACTGTCCCTAACAATTCAAAGGAAAAAAAAACTGGCCTGAGAGATCTACCTCTACCTAAAAAGTGGTTCTGGCAAGGTGGAGGTTGGCCCTTTCTCCCAGACAGCTAGTGACAGACAAGAGAGAACAGCTGTACCAGGGGAGGTTCAAGCGGGACATCAGGAAGAATTTTGTAATGGAAAGGGTTGTCAAGCCCTGGAATGGGCTGACAGTGAGGTGGTGGAGTCATGAACACTGGAGACGTTCAAGAAATGACTGAACATGGCTCTTAGTGCTATGGTTTGTTGACATGGTGGTGATAGGTCAAAGGCTAGACTCGATGATCTTGGAGGTCTATTCCAACCTAATTGATCCTGTGATCTATGGATGCTCATCCACCCTTAGAGTCAATCACAGAAACTCAGTCTCATTTGCATGCCGTGCATCAGATTATTGTTCCACATCAATCAGCCCTTATGGCCATCACAGAGGCATCTTAAAAGCCAGGTCTTTTCTGTGATACCCCCTAATGACTGAATTCATTTAAACAACATGCCTCTGACTGAGCTCTAGTCAAGGTGCTAAGGTTTTTCAAACCAAAACAAATCCTGGAAGCTGATGAACAGAGAGAAGGATGGTTCCCCAGGCTCCTGGCCAGCAGAGCTCTGACTCATTGCAGGCTGTGGAGGAGTGAAGGTCTGACTTCCTTTCCCCTGCTCAGCTGGAACAGCGCAGATGGGCTGCTGGTTGCCACAAACACTGTAAATGACAGGCTCCTGAGGGCAGGTTTCCCACAGCAGAGTGTGCAAACTTAACATACTGGAAAATAAACAACATTTATGCATACATGGAAATGTATTCACTATGTTTTTCTGAGTTATTAGAGAATATTTATTGTTGTATCATGAGTAAGTGTACCTGCTTTCCTTTGAAGGAATTCAGGTTAGAACACTTGAATGGGAAAAAAAATTCAATAGAGTGCAGAAAAATCTATTCGAGTTTCATCATGCTGCAAATTACATTACATAAAAATTTTGATAAAATAATACATAAAAGTTAATGAATTGCATGAAAAAAAAGCAAATTAATTGGTTTTCTCCAGTCATTTTAAATATAAACAAAGTTGCTTAGCTTTTTTAAGTGAGAAATCAAATGGCACATTTCTCCAGTAGTATTCCATCTGTAAATACCAAGCATGATTGGTTTAAATTAGAGGGTGAATAATAATAATTGGAACCACCTGAAAAAAGATAAGTTAATTCTTCAATCAAAACTTTAATTAGCTTTTATGGAATTTTCTTTATCTTTGCTCTTCTGAAGGTGTTATGAGATTATTTTTGTATTCCAGTTTATCTCCATTGTTTCAGATATAATGGTAGGTTCTTTTCATAGTGATTTCAAATTTCATGCATTGCAAAATCTATGTAGAGCATCTGTCAATATCTTTCTGGGTGTGACTATGTACTTAATTACTTTTAGATAAATTGGAAAAAAATAATTTTATATGAATAGGCTTGATTTTCATTTTTAAAAATGTCAGTTTCTAGGAGGCTCTTATCATAAAAAATAAAAACAATCATATCTAGAAAAGCTCATACTGTGATTAAAACACACAGAGAAAACAGTAGAACATGTGGCTGAAATGCTTAGTCTTCTTGAGTTACTGTGGAAAATAAACCTAATTTTTCCTTAACTCCACATTTTTTCTGTTAATATCATTGATACAATGACATTAACAATGAACTTACTATGAACAGTAATATGCCAGCAGAGTGAGTACTGCTTTAATTATTTACATCTGAGTACATCTGAAAAATAACATACGGATATCAAGATGGAATTTCAATCAAAATTTTGTTATAATTGCCAAGAAATCTGTTAGGACCTAATTTTCTTATGACCTGAGTAATAAGTGAATAAACCCTGACATAAAAAGATCAACCTCCAAGCAACTTCCTCAGTGCACATTTTTCATGCCTTACAGATATTCCATTAATGAATTTGAGAAACAGAAGTGACATCTTAGAATGGTTTTATTTAGGGTTTGCTTAGCTTTTTTCCAGTATACAGTACCTCTTGTGAAAAAAAACCACCAAACCATTGATGCTGGAAAAAGTCTGTTGTTCAACACTGCCTTTGCAATACCAACATAATACTGGATTTTTTGATACTAGATTACCAGTATATACTGGGCTGCCTTTTTAGACAGTGAAACAATTATCTTTTGACATCCTTTGCTTTGATTGAGTCATACTATAAAAGGTAGGGCATTATCAGTTTTGGTATGACCACACTAAAGAAGAATGTTATTTGGTGCCAGCTTTAGTAACTTGCTGACTTTTGTTGTTGTTGTTCTTTACTCTTTGGCTTTCTTCTTTGTCATGATTTTTTTTTTCTTTATTTTCTGTGGATTCCCCATCCCTAGCAGTGTTCAGGACCAGGTTGGATGGGGTATTATGCAACTTGGTCCCATGGAGAGTGTCCCTGCCCGTGGCATAGGGGTTGGCACTAGATGATCTGTAAGGTCATTTCCAAACCGAACCATCCTACAATTCTATGGATCTAACATCAACCCGGTGTCCTGGTTTAGGGCAAATTTGGGAGGCAACCCCTGAATAGGGTCCCTCTGGAAAGCAAACCCAGACAGCCCCTCCCCACAGCTGTTCCAGGAGAAGAACTTCCTTAGAGAAAACTGGAAAAAAATATTCATTTATTAAGTGAAGTGCCCACAAGCATAAAGAATGAATAATATGAAACAATAAAACCTTTCATTATTCCGAAGTGAGATGGCAAATTCANATATTCATTTATTAAGTGACGTGCCCACAAGCATAAAGAATGAATAATATGAAACAATAAAACCTTTCATTATTCCAAAGTGAAATGGCAAATTCAGAAAGTCCTTGCTGTGGGTGCAGCTCAGCTCGCTCAGCCTCTTATCAGTCCCCCTGGAGACCCAGGCCCTGGTGGGCCGCAGGTGCAAGTTCTCAGTGCTCCTCTGTTTTTTTTCAGTCCAGGATAGGTTCAAACAGTCCCAAGAAAAAAAAGGAAAAAAAACAGTCCAGAAAGCTTCTCTGCTTCAATTAGCTAAAACCAACTAAAAGCAAAGAGGTCTCTGTCCTGCTGCTGTCCATGCCTCAGATGAACCACCGTCCGGAGAAGGAATGTGTAGGAGTCAGGCAGTTTTTCCTCAAAACAAACTTGGTGCTTCTCCTTCTCCCTGCTTCACTCCCAGAACCCGTCTTAGAGGCACAGAACTCAATATACAGTGCAAAGAGAACAGAGGACTTGGGATACAAGCATCTAAGGTCACCCTAGGACACCCAGACACAGATGAGTCAGGAGGCCCTTGTTCTTACCTTGACACCTGAGCAGCGACCAGCAATGGCAGTGTCATGCGTGCTGGGCTTCATGGCTGCAGCGGGATAGTGGGAACACTACACCACAGCTTGACTCTCTTCACTTAAACAGTCAGTTGACCGGGCACTATTGAGGAGTCTTGAGGTGGGAGGGGAAATGTGTTAAATGCAGAATGATGTTCTTTAAAGCTGTTTACACAACTTCAATAAAAAGATATATTTTTTTTCCCCCTTGGCACATTGGTAGCCAGGCAAGAAATGGCATTGGCTATTTGCTCTGGTAACAATAGAGCAATACCTTGCACCTAGCTATCCTAGTAAACTCAAAAACATCCAAGAACAGGACATATACATTTCACTTGATGACAGTGATGCTACAGAGCCTGGGTGCCTCAGGGTGGGCTATTACTGTCACAGAAATATACTTGTCTCACTAAATTGTTTTGATGTTTTCCCAGGAAAGACACAGAGAGGGCTACAGGATGAGTGTATTTATTCTGCAAGTCTTCTAACAATCCATAGATTGCTGGTTGTATGTTCTGTATTAGGTCTGTGTACCAGAAGGAAGTTAATGTTTGCCATTAACCACCTTGTACTGAACCTAATTACTCTAGTTTTGATTAAAGCACACAATGAATCCAAAAGCATTCAATCCTGATTGGAATGCATGAAAAGAAGCCAGAATTTCACTGGCACTTTTTTTCTAGTAGTAATCAGCATCAGATTTAGAATTTTATATTAAATATTTTATTTAAATTTTGGTCTTCAACTTTGAGCTATTGCATCTCATTACCTTTTCTACACAAAATGAAAAAGCCCTTGCTACTCAAGTATTTTCTCTTTGTAAAGATACTTACACACTGTAATCAAGTCACTTTTTGGTTTTGTTTCTTCTAAATGAAACAGATGGAGCTCTTTAAGCCTTTGCCGACAGCATGCTTTCTTCAGTTGCTGAATAAATTGTGTAGCTTTTCTTGCATCCTTCCCACTTATTTTTAAATATAGAACATTCTAATCAATGTTTTATGCAGAGGTATTTTCCACATCATTGTTCTTTTTTTTTGTTTTATTTAAATACATCAGAGATTTTTTTTTTCTCATAGCACTGCAATAGTGTTCATATGCTGAGGTCTTCAGCAATCCTTTGCAAATTGCTTTTGTTGTTTCCCCACATGCACCTCAGCTACAGTTCAGTAGCTATAACATGCATGTTTCTGTCTGTGCTCGTATCTGAAAACTACAAGTGACCATAAGTGACCTGCAATACACTGAAAAAAACCGTACTGTTTAGCTAAACAAAAGTTATCATGGGATTTCACTTGTTGCATAGGCTTGATCCCCTGTGGAAAGAAGAGGCAGGAAAGGAAGTGACAGTGGAAATAAGGTATCTGTTTAAAAGTCAGTAAAATAGAGTAAGGACTTTTCACAGTTGCCCACAGAAAAAGAGACAGGGAAATATAAAATGCCTCATTTGCCTCATTATGGTTTTCTCATGAGAAAGATCTGAGGGATGAATTCAGAATTATGCCAAAAGTTGTTCTGCTTACTTTGGAAGGGTAGACCCTTATCTGTCCCTCTGTAATTTCAACTATGTGCATTTATGCTGTGCAGGAAGAATGTGTTTGTCTCTTCCTGTGAGTGTTAACACTTTTATCCTGTTTCTCTTGTCTGCTGCAAGCCTGGGCTCACCTCTCTTTCATACCACTAACGTAGAAATGTATTTTGATGGAGAAATAGAGTACAGACACAGATTTGGATAGAAGCACTAGGTTCCAAAATCAGAGCATAGTTATCACACACCAAGTAACTTAAGACCTTTATCATAAGGTGAAGCAAGTTTCCAGACAATCCAACTCATTACACAAACATAAGTCTTTGGACTTCCTTCAGTATTATAAACAGAATTTATGCCCTGTAAATTATATAATCACAAAACTAGAACAAAATAATAATGATAATCTGTTTCATTCTTATCTCAGCAAAAGCATATCATATACTAAGTTGTTTTTGTCACCTATGTATCTTCTTTAAGTCCAACGAATCCTTATTTTCTTGGGGGAATCTTTCCAGTGTGTATTATACTAATCATTACAAGGATTCCCTTGTTGTCTAATATTTCACTGCAGTTTAAATGCATTACTTCTCACCCAGACTACTACAAACACAGCAAACTGATGACTTTGGAGAAGTACTTCTTTATTTTATGATTGCCATCAAATTTCTGTTCAAATTTTCCTTATTTAGGTTTTACAGGCCCATTTATTTTCTTCATCCTAAAAGGTCATGCGTTCAAGCTGTTTGCTGTTTGTCATTCCTAACATGCTCATATGGACTCTGATTTAGCCCACAATTTTCTTGAGTGCACCTCATTACACAATGCAAACCATTCCAAAAACAGCTTTACTCCAGTAAGATGAGAATGGAAGGATAATTTTATCCTTCTAACTGGGTATGTTCTTTTTATGTATCCTGGCAAACTATTTTTTAAAAAAACAAATTTCTGGCTTTTGTTCCAACTTAACTTGTGATTTTCTGTATCATATCTTCTCTTCTGATAGGATCACATTTGTTACATCAAACTATCTTCAATTTGTTGAAATTCATGAAGACTTCTAAACCTGTTCTTCGATGCACCTTTTTGTGTTGCCATCAGTAAGCTTACTTTGCCATCCACCATCTAGATTGTTGGAAAAATTTAGTGGAATTGAATGGACAGTAGATTTTTTCAAAACCTGTGCAATTCATTCATCCAATCTGGTAGCAAAACCACTGACAACTAATGCATGAACCCGGCTTTCCAAAAAGTTTTATTCATCTGATAATATTGTCTTATATTTTCTATGTAGACCGCTTACTGGGATTTCACAAAATATAGCAGAAACATTAGTGAACAGAAGGAGCATGACATATGCTACTGGGTTTTGTTATCCAAAACATGTAAATTTAGTGTAGAAGGGAATCAATTTGCTTATTGTTAAGGCCCATTTTGTTTATAAATTGTTTTACATTTATAGGGTCTTGAGAGCAAAAACTTTAAAGCTTTTCCCAATATTACTTCTAGTTTCACAAATGGATTTATAATTTCATGTGTTTGACTTTTATTCTTTTCCGAAAGGCTGATTTCAGTAAGTTTTCATATACTTTATCTATTTTTCACATATTCACAAAGAAAACTATTAACTTTTTGTTGACTAGTACCCAAGGGTATCGTTCATCAGACCAGCCTACCTGACTATTTAACTCATCTGACAATTCTACAGCTTTTCTTCTGTATTCAACACTGAAGTTTTGCCCTTTAATCATAAGTATTAATTACAATAAATGAGTTGCTTTACAACTGGCCCTTTTACTGATGATTGAGGCAGAACAAGCATTGATTACCATTATCAGTAGACATCCCTCTTCACTGGATGGGAAACTGCAGCTTTCCTTCATCTTTGATATGAAGGACATACAGCATAATTTCTTATTACTCTGACCATCCTATAATAGCTACATGGTTTTTTGTTCTGATTTCATGCCTGTATATTTATGTTGTACTTTTTGGTTTATCCTTAGCACCATGACCTGAAGCATTTTTCATGCTTTGAAAACCAGGAAATGCTGTGTTTGGTCTCTTAATATCCAATGTCTTTCTCCCACAAAAAGAAAGTTTGTCCTTGTGTAGTTATAGAAAGCAGCAGCTTAATTACTTTTTTAAGGTAACATGTTCATTCTTTATCAGGTTTCAAATCAGAACTTTTCTACAGGCGTTGAAGTTCTTCTGAAATCCTTTGTTTTTATGTTATTCACCCTCCTCTCCCTTTCCATGGATTTTGACTGCTCTCAGCCAAGTTTTTCACATTTCTTTCCTTATAGTCAGAAAGTACTTTTCCATTTAAATTAAATAACTTGCAGTAACCTTTTCCACTATGGCGTGAAAAATTACCAATACTACATTCAAATATCTTAGAATTTTTGAACGATGATTCCTTTCAAAAATTATGTTTTTTTAAATTAAATGCCCTATGGGTCAAATTCCTGTGTTGTTAAGGATTCTGATAGTTCTTTTAGCTCTTTAAAGTATTAAAAACAACAACAAAACAAAACAGCAACAGAAAACCTCATGAGCTATAAAAAATTTAACATTCCTTTACGGAATTTAACATTCCTTTAAGGATTCTACTGGATTTTTGATCTGTGTTTAATCCTTAAATACAGCATATTGTGTGTGACTGTGCAGTATTTTCCACAAAATGTCAAAGTCTGACCTAGTTTCTATCATTATCCCTGTCTATTCCATCCCCTCAAACTTTTTTCCTAAATTTTGGGGTTTTTTTCCCTTCCTCTGTCTTCTCACTTTCTCTCCTGCCCATTTGATTTGATTTTCGCATTCATGCTATTTTTACATGTTAGCTGAAAGCACATCATATAGTTAAGGAAGATGGAACTGCAAGGTGACACTCATGCTATCCATGAATTTATTGTTGCAATGAATCTGTAACTGTCCAAGATCTGTCCAAGAGGGACCACAGAAACCCCACATGATCCTTTAATTCAGATCCTTAGATTGAGGTCCATGGGATGCATTCTCTATCTGGCATATCTGATTTGAGTGATACAAGGACCTTTCATACTTTCATAGAACACCAACAAAAGTTCTGCTTATTCACATCAGTGATATTTACAGTTTTCCTTTTCTGTCATTGGCTTAACTTCTGGTATTCATGTGGGCTCCTAGCCCATATATTTGTCCCATCTATTTTTGATCAATCTTTGTTCAGAAAGATCTCAGTATTATTTATAACAGCTAGGTAGGGATTGCCCTTAATTAGTGTAGTGCACAATAAAGAAACAGGAGACTGGATTTTGTTTGGTATGTCCAATGAGTTAACTGTTTTCATCAACCACCTATTCCATTGTCTTCTAAATTTTCCCCTCTCTGTATCTTCTGTATTTTTGCCTATATTTTTGCTGTTTCAGATTTGAATAAATTTGAATTACAGCTCAATTAAATCTCTTTAAGAAAAGAAAAATGAAGAAACAGCTGAGTAAACTCATGGGTTTCTGTTTGGATCTGAGAAATGGCATTCATCTGGAAATATGAACACAACTGAGAAATATTATTTTCTTGCTATTGTTACTAAGGTGATTAAATCTCTAAAACATGTTTTTCAAAGTAGTATATAACTCTAGTAATTATGGTATTGAGTTGTGATGCTAGAATATACAAAGAACATTTTTGCAAATGTTATTCATATTTATTCCTTTAAAATGTTTGTTAACTATCTGCTATGATCTATGACTATCTCTAGTTTTAAAACTGTAAAGCAGAAATAAAATTGCATTTCCAGCCTGGAAAAGTCAAAGTATACAGTTGTCACTTGCACTGTGAAGCAGCTTTTCTACTTTCCCAGCATGATTTATAGTTTTAATGTTTAATTTTCTTTTCTGTCAGACAAAAACTGTTCCACGGATATTGATGAATGTTCCTCCAAGCCCTGTAAAAATGGAGGCCATTGTCATGATTTGATTGGTGAATTTTACTGTAGCTGTTTGCCAGGTAAGAAGCCACATGATATTTAGCTGAGAAATGTTCAGTGGTATACAAAAAAGAAACACAGTTTTTTCATAAGCACACAACTAAGAAGTAATTTATTTTGCTTGAAAAGAGAGAAGGATGAACAGCTATTCTTTAAGCATATGCTACAATCGATATGCAGGTGGTGTCAGCAGAATGTGTTTACAGAGTATAACATGTATTCTGGAAGTCCTGCCTTCCAAGCTGATGAACAGAGAGCCTTAAAAATCAACCAACTCTGCCAGTAGCATGATTTTTTTCTATTTTTTTCTACTAACAAAAGGGTTTTTTTTTAATTTTTGAAAGAAAATGTGGACAAGCGGTAGGGTAGTTGTCATAAGGGTTTGCTGTGGTAGCTTGTCCCTGGCTGGGAGGTGGGTCCAGTTAGTTAATCTCACATTATTTCTGTTGCTCCTTCTTCCTCTGGGGGAGGACTCTTCACTTCCCCAGGAGAGTCCTCCAAGAACTTCTCTAGTATGGGTTCCTTCCCATGGCCTGCAGCTCTTTACAAACCAGCATGGTTTCCTTCCATGGAGTGTAGTCCTTCAGGAACAGCCTGGTCCAGTGTGAGTCTCCCACAGGGTCACAGCTCCTGCCAGGAAACCCGTTCCAGCATGGACTTCTCTCTCCATGGGGCCACAGCTGCTGCCAGAAGCTTGTTCTAGTTCAGACTTCCCACAGGAAGGGTCACAGCCTCGTTTGGACATCCACCTGTTTTGTCATGAGGCCATCTGTGGGACACAGGCAGATCTCTGAGCCACCATGGGCTGCAGGGGCACAGCTGCCTCACCATGGGCTGCACCACAGGCTGCAGGGGAATCTCACTCTGGTGCCTGCAACACCTCTTTCCTCTCCTTCTGTACTGATTTTTGGTGTCTGCAGAGCTGTTTCTCTTGGTATCCTCACACTTTTTTTCTGGCTGCAGTTGCCCAGTTCATTTTGGGTTTTTTTTTTCCCTCATATTAACTGTTTTTGCAGAGGTGCTACCTCTATCACTGATGGGCTCAGCCTTGGCCAGCAGTGGGTCATCCTGGAGCTGGCTGGCATCAGCTCCAACAGAGCAGGGGGGAGTTTCTGGCAGCTTCTTGGAGAAGCCACCTCTGTACCTGCCCCACCCTGAAACCCAGTTCAGCTGCTCGCAGGGATGAGAGATGCCAGCAATATCTGAATTTGTCAATAAGAGTAGATCAACTTTTCTGTCTTTATGTGACATATATAATTCACAAAATCACAGAATCAATTAGATTGGATGCCCCTCTGAGAGCATAGAGTGCAACAAATAAACAGTATCTTACTGAGACGTGAACCTGTATGCTTCAGCGTGGCTTTTCAGCGTGGATTGGTGCTGCAGGCAAGCATTTACACATTGAAATGTAGAACCTTTTAATATAACCAGCTTATTTAATGTGACACTTACATAAAATGACTATATATTTTTTTATCCTCTGCTTTCTTTATTGTGGGCCAATTCATTGTCAGCCAATCAGAAAGTAGTGAGCAGAACATGAAGCAATAGTACTCTTTCCCTTGCAGTTTTTTAATACTCTTAAGTCAGTTATATTGCATTAAATCTTACTCTACAATGTCAAGTTAACAAGGTAAGGATAAAATGATCAGGCTTGTATTTAGACAGAAATATTTACTTAAAGTGGATAGGCAAAAGAAGTGGTTTAAATTTTTTTATGTCCCTATAAGAGCTATATGTGTTTTTAAAATGTATACAAGCTATTTCAAGTCTAATGTACAAATAGCTTGAAAGTTATTGATGTGTGAAATACAAAACCTCACAGCCAGCCCTGCCACTAAGTCATAGGATAAGGGCATAAATATAATTTGAATATATGTATAATTATTTATGGATATTACTATAGGTAGAAGTATCCATACGTGTATATTATACATGTGCATACATGTACATATACTATTTTTTAAGACATGAGTCTTGCAATAGGCTTTCAAGATGCAGAATATTGAATGGTTTTATTATTATTAATAATAATAATAATTATTATTATTATTTTGTCTAATTTTCAAGGTCGAATTCTTATATGTTGCTGTAATAAGTTAGTTTTACTTTTTCAGTTGCAAGGAGTGTGACTATATTTCATCATTCTTTCCATTGTGGATAAACCAAATGTTGCATCTCATTTTGTCAGTGTAGTTTGCTCTGTGAAATCACAAACACAACGATAAATATAAAACCAACTTCCTGTTATACTTAAAAAGTGAGATCATATGCATGAAATGAATACTGAAATGTTGTAAGAATATGTACACATATGAAATCTCAGACTATAAACATTTTCTATTACTATTTTGAACACTTGTTAGATAGTGAAGAATTCTTCTTTGTGAAGAATTTATCCATCTGCAAAATGCAGGATTCAAAGCAATGGTTTAGACAGTATTTAGCATTGTAGAAAGGCAATAGAGCACCTGAAGGACAGCACAAATGAATTTCAGCTAATCAATTGGCTTCATCAGGAAACCAATTTCAATGTCTCTCTGCAAATGCAAGCAGCATGAGGAATATGCAAGAGGAGTAGGAGATGTGTGCATGCCTGCATGGCTGATATTATTGGCATCACAGGGAGACAGTGGAATGGTTCCTATGACTGGAGTGTTGCAATGGAAGGACACAGGCTTTTTAGGAAGGACAGACAAGGCAGATGAGGAGACAGTGTTTGCACTCTATGTCAATGTACGGCTGGAGTGCATGGAGCTTTGCCTGGTGATGGATGAGGAGTCAAACAACAGCTTATGGGTCAGGATTAAAGAAAGGGCAGGGACAGGTGACATTTCAGTGAGAATCTGGTACAGGCTGTTGCACCAGGGAGCCCAAGTGAAGGATTCTGGATTTGTATAGCCAGATTTAGTGAGATGAGGGGCTACAGAGACAACAGATGAAAGATCTTAATCCGAATTATCTACCACTCAGTATAAAACTAAAGAACTACTAGCAGAGTACAGTGCCTTAACATAAAACAGTGCACTTATATCAAAGGACCTACATTAAATCTACAGAAAGAAACAGTATTGATTCGGAGTCAAATGTAATTTACCACTGAAATTACAATAATATGCACATATTCCTTCACTTATTCCCTGGGGAATAAAGGTGAAGAATCCCTACTCACGGAAGAAACATTACACAGTTCCAGAAAAATTGACAGGTTTCTGGCTTTGTGAAAGTTTGGTGTGGGTTTTATAATCATAAAAAGAAGGTATCAAAAAGTCAGTCAAAAATCTGACTTATCTTCCCAGATTTCACTTCAACAGTAAGATGTTCATTGGCAGCTGGGAGATGCCAGACCAGGATTAACCCCACGGCACCAAAACAGCTCACAAGACAGCTTGTCCTGCTTGAGTTACCTGACTGGTTAACAAACAACAGATAAATTCTTGTAGGGGGCAAGATGCCCTGCTACAGACTTGTGGAACCGTATCTGAATTACTGTATCTAAGTTCTGCATTCTCTGCTAAAAGAAGGACGTTGCCTTACTGGGGCAAGCCTAGCAAAGGGCCATGAGAATGGAGAACGTGATATACAAAGAGATACTGAAATAATTGGACCTGTTCACCCTGAAGAAAAGGCTGAGAGAATTTATTGGGGTTTACTAGTACCTCCTGGAAGGATAGAGAGAAGACAGAACAAGGGTTTTCTTACAGATCAAAATTCTCTCAGAGCAAGAGTCAATGGACATAAGTCCGAATGCAGTAAAATTCAACTTTAAGGTGGGAAAAAAACTCAAAACAAACAGCACTATGAAACTGGTTAACTATTGGAACATATTTTCTGGAAAGCTTGTGGTATCTCCATCTATGGAATCATATTTAAATACTGGCAGGACAGTTCCCTTAACTATCTGATCTAGCTGGGATTATTGTGAGTGGGTATTAGACTAGACGGCCTCAAGACATCATTTCCGACTCATGTTTTCCTGTGATCTATTTTTAAAGATGGAATCTTTGCCCAGTTTTACTTTATAAATTTAATACTTTAAGGTGAATTTGAGTTGAACTAACCACACCTACACAAAGTCTTTAAGGATGTAAGCATTTTGACCAGACCTAAAATAGTTCTGCGCAATCTTAATTATAGTGTTACATTTTCACAAGTTTGTGGCTGAAAAGAATAAAAGTGTTTGTTTACATGCAATGTTTTTCCAAAACTAGATTTTTATAAGTATTCAAGAATTTATCAACTGTCTTTTCATGAGTATTAATTTACACTTCCATTAGAAAATGGTTACTTATATATATTGATTTTTAAAAAGGCGGGAAACAAAGTGAAAAACAAAGGCTATATTTTATGAAAACAGTAGCCTGTCATCTGGAAACCATGCCTTGAAGTAGTCAAGTAGAGAAGTACAGTTCAAGAAAGAAGTGAGGAATCTCTTTCTAAAATTTATAAGGTGTCCACATGTAATATTTTTTGATATTTAAGGAAATTTTAATCTAAAAGATGCTAGATTTTTACAATGTATTCAGAAAGTCATCAGAAGTGACTTCTTACAATATATTCAGAAAGTCATCAAAAGTGCTCAGTGGAATATAGCAAGTTCCTTATGGAAAAATGAAGACCTTTTATAGAAGACAAGCATGAGGGAATCTTAGAAACATAAAATAACTTTTAACAGATGACATTGCATTTCTCTATTTGTTACCACAGAATGTGATATAACTAGAGACTGTATTTGGAAGGTTTCATAAAGGATTAGACAAATTTACAGCCAAAAAGTCTGTAAGTCAAAGCTAAAAAAATCCTTTGACTTTTTAAAAACACCTGAATGTTTGGCAGTTTCAGAGGGAGCAGACTGCTGGCAGCTGCTAAACTAATAATCTCTCCCTAAATGGTCTCTCTTTTTCTGCTCTCAGACAGTTCTATGTTGGATGCTCGATTTTTCTCTTTTAGAAAACATTACATCTACTACGCAGCTTCTTTCTCATCCCTGCTTGTGCCTCAGCGTTGTATTATGCCTGCTACACTTAACTGAATACATAAATATTTCTTTTTCTTTTTATTCATGGGATTGGTTGACATGATTGCTAAAGGAGACTGATTTTGAAGTAGAAAATCCTATCAGTTGATGGATTCAAACTAAAATCAATTTTTGTTCAACTTAATACACTGTATCAAAGGAGCAGTACTTCTGATTAAGAGTAAACATGCACACNCGGCCGCGGCTCCCGGGGCCTCCCGGGGCCCTGAAGCCCGGGCCCCCTCCCGGCCCGGCTGCGGTGTTACCTCATGGTTCGAAGTCCCGGAAAGAGGGCGGGTCTCCCAAGATTCCTGTTTTTAAGCGGTGTCCCAGAGGGTGTACCCCTTTTACCTGATTGGCCAGCTTAGCTGTTAGTTCTAAAATGGATTAACAATTGGTTTTTCTTATCATTTATGCTAAACCAATACACTGAATACATAAATATTTCTTTTTCTTTTTATTCATGGGATTGGTTGACATGATTGCTAAAGGAGACTGATTTTGAAGTAGAAAATCCTATCAGTTGATGGATTCAAACTAAAATCAATTTTTGTTCAACTTAATACACTGTATCAAAGGAGCAGTACTTCTGATTAAGAGTAAACATGCACACACACAAATTGTAAATCAAATTCTTCCTTTTTGGAAGGTTTTGCTGTTATTAAAGTTTAGTGTACCATGAAATAAGACAGTACTTTCTTTCAAGCCTTTCTGGCAACCCTTGTTATTAAGTAGGTGCTTATACATGAAAGTTTTTACTCCAGGAAGAGACCTTAGAAAAACTATTGCATGCTGTGACTCAAAAACTAAAGTGAATCATCAAGAGTACATATGGAAAAAGTTTACAAAATCATTCAGTTCTTCACACTGCAGCTACACAATGATCCTTAACATAGAATTTGTAATGATATTTTTTGCTTTGATTTCAAAGCTGCTTGATCAGAAAGTGCAGCATTTTTCACATGAAGCTGTCGCTCTGCTTGCCAAAAAGACTACCTGATGCAAAGCTTAAAATTCCAATTTCTTGCTCCAAGTCACAATTCACTTATGCAATTTGTAAATCTGCTTCTCTTCAACCTAACATCCTAACTTGTATTGGGATAGAATTCTCTCTACACAAGTCCATCTAATCAGCTATGGAAAGGTTGTTCAGCAGGCTGACACAGAAGATACCTTGAGTATTCATATAGCAAATAGCACAGAATTGCTTGCAACAGTAGTCAGTGGATTCAATATTTTAGAGAAACAAAGGTCAATATATTTGCATGATGTTGTCTCTTTTGCAGTGTTAATACTGAGACTTCTGTAGGCAGTCACATCCATGACGTGTGTTGGTTCTTAATCCGGGATGAAGGCTGAGGCCATGTAAAGTCAGAGAGGTTGGAGAAGCAGAGGTTATGCAGATGGGTCTCCAGGACCTGGCATTTTTACTGACCCTTGCAAAACAGTATCTGGAAACAGTGAGTGACAGGGAACATTATTAGGGGTGCTTCCCAAGAGTTTTTCCTTACATTCATAGCTCAGCCATATATTAGTATTTTTTCTCTGATATTTGTGAAATTTTAAATATATTTTTAGTCACCCCAGTAATTCTTCTGTGGTTTTGAGAATTTTAGTGTATTAAGATATTTTTCTAACAGGGATATTCCTGAGCATGTCCAATCATTTGTTACCACTGAAGGTCTGATTGTTTGCTTCATTTTTTTCATGGGGCCCTTTACAATATTAGTTAAACTTCAACTGGTTTTCACATTACATGCAACAATTTATTCATAAATTACCTAGCAGAAAAGGCAGAAATTCTAACACTGACACAAGTTGGGAGTTCCCATTAATAAAGAAAAATAATTTAGAAGTATTCTACATTATTTTCAACATTAGGAAGCAGAAAAAATAGTCATCAAAGGCCATTCTTTGCTTTTGCACTATAGAAAAAAGCCCCTGATCTTTTCATTATTAGAAGGGAAAGACTGAATAATACACAAAAAAAATGAATTTTTAATGGGTATTCCCCCAAAACAAAGAATTGGTTGTACAGGGTCTGGTTGAGATAGAATTAATCCTCTTCATAGAAATTGTTACGGTGCTGTGTTCTGCATTTGTGACCAAAACTGTGTTGCTAACTCAGTGCTTGCACAGCATCGTGGCCATCTCTGTTTCTCATTTTGCCCTGACAATATAATATATATATTAATGTAATAATGTACTAATACAATATGATCAGCCATAAAATCTTGGAAAGATTTTTCTAAAGTAGCTGTTGCTAGAGTCCATATGGCTCCTGGGGGGAGGTTAAGAGTGTCTTTGCATTACTTGGTGTATATAGAGATTTTTTTTTCTTTTGTAACTCACTAATTTGTCCTTATCGTGACTCACCAATTTTCTCACTTCTTCCTTTCCAATTCTCTATGTAAATCAAATTTCAAGATATACATAGCTCTTTATATTTTCATGATTTTCACTAGATTAGCAAGAGAAAAGCACAGAGAAGTCTTACGTTTCCTCACTTGTAATTATCATACTTTTGGATAAAGTTGCCATTCATGTTTTAAGTTGTTATGCTAACCTACATGTTTCATGCAAATGAAAGTCTTTGAGATTTATGCAAATAAGCAGGCTGTTGAAAAAGTGTACAATAGCTCATTCCTCTAGTGGACATGTGCTCAGACACTGGGCATTCAAAATGTGCGCTATGATGTAATACCGAACTGTGTATTCTGTAAAACACTGGCATCTACGCCTTCTATTTGTTCAAAATATTCCCAGAAGCACAGGAGGAACTTTAAACCTAGTCTTTAGTATCTTTTAGAAATTGGACATAAAGGTATTAAGAGCAAATAAAACTCTGCAATTTCCACTTCAGAGAGATTTCAGAGATATTATTCTTATAGAAATAAGCATTTAGTGAGTTTTTGCACCGAAAGACTGAAATATATAAAATGTTAGTAAATTAAGAAGCTGTAAAACAAGACACAATGATAAAAAAAAAACCAAAACAAAACCTTGAAATAGATATATCTTTTAACTACAGTTTTAAGATGAAAATAATTAAATTAAGGAAGAAAAAGAAAATTCAACGACACTGAAAACCATTCACTATACATCGACATATACTATGTATATTTACTTGCAACTAAGTGTAGGAGAAGGAAAAAGGTGGAATCCAAAAGTATCATATGAAAATAGGAAGGAGAAAAGGACAAATGAGATGAGCAACACTTTGAAAAGCTCATTAAAAAGTCTCTTATAACACTGCTGTTAAGGCAGGCTGTGATTAAGGAAGAGAAAATAGACATGGTGAAGTGACTACGTGGCAAATTTCTTGCTATTGTAAAAAGATACCTTATTCGGTGTAATAGCTTTATAAAGGAAGTTTCTTTTTTATAACTCCAATTTTCTATCAGTGTTCCTATTTTTCAGTATAGTACTTCATGTGAGTGGTAAACAAAATTTTCCTGCAATAGAACAAGAAAAAATTGTCCACTTCCTCTCATTTTTTCAAAAACTGTGCTGTCATTTATTAGGCTATAAATACAGGGAAGGAAATTGATTAATAGCTCATTTGTAATGTCAATTCAATCCACCAACCCTAGCA
The DNA here is from genome assembly GCA_013397315.1 of Donacobius atricapilla. Lineage (NCBI taxonomy): Eukaryota > Metazoa > Chordata > Aves > Passeriformes > Mimidae > Donacobius > Donacobius atricapilla. The sequence continues at coordinate 751,222 of WBMY01014895.1, read as the reverse complement.
GATGACTTAAAAAATTGACATTTTTCTAATAAAAGCAACACTATTTATTTCAAAGTGTCTAATAAGACACTGAGTTACTGTTACCAAAAGCAGACACAAAAGAGTGATGTCTTGAGGAACACTGTAATAGCCCATTACAAATCCCCCAGGTAAGGAAATATCTCTATGACAGCCTTTAGCTTCAGTCTATTCATTTCTAAAAGTAGTGTTATGGCAGTAACAGGATGGAAAGGAATACTCAATACTAAACAGCTACTTTAAAGACCTGTTAAAAACATCATAGCTATATTTCAAAATTCACCAAAGTTATATCCTTTTCTAAAGGATTTAATTTGCCAGTTGTGACTAATTTTTAATTTGCTGCTTCTTATGTTTGATATCTCTATTTTTTTTGTTTTCTGATACATTATTGGAATATGTTCTCATGTTTATAGAATGAACCCATTCACATTTATTCTGAAATTAATAAGATTTACAACGATGTAGTCTCTGACTCCTCTCTGTCTTTTTTCATTTGTGACATTAGAAATGCAAATAACATTTGTTTTCATATTCCAAAAAACTGCTAGAAGTTTGGTCAAAAGGCTTAAAATATTACGTTTCCTGGAGAATTTAATGTGATAATCAAACTATGGCCTTTTCCTGGTGTTAGTATGTTGTGTCTACTAAACAAAGTTTTTATATGTTTTATTTATATGTTCAAAACCTCTTTGTTCCAGAACTTCAATTTCAGAAAAGTAGATAACTAATAGGTTATTTGTCCACCACATATCTAAATATATTCAGATTTCTAATAAAACATCTAAAGGTTTTGGAATTATGATTTGCTATGCTGATTGGCCATCTCTGATTTTAAAAAATAATAATTCTGAAGTGTATGGTCATAGCCAAAACTGAAACAATCTTTATTCTACTACCATTTCTAAATAAATATTAACAGTCTTTATTTTGGATATGATTTATTCTTTTTCTTTGAAATTTCTACTAATTTAATTCTTGATCTATGTTTTTGTTTTGTCTTTATGCTTTTCTAGCCTTCTCTAAAATAACTTCCTTCTTTGACAACTCACTTTCCAACTAATCTTCTGATCCTACAGAGTACTGAAAAATAATTAGCATTTTCTCTGTTTTAATATTCTATATATCTACTTTCATTAATAAGGAGCAAAAATATTGTATAAAATTCCTAACAAGTAAAATACTTGCCTTACCAGACCTTCAGAAAAGTCTACTGCTGTTACTTTATGTGGTTTAGTCACCATTTTTTTTTCCCTTTTCTTACCTGTAACTAGAATCTATTCCTTTTCTTTCTGCCCAGCTTTTCTAGTACCATATGATGTTCTAATAAGATGAGAAATGAAAGATCATATTTAGATCTCATATTATCTTTAAAATTTACAAAAGAAAGACCAGAAAATAGATGATAGAAGACAGGGAATGTCTATGTACTTTCTCTGTCCAACAGATTGCTTATCAGCAAATTCTAAGAAATAGTTCAACCCCAAAATTTTGCTTGTGTACTGCCTGCCAATCTTAATTCCATGAATGACGTGAACAACAAGCCAATGTATGTTTGTTTTTATTTTCATGTTTGTCTTCCTAAATTCTACTTAAAAAACTTTTACACTCCTGAGGAAGTGCATACCTGACACTATGTGGCACTTCAGAAACCATTCTCTTTTTAATAAAGTCATTGAACTTACTTTCTATAACAAATTAATTCATCTCTAAAATAAGAATATTGAACTGAAGAGCTCTTTATTTAACCCACTGTCATATTCCACAATGGGGGGCAGCTCATCCTCTTATCTCCTTATTCTTAAAACGCAATCTGAAAGCATGCTATACCTCTGAGATGTAACTGAGGAAGAAAAGCAACATTGCCCACTGTTTATGCTGATTTTACTGGGAGCTTCATATTTCACTGAACTTTTTTCACAGATGTTAAGCTGAAAATCTCTGTAATTCAAAAGTTAGGTAATTCATATTGTTGCTATTGTTGTTTATAGTTTGGCATTGCTTTTGTTTTTTGGTTGTTTTTTTTTTTTTCCTCCGGATCTGCTAGCAGCAATGCTTTTAGTTCTAACTATGGTAAATTATTTAAATTGAACAACTTCTTGTTCTCATTTTTCATTATCCATAAGGGAATCATAAATGCCACAGGATTTGCATATCAATTACAGAAAGATGTTATATTGGAAAGGGTAATAAATTACCTATTCCTAATAACAATCAAGTTATGTTATACAATACATATCACCTTCTCAGCAGATCTTGACATCATCCCAAAAGAAGCAGCAAACACTGACAACTTTGCAGTCCTCATGGGAAAATGAAAATGGATAACAGATATTATTTCATAAGGTTGTTTGTTGTTTTTCTACTCTTGTGGTTATTTTATTCTACAGTTGTAAAACATTGTTAGATGCTGTCTTAATGCATCATGCCACAAAATTATAAGATAGCCTTTTAGCCACAATTGTAAGATAACCTTTCAATCCAGCAAGCACAGTCAGAATAAAAAATTATTCTGTGTTTTTTCAGTGTAAATAAGAGAGATTCTGAGGCTGTGTGTTGTGGTACCGTAATCAAACTTCTGTTGTAATAGCTGTAAGTCTTCTGGTTTGATTTTGTAAGAGTGTGTCTCTTTTTTTCTTTATCCTTTTTTTCCTCTAGTTCTAATCCATCTTTTAGTATAACCAACAGAAATATTCTTACAGTATTGGAAGATGTACCTAGCCATTGTGGTTCTTTGCCTAGGTTTAAGGGTTATTTTTTTAAAGAAAAACACTGTATAGTAATAGTTCTCCTACATTTTCACATTAAATTGTATGGCTTAAGATCCAATTTATCTAAAGCAGTAGAAATGGTCATTGAAGTCAAGTAGCTAAAAGAGACATGGTGGACTCATTAGCCTTCACTGGCAAATGGAGGAGAATGAACAGAAAAAAAAGTTACAGAAAGGTCAGATCTACTCCTTTTAAAAAAACTTTCTAGATCAGAACCTCTGTTCTGCTGTTTTGCACTATATTCAAGAATAGATAAAGAACCCTTAAAAAGCAGTAGTCTGAAGAGACCAAGTGACTTCAGCCATTCCTCATTTGGATTCCCTTCAAGACCCTTCACCATCTCTGTTGCCCTCCTTCGGACACTCTTTAGTATCTGTTTTATATTGTGGCACTGTTATGGGTTAACACAGCTTGGCTTTTATTTAAAACTGCCAAAATTGTCCCCAGCACTCAAGGTGAGGCCAGTGCAGAGCAGAGCAGGACAATCCCCTCCCTCGCCCAGTTGGTGATGCTGTGCCTGATGCTCCCAGGACAGTGTTGGCCCTCCTGGCTGCCAGAGCATTCCTGACTCATGTTTAACCTTCTGTCAAACAGAACCCCAAGACTCTTTCCNGAGGAGAATGAACAGAAAAAAAAGTTACAGAAAGGTCAGATCTACTCCTTTTAAAAAAACTTTCTAGATCAGAACCTCTGTTCTGCTGTTTTGCACTATATTCAAGAATAGATAAAGAACCCTTAAAAAGCAGTAGTCTGAAGAGACCAAGTGACTTCAGCCATTCCTCATTTGGATTCCCTTCAAGACCCTTCACCATCTCTGTTGCCCTCCTTCGGACACTCTTTAGTATCTGTTTTATATTGTGGCACTGTTATGGGTTAACACAGCTTGGCTTTTATTTAAAACTGCCAAAATTGTCCCCAGCACTCAAGGTGAGGCCAGTGCAGAGCAGAGCAGGACAATCCCCTCCCTCGCCCAGTTGGTGATGCTGTGCCTGATGCTCCCAGGACAGTGTTGGCCCTCCTGGCTGTCAGAGCATTCCTGACTCATGTTTAACCTTCTGTCAAACAGAACCCCAAGACTCTTTCCACAGCACTGCTTTCCAGCATCTCATTCCCCAGTCTGTACATTCATCCAGGGTTGCTTTGACCAAGGGGCATAATCTGCCACTTTCCCTGGCCAAACTTCATACGGTCTGTGGTCATCCAGCACTCTAATTTGTCTCTCTGCAGGTCTTTCTGCCTTTGAGGGAGTCAATAGTTCCTCCTAGTTTAGCATTACTGGCAAACTTACTTAGTATTCCTTTAATTCCTGTGTCCAAGTAATTTCTGAAGATGTTGAAGAGCGCAGGGCTGAGGATGGAGCCCTGTGGAACCCCAGTAGTGACAGGTCATCAGTCTGATGACACCCCATTCGCCATAACCCTTTGCATTCAATCTGTGAGCTAGTTGCTCACCCATCACATGATGGTGATCCAGCTGTGTGCTGGATATTTTTGTCCAGAAGGCTACTGTGAGAGACAGTATCAAAAGCTTTACTGAAATCCAGAAATATTACATCAGTTGGCTTCCCTTGATCAACAGTGAGTGACTATGTCCTAAAAGTAAATTGTCTTTGATAAGCAGGACTTTCCCCTCATGAAACTGTGACTGATACTGTGCTGTTTTTCAGATGTTTTTCTAGAACTCCCAGAATAGTCTTCTACATGATTTTATCAGTCACAAAAGAACCTAGAGTTTTTAAATGAAACTGCACACTGTAAAATCTGTCTGTTTTGTTACAACTTCAGCTGTGGTATATAGAAAGGATTTAGAGCAATTTCAGAGCTGTAGGCTTGTGGTTCAGCCAAGTTAAAGAAAGGTATAAAAGAGGAGAAGTGAAGTATAGAACTGTCAGGTCTAACGAATTATTGAAAAAATACTAGAGAAAATGGGAAGTTGAACTATTTATAAGAATCTGAAGCCAACGAAATTATGACAGTCCCTAGGTAAAATGAATTTCTCAAGAGCAAAATGTGTGAATTGCAATTTCTTTGTAATTTCTGTTCTGAGATGGTAAACTTTTGGGATAGGGAAGAAGGTCATATATCTTGATTCATCGTCATTCTTATAAGGAAACCAAGGGAACACTATCTCAGTGAAACTACCACTGAAAACAATGTAACTCACTGGAAAAAAAGTACTAAAAGATGATAGTGATTTACTGTGGAAAAGAACATCATTGGAAATATTTTGGGTCCACTAATGCTCTTCATTAATGTTCCTTATCAATGACCTGGATTATTGGATTAGGAATATTGTGTCTGGATGAGCAGATGGCACCAATCAGGGAGAGAGACAGGCAAAAACTCTAGCAGTGTTGTGGAAAAGAAAGAAGGTTCAGCCGAGCAAAGATGAATCCTCTTTGGCAGTCATAAACAAGTTCATAGAAAATTGGAAGCAACCAGGCAGCAATTTGCAAAAGCACATCCAAAGATTTCAGGCTAAATGGGATTGAGCCATTTACTTGTGTTGTTGAAAAAGAAATCTCCACCCTCAGATATTTTTCCAAGAGTTCTGCTTGTGCTAGAAGTGATGTATCTCCCTGCCATACACCAGCGTTTACCAGCAGGCTTCTGCCAGTCTGACCTTGCCTTGCTGACTTTGACTTCCAGGCTTCTTTTCAGGTCTACTTTGTCACTGCAGGTTGTCTGGTCATCACTGTGCTGTGCTAGACGTTGTTATCAGCAATGGACCTCCTCAGCTTCTCTCATTTAGGTGCTATGGGACTGTATTGCTTGTCAGCGAGTTGTGCCCTGCCTGCTTTGCTGTCATATGATCTATATGAATAATAAAATTTGATTAAATTTATTAAATTAAAGCTATCTGAACACATTACTTTAAAATGTAGTGCTAAGACATATACTCTGTATACAGAGTCAGCGCAAGATATGACTGGAGTATGTGTTGGTAGTCGCTACATAACTCACAAAGTTTGTTAATATGTATTGTTCCAAAGGGTTTGCGCCTCTATATGGAGCTGTAGGTATTTAGATTTTGATCACGACACTATGCTTTTATCCATAATGCTAGATTTCATTGGTGAATGAAGATTATTATCAGAAAAGCACTTGTGTTCAGTAAGTAGTGACCAAACTATTAGAGAACGGCTTGTCTCTCACCTTCAAAAAATTCAATTTAATCTGACTATTTTTAAATTTTAAATATGTCAGATAATTCATATTTGGGTACCCAGTGATTCTGTGATGGACTACATTCATGCAACGGAAATAACAATGCCCTTTAACTCTCCTGTGTTGGAGCATAACTGAAGCATGTATAGCTAAAAATTAATCTAGAGGGTTGAGCAGACCCTGCAAATATATTGGTGAAGGGAAATTAATATGCCTCTGCCAAGAACAACTGCTTTAGCACAGAGGTGACTAGGACAAATTGGCCAACAGTAATTGCTTAGTAAAAGCCTAGAAGAGGGCCAGAAAGGGCTGTGGATTCAGCCTCATACAGGGTACAATTCTGGCTCTGTAAGCTCTGCCTGTGACATCTGTCTCCTGGGAACTGTCTGAATCAGAATTGATCTGAGAGTAAATCCATTGGTAGCTTGTATGAAATCACCTTTGTTGCCTGTGTCAGGGACATTGGCTTGCCACCATTGTCATATTAGTTTTTACAGTAAATAACCTAATATAGCTGAGGCAGTACTTCTGGGATATGAAGAATATTTTAAAATATACATGTATTTATTGATAACAAATTGAGTTAGTGGTAAGCAGAAGGTGGACTGACTGCTCTTTTAACTTCCTCTCCAGACTGAATTAAGTTTAAATGATACACAGAATTTTTTGCTCAAAATCTACTTTTTCAGTCTTCCAATCAGAAAATTGTACCACAAAATTCAAATAAATTACAATTACAAAATTGTAATGATTATTTTTCAGCTTCCAGTATAGCTTTTTAAGGAATATCCAATTAAACATTTATCAGAAAATTCTGACATGATGGGATAAAAACAGACTTTTGGCCTAGAAGCTTTATTTTTTTCACTTATTACTTAGTTGAAAATATTTTGCAAAAGATCTAAAACTCTTGAAGTACTTCAAAGCTTATGACAGAAAATTGAATTGCAAATCTTAAAATTCTTTTGCCTTAGAGTATTTATTTGTTTATTTATTGTAGGGCTGACATAAGTAAGTAAAAAAACTTGATGTACAAACACCCTAAGTACTCACAAAAGTACGGTCTTATAGCTTGTTAAACTTTTTCAGACTATGTGTACATAAACACAAATTTTGACTTTTCCTCAGCTTCTACTGAGAAATAAATCAACTGATTTTTTCACAAGAACAGAACAATCTGTTTTCAGATCAAGTTTTCAGATAGCTGCTGGTGTTAGATCAGAAATTCTGCATGTGAAAATGAGCAGTCTTCAGAGAACACGATTTTCTAAAAGTTGCATTGCCATGATTTCTCAGTCTCTTACCTTTTGGAACATGAAGTTTTAAACATTTTAGAGGGCAACTCTGTTATTCTAATTTAATTGCTGAAGTTTGAATTGTCTTTATCAAGTATTAATGCATTTTTTTTCTCTGAGTTGCAGACAAAATATATGTAAGGATACAACAGAGAAAACAGCATCTTCTGCTGTGTCTCTTATAGTTATGATTGGCTACTTCAATATAGCAATCACATCTATTTATTAGAGGAGATGATCACAATAAAACACTTCTTGTATTGTCTGAGGCAAGAGCATTATTTGTTTTCCCTGCCTTTCATCTTGTGGTGGGCTGACCCCGGCTGGATGCCAGGTACCTGTCCAAGGCACTTTATCTCAGTCCTTGGCAAGTATATGGGGGGGGGCAGGGGAGAAGGTGTGTAAAAATATAAGGTAAGCCTCCTGAGCTCAAATAAGGACTGGGGGAGATCACTTACACATTACTGTCACAGGCAAAACAGACCTGACATGGAAAAACTGTCTGAATTCACTACTAATCCAACCCAGAGCAGGAAAATGAGAAGTCAAACAAAATCTTAAAAACGCCTTCACCCCTTCCATGCTCTCCCCGCTATCCCCCAGTGGTGCAGGAAGACAGGAAAGGAGGTTACGGTCAGTTCGCCACAGGCTGTGCTGCTTCTCAGCCAGAGGACTTCTTCCCCTGCTTCAGTGTGGGGTCCCACCCATGGGAGGAAGTTCTCTGTGAACTCCAGCATGAGCCCTTTCTACAGGCTGCAGTTCTTCACGAACTGCTTAGACTGGGGTCCCTTTCCATGGGATGCAGTCCTTCAGGGACAGCCTCCTCCAGCGTGATTTCCCCCTCAAGGTCACAAGTCCTGCCAGGAAACCTGCTCCAGGGTTGAGTCCTCTGTCCACAGGTCTGCAAACCCCTGCCAGCAGCCCCCTCTAGCTTGCATTTCTCCTGAGTTCACAGCCTCCTATCAGTCATCCACCTTGCTCTGGCATGGAGGAGCTCCATGGGCTGCAGGGGCAGAGCTGCCTCACCATGGGCTGCACTACGGGCTGCAGGGGAATCTCAGCTCTGGCACCTGGAGCACCTTCTGCTCCTCCTTCTGCACTGACCTTGGTGTCTGCACAGCTGTTCCTCTCATTCTTTCCCACTTTTCTCTGGCCACAATTACATCCGTGCAATCACTTTTTCCCTCCTTAAATATTATCACAGAAAGATTACTGCCATTTGCTGATGGAGGCCCTGGCCTTGGCTAGCAGGGGGTGTGCTGTGGAGGCAGCTGGCATGGACTCTGTCAGGTATGGGGAGCTTCTGGCAACTTCTCAGAGAACCTCCCCCTGTAAGCCCCCACCCTGCTACCAAAACCTGACCAAGCAAATCCAATACACATGCCAAGGTGATGATTTTTCCTCTTTATTACCTATTCTCTATTTTGTTCAACACTGCTATTATTAATTGCATATATTTTATAATTTTTACATTTTGTATCATTTTTTCAATAAGTATGATTTTTATTTTTGAAACTCCAGAGGACCCAAGCAAAAGCAGAATTTCATTATGATAGATGTTAAATGACAAAAACAATTGCAACCACTCTATCCCAAAAATCAAATTAATGAATTTTTTTTATATAATTATTATCTCATTCAATACAAATAAGGAGAAATTGGCAACCCATTATGTAAGAATCCTAATAAAAATAAAAATATTATTCAGGTTTTACATGAATTTATTAAATTCTGGCATTTGTTTCTTTCTTTCTCTCTTTCTCTCTTTCTCTCTCTTTCTCTCTCTTTCTCTCTTTTTCTTAGCTTTTCTCAGGTGTAATTTTAACAGGAACCATACAACATTTTCCCCAGTAGTATTTGTTCAATAAGAGTGAATGCACATCAAATCCTGCTGGCTCTGACAATAACCCTTAACGTGAGGTTTCAGACGTACCTGCCATCCAGAATATAAGGAGCCATGTAGTGAAATTGCCATAAATCACTGTGTGACTGGACTATGTCAGAACTGATCACAATTCAGTGACATCCCTGGAGAGTTTAAGTGTCACAGCCTGACTAGTAAAAATCACTTTTGTCATGAGGCATTTAGGTTTGTCAAAAAGAAATGTCTCAAGAATATAAATGTGGCATTTTAAAAAAATATATATGTTCTCTTCCTAAATTTTCCTTATCTAAACTTATGGAGTATCTTTTGGATATCTGTTACAGAAAAATAAATCAAAATATGCACATTTATTTTTGTGGGAAATAGTATATTTGTAAGTACTACAACTGAATCTGTTTTGATGAGAAGCTTTATATATAACCAGATGCTTAATATTGAAACTGAGCCCTGAAACCACTACCCTTTGTTCTTCAACTTAGTATAGTGACTTCTTTAAGTAGATCAGATTGCCCAAAGCCCAAAAATCCATGCTGTAATACTTCCACAATTAATTCAAAACACAGAAATAAAAGGATAGATAGGTTAAGACCTTTATTTCAAATCTATAAAGTTATTATGAGTACTAATTTTTATTTCATCAAGGAAAAAACCTGTTGGCTTTTTTTATATTCATTATCTCTGCTCCAATGAAAGTCACACATGCAACAGCTATAGATATATTTGTGCTTAGCTGTTACCATCATTGTTCAACATTTCCACTTTATTTCTTTATCATAATTTTTATATTATGTTTATGTAGTACTTCATTATGCAGATGTTAAGAGCTATTTACAAAGGCAAAAATGGGAGACTTAAATTTTTAATAGCAATCAACAAGGAGAAAAACTTCAGCTGTGCAAGAATATTGCACAGCTGGTGTTTAGGATTGAATTGAAACATAGCTTAAAGTCACCTTTCTGCATCTGCTGATTTAGAAACTAAAATGACTGCATGTGTAGGGCAATTTTAATATGCATTGCCTTGTATTTATGCCTCAAAGGGTTGTTCAACAAGCCAGAATTTGCAAAGTGCAGCATGTTCCAGCAATTTACTCTGATGGTCAGAAGCTGCTGTCTTCCCTCATGTAACAAGATGTTCAAAACTTGAAAAAATCTTCCAGATCAGGAGGTCTTCAGTCATCCCTTAAGAACATCGTTTACTTTTCTTTTAGTTTAAAGACTATGTACAAGCAGTACTAAACTTTTGAAATTTTGTAATTATTTATTATACTCAACTGCACTTAATAAACACTATAAAAACTAGGTTTAGTTTTTAAAGGTATCACAGTATACTGTAGGAATACAGATTTATTTGAACATCTTTGACCAAAGAGTCTTCCTTTTTGTCTAAAAATTTGACTAACACAATGTCAGATATGGGGCAATTCAATGGCACACTGGAATCTGTCATGACAATACTTATGCTACTGAAGCATGGCATTACTTATAAATATATTTTTAAATTAAATCTGAAGTTCAGATCTTCAGCCAGATTTGGTATCTAAGTTTGTAAGACACTGGAATTCATTATATTTAACTCACTGAACCATATCTCTGGTTAAGGTCTTTAGTGACTTTTCATATTGCAGTTCTTAAATTATAATAAATTAGTCCAGTCTATTTTGATCTTTGTTGCACTAAATATATTTGGAAAAAATTCAAGTGCTCAGCTAATAGGAGACCAGAAAACTGTACTTCTTATGCTTTAGCTCACTAAGTTTTTATGATCAAACCAAAATGTCTAAAATTTGACACTTTGCATTTATATTCAGCATTTGGATAGTAGCTCCACGCACATGGATTGATTTTTCAACTGCTTTATATCACTTAGTTAAATATATTTATTTAGGTTTCAAAAAAATCAGTTGAACAAAGAATATTTACTTACAACTATTTATTGAGTATGTTCAAAAATAAAAATGCTGTTATCAATGAAAATTATTTCCTTGATGCCTGCTGTATTTTGAATGTTTTAATTGAAGTACAGCTTTATCATTGACTTTATCATTATGACTTTGCTCCATTTAAAGTTGTTCTGTATATGAAACTGAAACTTTCAAGGAAACTGGAATATTTTGCCCTATCCTAAATAAGACTTCAAAACATAAGAAAAGTACACATTTAATTGGTCTATGACTTGTCTGTTTTCTCAGACTAAATGTAATAATTTTGTTAAGTCATCTGTTAGTCTATTTTTTGACAGGTTTTACTGGTGAGTTGTGTGAAGCAGATGTTGCTGCCTGCCTATCACAACCATGTGGAGCCTCTAGCATCTGTAAAGACATTGTGGGTGGCTATCTTTGTTTCTGTGCTCCTGGTTTTATAGGTGAGTTCACAGAAGTGCTTTTCAACATGTTTCAGTCAGTCCTAAATTATAGAGAAGAAGTCTATTCAAAAGTAGCAAGAGATAATTTAGCAGTGTGCCTCTGATTCAGGCAGAAACAACTTTCGTTTCCTGGCATGCAGAAGTACTTGGCTGAGTAAGAGTATTCAGCTGTAAGAAATACTGACTACAAGGGACTTTTTCCACTCCAATTACTCTTTATACTATTTTAGACAGGGTGTCTGTCTTACACTGATGTGATTTGAACTCCCAGACATATGCAAGTTGGCCTTAATTTATCTCCTTTGTGCTCTCTGTAATAATAAGGCTGCAGTAACAAGGATCTCAACTGCCAAACGTACATCCAAGATTCTGGGCAGGTTTAACTACTCATGTTTGCATCTACCCTGCAGGCCATTGTCATTGGACTGACTACATTAAAATTAGTTTGGCAATGTCAGCCTACTGACTTGGTATTTTCAGATAACAGTGTAAAAAAAAAAAAAGTTTCTAGATACATATACAGATATTTTTGATCAACTATATGGGGAAATAATCAAGGCCAGTAGGAATTCCCTGAGTGGCAGATCAGCTGTGCTACTCAGATCCATTCTGTCTAACTCCAGGGACTTTGACAGGGCTCCAAAAGCAGGAATAAGATGACTCTAAAATCTCCTTCAATAGTCAAGGAGGACACAGACAACCAGAGGAACTGAGATCTTGAAAAGATTATATAGCTCTTAACTTGCTGTTTTACATCCTTATGTAGGCATTGATTTAGATTAAATAATCTGCAATTTAAGAGCTGTAGTATTTGTTTCTTTAATGCAATGAAATGCTTTCTCCTATTTCTATGTTTGGTTTATTATTATTATAAAAATATAAAGTAAAATTGTATGATATTGTTTGTGATAATCCTTGGTGAGATTTTTTTATTGAAAATTTTGCTTAAATTCTTATACTCATATCTACATAATATGAGTATAAGAATTTAAATATTTACATAATATGAGTATAAGAATTTAATTTACATAATAGTGGATCAGTAATCTATATTTTTTCTGTGGTCCACTAAAACCCTCAAAATCCCTCAGAAGTAATCAAGAGCTTTATCTGTCTTGAAGTATTAGTAACAATGATGGTTGCCAGAAAAAATATTAGATATATCATTCACAACTAGAAATCAACCCCAATATTTTTCCTCTGCATATTTACAAATATATGCCAATATCTTTCCGATTTTTAATTTTTACAAAATAAGAAAATATTTGTCCATAATTAAAACATTTCCCAATATTTCCCATAGAAATATTTAAAACAAAACCATATATTAATAAACTAATGAAAAAATAATATGATAGAGAAAGATTGTATTATTTTAATTTTTCTTCTTGGAAACCATATTTACACTTGTGATGTGTTATGAAAACTCAAGGCTTCCTTGACCTTAAAATATGAAAATATGCAAGTTTTTGAGTACATCTGTAAAGGACTCTACAAAATCTTATTGAACATTTTATTCTGCTTTTTTCCTTTAATCAACAAGAAATGAATTCCCCAAGGACAATTTATGGCTCATTGGTAAAAGCTCACTCCCTGAACCTAAGCTCAGTTTTTTTCATTTTGTTGTTGCTGCCTGCCCTGATAATTCACCAGTGGTGTGTTCCTAACTAAATGAATCCTTCACTTGTTTCCAGGCCATAACTGTGAAATTGAAGTGGATGAGTGTCTTAGTGACCCTTGTCGCAATGGAGCTACTTGTGTTGACCAGCTGAATGCTTTCAGTTGCATCTGTCAGGATGGATTTGAAGGTATAAAAAAATCCACCTAATGATAACTTTGTAAACCTCCTTTAAGTTTTACACTTTTTTTTAACAGATGAGATGCATGTATTCATATATGGGTATCATCTGAAGTCATAAACATGCCATTTAGAAGAAGTGTATCTTGACTAAATTACCTATTTGGTTTTCATGATAGCATGGAACTAGGTGTTTTCTGCCAATGGGTGTCTTGGCTGTTGAAAATGGATCTGTGGGGTTCAGTGAAATTCTGCAAATAGGAGACACTCTTTTCTGAAAGTTTTTAAAATATTTCAAAGTTTTAATATCCTCAAATTGAGAAAAAAAAATCCAACTGTATGGCAAATGAAAAATTTATATGAAAAATTTAATCTCTTTAAAAAGTGGATGCATTAATAGCTGCAGCTTTGCTTTCAGCTTAGATCAGGAATTTAAAGTGTATCCATTTTCTTTTTAAAGCAACATTTTTTAGACATCATGGATATTTAATCATGAAAATACAAATCAATCCATAATTCAAATGTCCCAGTGCAAAATAGTACATTTCTACCACTCATATACTCAGAAAAATTATTGCTTGCATTTTTATTTCTTTCAATGCTTTTAACTTCCCAAATCATGAAATTGATGCAATTTTTCATTTATTCTTCAAATGATAAAGAATTTGGTTCACTGAAAAATATTAGCAATAAAATATTTTTATACTTTGAGTAGTTATGTGGTTTTTTAATAGACTAGATTGGAATACATTTTCTTCTTGTCTATAACAGATTTCTTTTTCACAGTTTTTAGGGAATACAGTTTTTGCCGTATCATGAACATAAACGTTTCCTCTCACACCACTGCAATTATTATACCTAATGTATACTTAATGCATAATTTATTATACATAATGTAATTTGGTTTCTGTCCTATATTTATATAATAAGAAAATTGTCTCCTTTAAGCCTTAGTAAACTATTTGATGACTGTACTTTTAATATTTTTGAAAAATTAGTGAACAACTTAAGCATTCAGAAGATGAACATCTGTCGTAAACACCCAGATTTGAGTATAAAAAGGGTGTCAAATAGATTCTAATGTGTGAGTTATATTCAGATAGAATAAACGTTGGTCTTTACCTAAAGGTGCTATGGAATAACTTATTTCCCCCTTCCTTGATTCTACATTCATAGGTACAACTTGTGAAGAAAATATAAATGAATGTCAGTCTTCTCCATGTCTCCATAATGCATCATGTGCAGATCTTATGGGTGGCTATAAATGCATCTGTCTGCCTGGTTTTACTGGTGAGTCGTTTTCATAATATGCCTTGTTTTACACAGCCAGGTAGTCCACAAAGCATCCATTAAGACATTATTGACTAATTTGCTTGTGTTTTATTGTCATTTCTCTCTACCTGCCCTGGTCTAATGTTTAATTTACATTCCAACAAACTGGAACATTGACTGCATCTGTAAACTACATAGCACAAGATTAATTAGTCTACATTTAAAAAGGCCTTCAAAGATCGCACACATAAGGAAGACTACTTACCATTTATTTTGGTTATAAGAACAAAATGGATGCTGATATTAGTAGTGTGGCTGCTAATTCAGCTGATGTATGTTAGCTTATCTTCACAAGTTGTTTGAAATTTTTGTTGTGCAAATGAGTTAGAAATTGGCACCTGATTTTTTCATGTGTGTTCAAAACTTTCATCTTTTTAAAGGTGCAAGATGTGAAACAGATATAGATGAGTGTGCTTTGTTTCCCTGCAAGAACGGAGCCACCTGCATTGACCAACCTGGTAATTATTTCTGCCAATGTATGGCTCCGTTTAAAGGTAATGAACACCAAGGGAGAGAAGAAAGCAAACGCAATTAGCTTTAGAAGGCATTTCTTTCACCTCTTTAAATACATTTCAGTCTTCCTACAGCATTAATAGTCCTTCATTTTCTCAAACACAGCTTTGAAAGTGACCAGCCATATATGCTTTCAGCTGCAAGTAAGGTGAAAGGAACATTGTTTATAAATCTGCTAGGTGTGTTCTTCTATTAAATAAAATTGATATTTTAAAATCAGTTTGTTAACAGAATAAAATTTCTTTTGTAGGTAATAGGAGGTGCATACCCATTAGGCTGCCATCACAAAGATCAGTTGATTTTCTACATAGTTTTCTCACTAATTTTATTGGCATTCTCTAAATTATTTTATCATTTTTAGAAAACAATTTATAGAAACCTTGGAATCAAGAAACTGTGTGATTATTTCACTTGATGCTTTTAAAAGAAATACACTTAAATTGCAAAGGTTATTGTGAACTTTTCCATATAAATTTTGGGGTTGAATTTTAAACACTTACTGCTAAAATAATTTGAAGTAACAAATTGTGTGGTGTTCTTGAGCAAATCTAGTTCAAGTGATAGTGCCAATTAAAAGCACCTATTGATTTATAAGTTAAATATAAACACATTTTTCCTCCAGCAGTTCAATATAATGATACTTACTTAGAATTCTGGAACAATCGTTAAAAGGCAATTTTCCTGATATGTTGAGACAGCAGGACTTTTCCCCTTTAGGGAAGATGGTTGAATAAAATTTATTATTCATGAGCTCATGAACAAACACTCATGTTTGTTCTTATTATTTTTATTAATGGTCAAAATTTAGTTTGTCATTTTTGTTAGTTTTAATTTATGTTCTAACAAATAAAATCTGGTACACTAACAAGTAAATGACTGCTGCAGTATCAGAATTGCATCTGTGCAGGAAGATGTAAAATAATTTTCAGTACAGGGTTATAAAGACTAGTCTCTTGAGTACGTCTTACAAAAGGAACCAGATTTCCAGCAGACTTTGATATTAATTTAGGTATTTAAGTAAGTAATTAAAAATTCAGATAGTCAACCTTTCTGTAATCATCCTTCAAGAGACTAGCAGCATCTCATGCTCAGTGGAAAAGGTAAGCCCTGCTGGCAAGACTCATAGCATGTAACTGAGATCCTCTGAGAACATTATGGGAGGGAGTAGTTAATGGCCTGCTGTGCCACTGAGACACTCACAAGTCTATGAGGCCAGATGGGATCCACCCGAGGGTACTGAGGACCTGCCAGAAGAACTCATCAAGACTCTCTCCATCATTTGTCATCAGTTCTGGCTAACTGGGAAGGTCAAAAACCACTGGAAGCTGATCAGTGTGATGCCCATTCTCAGGACGGGTTGGAAGGAAGATTAAGGGAACTACAGGCTTGTTAGCCTGGCCTCAGCATTTGGCAAGATTATGGAATAGATTATCGTGTGTGTGATCACATGACACATGCAGGACAACCAGAGGATCAGGCCCAGACATGTGCATTTAGGATTGACAAGTCCTGCTTGACCAACCTGATCTCCTTTTGTGACCAGGTGACTCACCTCGTAGGTAATGGGAAGGCTGTGGATGTTGTCTACCTGTACTTCATCAAAGCCTTTGATACTGTCTCCAAGAGCATACTCCTGGAGAAGCTGGTAATCCATGGCTAAGGCAGGTGCACTCTTCACTGGGTTAAGAACTGGCTGGATGGCCAGGCTCAGAGAGTGTTGGTGAATGGAGTCACATTCATGTGACGGCTGGTAACTAGAGGGGTTCTCCAGGACTCAGTATTGGGTCCAGTCCTGTTTAATATCTTTGTCAATGATCTGTATGAACAACCCAAGGGCACTCTCAAACACTTTGCAGATGACACCAAGTAGGTCTGTTGGAAGTTAGAAAGGCTCTGAAGGGGGATCAGGAGAGGCTGGTTCAGTGGGCCAAGGTCAGTGGTATGAGGTTCAATAAGACAAAGTGAAGGGTCCTACACTTTGGTCGCAGCAACCCTATTCATCCCTACAGGTTGTGGGCAGAGTGACCAGAAAGCTGCCCAGCAGAAAAGAACCTGGGGTTGACAGAGTTTGAACATGAGCCAGCATGTGCCTAGCAGGCCAAGAAGGCCAATGACATCCTGGCCTGTATGAGCGCTAGTGTGGCCAGCAGGACCAGGGCAGGGATTGTCCCTCTGTATTCGGCACTGCTGAGGCCACACCTTGAGTGCTGGGTCCACTTCTCGGCCCTTCACTGCAAGAAAGACTTTGAGGGGCTGGAGCGAGTCCAGGGAATCGCAGTAGAGCTGGTGAAAGTAAGTCATATCAGGAGTGGCTAAGGGAGCTGAGGTTGGAGAAGGAGGCTCAGGGGTGACCTTCTCGCTCTCTACAACTTCCTGAAAGGACAGTGTACCAAGGTGGGGTTTGACCTCTTCTCCCAAGCAGGCAGCAACAGGACAAGAGGGCGTGACCTCAAGCTGAAGCAGGAAAGTTTCAATACCAGGAACAATTTCTTCACTGGAAGGGTGATTAAGCACTGGAAGGGGCTTTCCAGGGAAGTACCACCATTGCTATCCTAGGAGGTGTTCAATAAATGATTGGACATGGCACTTAGTGTTGTGGCTTAATTGACAATATGGAGATTAGTCACAGGTTGGACTCGATGACCTTGGGGGTTTTTTAGGTCCAACATAAATGATTCTGTGATTTCATTCTGTGATAATATTTTTTGTACAGGATGTCTAAAGCTGTTCGCTTCTTTACAGCTTTATGCAACACCGTCCAAGATCAAATTCTTATACAGATTTTGCCCAGATTTATATGGGTATAAATAAAAGTAGATTTAGTTCCATATGAAAGTGCTACCTCTGTCTCACACCATCTGTTTATTTAGTGTTAAAATGCTGTAAATACAGCCTTTAACAGATTCACAGCAAGCCAACATAATGGTTAGTTAAACTATGTTTTCTAATTGCGTGGATGTATTGAGGGTATTCTAATGAACAGCTTTGTGTGCGCTAATTACAGATTACAGAATTACATAGTTAAGAAAGTACATACATGATGTTAATGGCAAAAATTATATAGGAACACCTGTTTTGGTTTTGAGTATTTTCACAGATTTTCTTGTTTCTGATATTCTCAGTGGAAAACAATACATACTGTATTATAAATGCTGTCATTTACCTGGAAAGCAGTCTGAAGCTGTATTTCCATAGTATATTGCAATGATTTGATTGTTCCATCATAAAATCTGACTTGAATGGCATGCACTATTACCAGGAGCATACATCAGGAACATATACAAGCTGATCAGGATATGCACAGCAAACCTCTACTACACAGAATGTGGAAATAAGAAATTCAGAGCATGATTTGGACATTCAAGTGCATTAATACAAAAGACAGCCTGTCAGATTAAGCTAGAAATTTATTCTATATAGAGAAACTGGCTTACATACTTTATCTTGCTTTTGTTTTTATTTCCTTGACTATTTTTATTTGTTTATTTTGACAAGGAGACTAAGGAAGATTATGACAAGAAAGTTTTGATTTTTTCATTTTCTCTTCCCCTTCATTTCCTCCCATTTTTTAAAAAGGAAAAACAAATTTTTGCTTTCTTCACATTTCAAGTCTTCTGAGAGCAGGATAGCTGCTATTCATTTTTATGTGTGGCAAACTTTATAATATACTGAATGGATACTTCTATATTTTAAACACGTTTATGCTTAGATGTATATAAATATGAAAAGTCATCAGAAATTTAATTAAAGTATTACTGTGTACTCAAAATTTCTTGTATTATTCTTGGGATGAACAGTGGGTTTCTTTGTTTGGGTCATTTAAAGCACAGATTTGTGTACTTAGAAAAAATGTTTTAACTCATTCCATTGGCTTGCATAGAATAATGGAAGAAATCAAAGACTTAAAAAAAAATGACGCTTGGGCAGTGATATATATCTAGATTTTTCTTCATATGTCTCTAGTCCAGGTTATGAAAATTAACTCTACAAGTCTGATATGTGAATGAAGTTTTGCCTCTCCTGTGAGCACCAACTCTTTTATAGAAAATCTAGTGTTCATAAAGTGATTAGAGAGCATTGCAGAACTATATCTTCTAATACTGCTGATGTAATCCTAACAAAACTAATGCATTCCTCTCTATCGGTGTTCCCCCAAGAGTGGATTTCCTCCCATGTAGTGTAGATCATGGTCTTTTTATAAAATCTAGTATTTCATTGGAATTTTTGCCACTGAAATTACTACATTTGACTTCCCATATGTTCAGACTAACAGCTTGAGAGTACTAGCTGTCCACCTGTGTGTAATTCAAGAGAAAACTGAATGAACTATAGGACTTTCAGATATGAAATAGCATCCTTGTCAACATCTCATAACATTATAATTCCTAAATACGATAGCTGAAGTATTTTCACCCTATTTCAGTCAAGTTCGTTGTCCTTGTGGAGTAGAAAATTGATTTTCTGTTTTCCAAAATTATAGAGCTTTACCTGTAGTCCCAATATGGTACAAAATAATGAACTTCAAAGTCCCTGTACTTTTATATCATAATTCTTTTGACCTTGATTTGGAGAAGCTCAAGATTTGATTAACAGAAGAAAATTTACACCATATTATGTTATTAATCTGGTAAGAGAAAGAGATTCCTGTGTAAACCCACTGAAATCCTAGAAGTTACTGAGCCCCACTGAGAACTGTGACTAAGGTTAAACGGGGAAAAAATATGGCATATAGGTCTGTATAATATGCTTTTGTCATTTATAATAGTTATCCATGCCAGAAGTTTTATATGTGTTTGTGAACATGTTCTAATTAATCAAACATGACAAGCCACTTATAAAAGTCCAGTTCTCTTGTTTCTGTTGGCTTTCAGCAGTCTTCTGTCACTAACCTCTATAGTACAAGTCATTATCACACCTCATGTTTTAAAGCTGAAATTGTTGCGCTGCCACTTGCATACACTGCAGTGTGATGTTCTTTACATATAGGACTTAATTTGTCTGGTACAGTTGCTTCTGCTTGGTTGTAATATATTTGCACCTGCAAATATGCATTTGAAAATGTCTCCACTTGCACCTGTTTTCTATCTCAACTGAGGTACAACAGTGATTGTCATGTACCTCAGACTTTTTGTATCAGTGGCCATTCTGAAGTTCTTCAGAAACACAGAAGAGAGAAGCTTTTGCATTCCCTACTGACAAAGCAACTGGAAATGGGGGAATGAAGAAAGATAAACTTAATTTGGATGCAAGGCAAATAAAATATTTTAATATTCCTAATATTATTACAAATTTCATCCATCAGAGTGTCCTAGCTGGGAAGTTATTTTAGTAATTTTTCTATTATGATATTTATTCTAAAATTGAAGCCTTTCTATAATAGAATCACAGTTATTACAGAATTGATGTTAAGTCCTTGGGCAGAGAGCAGAAGTGAGAAACATATGGTGAGACTGTATCACATTTAGGGGTCCTAATAACTTCATGGAAAGTAGAATGGAAGCTCCCACGGCTCTATCAGAAAATACTGAGTTGTCCCATTAAAAATTTGAACATATTCAAAAACACTGCAATTAGTAAAGGTTATAGTTTTATCTATATTTATATCCATGCTGTTTTTATTGGTGGTTTTAGTGTTTTGTAAGAACACTGTGGTATATTCAAATATTAACAGTCAAGTTCATAGAAATTTATGGAACCTTACTGCCAGCATATTTTAAGCCACATCAATGAAGTTATTCACAACTATTAGATAGCAATCCTTGCTGAGAATGCAGCAGATTGAGTTTGTCCCTGTATCAGGCAAGCTGCTTTTCAGCATTCTTGGCATGCAAAAGGTGAATGATCTTACTGCAGTGTCTAGACCAGCTCATTTTTACAGAAGATAAAGTAATACTTAAAAGGCTGTTTTTTTTCTTATTTGGTATTATTGATAACTAAGAAAAGATCTTGCAGTCCCACACCAGAACTGCAAAATTTCCCCATTTTCTACATTTGTATTTAAGGAAAGGTGAAACCAACATTTCTGTGACACAGGTACTGAGCCAGTAATCTGTTGGACCCAAAGAAAGCTCAGGAAGGAAGAAAGCATTAAAATTCTAGTTTCAATCAGAGACTGTATATTGGATGTGTGATAATCCTATGAGAGTTGGCATGATTTGTTTTCCTTAAAAAAAAAGGAAAAGAAAAACCACCGGTTGTTTAGTAACTTGTTTTTAATAAATGGAGGAAAGATTTTTACCGTTTGATCCAAATTATTTAAATGATTCATTTCAAAAAATGCACTGTGTGTATTTTGTCTAGATGTTGCTAATAGGTATGACCTTTTAAATCAAATATATGCAGTTATAGAGGAAAATTGAAATTCAGTTCTGAGGAAATGTCTTCTTATTTCTTGCAGCCTTAATGACACGACTCCAAATGTTTTCCAATTAAGATCAAAGCAAAAATGGTAATTGACCGTCAAACATGTTGCAAAAGAACGTAAACCAGTAAGAAAGGCAACTCAGCAGAAAAAAAAATGCTTAAGTCTATCAAAAAAGAAGAGTAATAATGGAGATTTCATCACAGGACACTCTATTATGGGAACAGCTAATTACAAAACAGATAATAAGTAAGAAATGTAAGTGCTCATGGAGGCAAAAAAAAGCTGGAATAGAGATAATGGAGCAATTACTTTTCTGCTGCTCATAGGCCAAACCTCATTCTTTCCTGTGCCAAGCCCCATCCATGCAAACAGGCAGGTTTGCAAGACCTCTGGCTCTCTCTAGCATATCTCTGCGTTAGACCATAAACCACTACATTCTGTTCAACATCAGGTTTTATCTTGCTCTGCCTCTCTCTTGAAACTGAAAAGCTAAATAAAATTTTCTTTAGGGGAAAAATGAAATTGATGCATAGATATATGAAAGGCCCTCTGTGTCACATAGGAGCTTTTTGAGGCAAGAGAAGCAGAGTGGCCATTTTTGGGTTATATTACCTAGAAAACAGGCATTGCCTCTGAACAATAAAGGATATGTAATACCTAAATGGAAATCAGTGTGAGCTGGGACTTGCTGTTGACTCATATATGAAGTCACTGCAGGACTTTGAAATGTTTTTCTGATATTTCTATTGGGTTTTGTATTGTTCCTAAAAGCTGCCATCTAGATGAATAAGTTCAGCTGCCTCTGTGTCCAAAATGAAGCAATTCAGAGAGAAAACCTTTTTCCTAGCCATTTCCAGTGTCTGTTTAGGCGCTTTTGGGTATGTTAGACATCCATAAGGGTCTGGTAGATAAGCCAAGGTCTGTAGGAGAGCTGTGGCCTTTCAGAACAGCACTGAGAACACAAAGCCATCTCTTAAAGCTGTGTTTGCTTAACTCTGTCCATACAAATTCAGTGAGGTTAGTGCTGCAGTTTCAACTCTGCTTTTAGTTTGCACCTTGGGACACATCTTGATCCATGGGAAAAATTCTCTAAGCCTTTACAGCCATAAGTAATCTGGGAATACTTCATATGTAAATCCAGTCACCTACAGCTGATAAGGGGTTTGAATTTCATCAGTCATTCTGTGAAAATGGTGTTCGAGATCCTCTGTTCAGGAAGTAGATTTAAGTTATGAAGATGATACAAGTTCTATTCATTGCAAAGGTAAATCTGGCCCTTAGTTTTCCAGAAAGTACGTGCAAACCACCATTTTTAAAGACTTAAACACGGTTACCTTTTCCAGGGCTGCCCTGCAAATTATGAAGGCATTGCTTCTGCTCAAAGAAAAGTTTACCAAATTTCAGAGGTTGACTACTGATGAAAATGTCTTTAGCCTTATTTTTCTGCATAGTGAGCCTATTTATGGTATAGGGTCATCTGTCAATACAAATGATAAAAGTAATAAAATTATAATCTTGATATCAAATTCTATAAATAATATCTGTCTAATCACTCAAATTTTAAGAAAATAAGAATGTGATATTGGAACAGAGGAGAGTTTGAGAACTAAAGGTAGACATTATTGCAACTCACACTGACACCTACAAGTCCTAGGCCATAAGGAAAACCTAAATTTGATACAAGTTTTCTGTAAGTTTTCCACACATACTATTAATTTCAGTTGAATGCTGATGCAGAGAAAATAAAGAATGAAAAGAAAAGTATTCCCATATATTTCAGTACGAAATAAAAATTTGTTGATTTTTTTCCTAAGTGGAATTCTTTTTTTGGTTTCTGAGGAAGAGTGAAGCATGTTTTTATGTGAAATATGAAATTCACAGATGTGGATATATGTATATCTTCATTTTTCATTCATTATAGACTTGTATATTTTGAAAAAAAAACCGCACCTAAATAATATATTCAACTTTTGCTTTTTTCTATTTTTACAGAAATTTATACAGGTATGGAGAAATAATATATACATCTCTGTGTGATCTTCATTTTAAAGTCTGTGATGTGGGTCTTTCTCATACTCTATTTCAGTAGTGTAATGCATGATCTGCATTATAATATATAAATAAGGAAATGTTTTTTTACTTGAAAAGAGCTAAGTATTATTTTTCAACTATCCTTCCTTTAAGAAAAGTGTATATGATTTTCAATTAGTATGGATTTCAGAGAAAATGTCTTTCTATTGTTTATACACAGAATTTCAAAGGAATACCCTTATTAGAAAGTAGAATTTGGATTCCAAAGAAAAGAATAAATTTGCTGTAAATTTGAAGTGCAGGAAAACATTTGTTATGTTTTTAAACTTTTATTATAATACTCAGTTTAAATTCAATAGGAAAATCAGCATACTTAAGTTATTTTTTATTTCCTACCCACTTCCAGATTAGTTTAGTTTTTTTATTTACTAGTCTTTAATCATCTCAACTGTGGAGATATTTTCTTTTCTTGTATCCCATAACAGATCAAGATAAGCAGGCATTTTTAAAATAATAGCAAGCTTAGAGGTACATCTAAGCTTCTCAAGTTTTGAACTTTTAATAGAGACAATTTTATCTTTAGCATTAAGACATTTGATATTTACGGTCGCAAGGAACTCAGATTTTAGGTATCTAACTTCTTGCTCATTAGTGTTCCTGGGATTTTATGGTAATTGTAGGAAAGCCTTTGGTAGCAAGAGCTACTGAGCTGTGTAAAGGTGATGAAAACAAAACCACATATTTCTCTGAAGTGATCAAATAACTCTTGAATTAAAATTGTCATATCCACTCATTTCAAAAGGATAATCTTAGGAAAAACAAGATTGGGGACAGGGATTGGGGGGTGGGGAGGCATGTTTTTACATAGCTTTCTTGTACCTTTATACACTGGGTTTTCTCCCATAACTAAATACGTTTTTATATTTATTGTAAAGAGTTTAGTTCGCCTAATTTATCTTTCAAAAGAGTAGTGATTCATTTCAATGTAAGAAGTGTCTTTCAGCACTGTTGTTAAAAGGTAAGTTAAAAAAGACTGAAACGATGTTTGTTGCAGTGATGTTATGATCACAAAATCCCAGTGCTGGTGCTGCTACCTGCTTGCCAGTTCTTGAAAGTTTCTCATCCTCATGAATGCGTATTTAACACCTTTACCAGAATACTTGTTATAATTTAGGAAATTGCTGTCCAAACGACACACTCGTTTTTCTGGTAGATATTTTATTTTCACTATATTGTCATAATTGTACCATCAGTCCGAAATGAGATGCATTTTTCAGGCCATAGTTTTACATCAAAATGCTGAATTTGAAAACTCTTGTCAGATTTCATTCCTTGAAATGTTAATAGCAAATGTTTTATTTATTAGATAATTTTCCTAAAGAATAACAACATTGAAGAGATGTCACTTCTGATTATAGAAGACTTCAGTACTACACATCCATACATAAATGTACACATTTATGCTAAGCAAATAAAACAAATATCAATAGTTTCACGTAAAGAAATAGAAATTTTTGCCAGGCAATTTATTTTCTACGTCATTTTTATAAATTAGGCTTTTGACTTTTAGTAATACCCTTAAAAGGACAGTCTTTTTCAGCAAAATAAAATCTATTTTTCAGTGTTCAGTATTTAGAAATTCTACCCTAGAAGTATTATAAGCAAATACAGTAGAAAAGGAAACTCATTAATATCAGCAGAATCAAATTGCTAGATATGCAATATGCTTCTCATTCCTTAGCAAAAGAAAGAGAGTGTTTTCCAAATAAATTATTCATTTTTTGATATGTATTATGCTAACAGAGAAGTATACTATATGCCATTAGTATATGCTTATGTGTAGGTAAAGACGTACAATACTTAATGCCATATATTGTGAAACTGTAAAGGAATTGTCCTTCAGCTGACTGTTTAATTTAATCATTTGTGCATATACTTCTGGGGTTTGTTCAGGTTTATTCTAATAGAGAGACATTTAGTTGACCATTAAAGACAATCTATTATTGCAATCAATAAAATATAGCCAAGAAGTAAACAAGCAAGAAGGTTAAACCTGTCTAAAGGAAATAAGCCCAGTTGTAAAGATGAGCTGAACTTATTAATTACTTAATTAATTTCTGTGATGGATTTTTTCACATTTCGTCTGCTGGACATTCTCTTTTTTGTCATTTAACTGTTAAGGGGACATTACCTTTTTACTCCAAATTTAAAAATTCTGATATGTCAGTGAGAGAAGATAGTTTATAAACTGTTTTCCTGGCACAGCATTCCTTTCTGTCAACAATCACAGACCTGCTGTTTCAGAAACTTTTCAGATCAAATGAAAAGTTTCATTTGTAGAAAACTATTTGTACAGAAATTCTTTAAAAAAATATTTAGAAGAGAGAGAAAATGTTGAAAACATAAAAACTGTTTTCTGATTAAGCTATTTTTATTTAAAACAAATTCAACCTATAACCTGTTTGCTGTTTGGTTTATCGTTAATCATAAATCTTTTTTACAGCTTTGTAAAAAAATGCTGATATGAGAACAAAAGCAGCAAGTAAACTTGTTTAGCAAGTGTGCAACTACCACTGCCTACTACTATCCAACCTACCCCTATCCAGCCTTAATCTTTGTGTGAATATGCATTTATAAAAAAAAAATCTACATTAACTCATCCCATTTTATTTTCTTGTTTTCTTGCTTCTTGTATTGATTAGCATTAATAATTAATTACTTAACAGAAATGTATTAAGATAATATAAACAGTTGGGATCCTCTGAGTAAGGAAATAGTCTTTTTACTTCTTAATTCTCAACCCTGATAGTTAAAAATTAATTGATTCAGAGAAAAGGACTGAGTGGGACTGACAGAATCTTATTCTTTTATTTTTGTTTTAACAATCTTCCAGTTAGAATAGGAGTGAAACCTTTGCCATTTCTGACAGTAGCAGAAGAAAAGATTTTTCATGCTATGATAAGCATGAAAGCGGGGTGGGAGGAAAAAGACTGACTACCTAATTAAAGAGTGTTCAATATTGTTTGAAATAAGGCACTAAGAAATATTATAATATTAATAGTGACTAGCATCATCCCATGCAGTTTAGCCTCATCTGGCAAAGTACTTTATGGCCATATTTTAATTTACCATTCTTTATTAATGTCAGGGTAATTTTCTTTCTTTTTTTTTTTTTTTTTGAGCTATTTCACTTTACTATAGTTAGAATGAAATAAGTAACTTGTTTTCCCTAATTCCTTAAAAAGGGGAAAAATCTGTTTTTTGTTAGGAAGTAGTTTTGGTGCAATTTCAAATCTACACAAATTTCACTGTAATTCATACCCTTCTCAGGAGCTACCTTGAGCAAGATTCATTCTCCTGTTTGCAGAACACCATGGGAGGAAAGTGTGTAAGGTCCTCACCATGCATCCTGGTTTAGTTTCCATGCTGCCAGGGGAATGACCTGGCAAATACGAATAGGCTGCACAGAATCAGTGATAACAAAATGAAAGATGAAGTTCTTTTTAGGCTCCCTGAAGGGAGAAAGCCTGATATCCACAGCAGCAGGAGGTGAGGAGAAGATCAGGTTAGGTCAAGGATACACTCAGACATGGGGAGAAAGAGACTGTAAAACTGAGAAGACTGGAAGAGGATTCCTTCTGATTATCTGGATGAGAGGTTTTAGCTGGAAGGGAAAGTAAGCTGAGTCTGACACATACACTCTCATCACTACCACTAAAATAAAGCAGTGGTTGACAACAGATAAAACACTTTCTCTGAGGCAGAGTGGCCAGATGACCAGACCTGATCTCTGAGGAGGTTTATTTGCGTATTGGAGATCTCAATGTGGGAAAGAGATTGCCAGAGTTTGGCTGATTACCAGGGCTTGCTTACTTTTGCTGCTTGTCCATGACAGCGCCAAAGACAACACCAACAGAGACCCAGAGCATATCAAAGATGACTAGGGGACTCCAGCAGCAGGGGAAAAAACTGTGGGGGACCCAGATAGAGTTTTCCCAGCACTGCTGGTAGGAAGATAAGCATCCTGGGGGTTAACGTCTGATTAATGTCACAGGCACGACTTCGACTTCATTGATACATCACTCAAGTAGATCAGGCAGAGTGGAACAGCACACATTTAAAGAAATGTTGTGGTGGATGTCTTCTACTGATAGCTTGGTAGAGAAAAGTTTATGAATTCATCTTTAGGAAACTGGAAAAAAGAATGTTAGTTCTCCTTGGGATATTACCACTCTGACATTTAAGGGAAAAACAACACGGAAAGACAAAAATAATTGATCATGTTGACAACTTTTTTTAAGCAATTGCAGAATGAGAAAACTAGGGGAGATATTTCTCTGTATTCCACATTCGTGAATAGGCAAGAAGCAGTTTGGGATGTAGAGGTAGAAAACTGACAATAATGGCAGTGAGATGGTAGAGTTCATAATCTTAAGAGAAATGAAAAATTCCAGTAGCACAATAGTGATTCCAAACTTCAGTGAGCTGGTTTTCATTCACTTATAAATCTGTTTGGCAAGCTCTCATTAGAGATTGCACTGATGGGAAAAAGGATTTTTCCTGAGCCCTCTGATTTATCTTAAAAGACCATTTCCTCAAAGCTCAGTTTTTCAAATGTTCAGGAACTCAAGCAGGTGTGGCTGAAAAACAGATAAATGGGCTTCTGAATGAGCGTAAAGAGAAAAGGAGGTGCGCAGAAGATAGATGCAAAGGTAAAGTGGCCTCTCCAGGTAAAGAAAATTAAGTGCTGCATTACTGGATCATCAGACAGTTCCATTTAGGATTGTGAGCCGTGTGTTAAGCTTATTTGTGTTATTCCACTTTAGGAATCAGCAGGGTTTTCACTCATGTCAAGCTGTTGTGATATAAATATGAAAACTTCAGGGCAAAATCTCAATGAGCCATATGGCTTATTTTGCTGTGCAATTTTGTGAACTCCAGATCTGAGAGTGCTGGCTGTCTTTATCAAGATCATCCCACATCAAAGAGATCATTTTTTCCTCTTTTGTCGGCATCATTGCCGGGGTCAAAGGGTTGTTTGATTTTTTTTTTAACCTCAGTTCTGTTCCTACTTCTTGTTCTTGCTATTAAAAGCATTTAGAATTCAGCCCTTAGATGACTGTCTTACAGTAAGCAGTCAGCTCACCTACAAGCCTGCTGACATTTTGGACCATTTGTTTCATTGTTATGAAGGTTCCTGGCAGGAGCTGTGGCCTGTGGGACATCTGCA
Organism: Donacobius atricapilla; assembly: GCA_013397315.1. Taxonomy (NCBI): domain Eukaryota; kingdom Metazoa; phylum Chordata; class Aves; order Passeriformes; family Mimidae; genus Donacobius; species Donacobius atricapilla. The sequence continues at coordinate 722,454 of WBMY01014895.1, read as the reverse complement.
CTGAGACAGGGAAAAAGTGTGAGGGTCACAGAAGAGCTGTCATGGACTAACCACAGTTGCCATTCCCCACCCCTTCATGCTATTCATGGGTGAGGAGGAGGCAGAGGAGTCCGAAGTGAAGGAGTGAGATTGAGTCTGGGAAGAAAAGAGGGGTGGGGAAAGGTGGGTTTACCTTTGTGGGGTTTTTTTACCATCCCATGATATTTTTAATTGTCAGTTAATTCATTTTTCCTCAAGTTGTTTCTGTTTTGTCCATGACAGTAATTTGTAAATGATGCCCCTATATTTATCATGGTCTGCAAGGTTTTCTCTCTTATTCTTTTCACCTGCCTGTCGAGGAAGAGTGAGTGAGTGGCTGGATGTCAACTACCAAGACCAACCCACTATAGCGTAACTGTGTGGATTATATCTTCCACATGACTACCCACGTGTTTTGTCTTGTAGTGTCACATTGCCCATCGCTGGGTTAAGGTTACAGCCTGTCTGAGGAACAGAGAGGTTGTTGGCACAGGGAGAAACTACTGCAGAAAGGAAGGGTTGGGCAACCATATCTGGGGTGAGGGCACTGGTGAAGTGTGCAGAAGGCCTGGAGTACAGCAAACCCTGGGAATCTCCACCAGAAGGCATAGCACAGACACAGCTTCAGTAGTCATAGAAACGCTTCAGAGGGGTTCAGAGGGGCTTGTGGACGGTTTGTTACAGCCCTGAGAGTCACTAAGTGCTGTCTGAAAGTAAGCCTGAAAGAATGGACCTGCCTCCGGCATCAGTGAGTGAAAAAGGCAGGCAGATTTACAAACTCAAACCCATTTGATCGCAGTTGTCTCTGCCACCCTCATTTCCAGGACCAGTACCAGAAAACATGGAACAGTTTTGTTTATGTTCCAAAAAATTAAGGCTCATTTTAAAGGGCCTTTAAATCTCTTGTTATCTAAAATTAAAGATTTAGATGAGGGCATCTGTGACCCAAGATCCATACCATCCACACCAAGATCCACACCATCCACACCAAGATCCACAATCACACAATTCCTTGGATAGCCGAGGTAGATGCACATGATGTGCTGTACAAGAGTGTTAGTAAGGAAAGGGTACAATGGGACTGTGTGAGATTTTCTATTGTATGCAATTTTTATAAATAATGGAGGCATTCACTCATGATTAAATAAGTTCATATTTTCAGTAAAATAATTTGTATTCAGTCATGGATGATAAGCAGAACAGTTATACAATATTACATATATTTAATTCATGTTTTGTATTATGGGTTAATGTATAAACAATTCATGTGGTAGTTGTGACAACAGGTTATCAAAATGAAATAGCAGAAAGCTTCAATCAAAATTCATTAATCATTTTTAAATACATTCTAAGAAACTGCATTTTTGAGCAGTTTAAAGCACTAGGGTAAAGAGAAAAAATGGAAGATATACCTACATATCAAAACCTGTGAGGTCACTATTAATATTTTTAAATGTATTGTGTTATATAAAGTAATATAAGCAAAATATAAATGGTCTCTTTTTTTTTAATTTATACCAAGCAAATAGGTGTTTCTGCATGTTAATATACATATATGTACCTCTGAGAACCTCCTACTCGATTTTAACCAGGGTTATAAAGAAAATAAAGCTCATAATAGGCAGCAGCTGCAGGGATATATTCATTAGTTTAACACTGACAGCTTTGCTGTTTTCTTTTTCAGGTTTGAACTGTGAGTTTAGGCCTTGTGAGGCCAGGAATCCCTGTGAGAATGGAGCTGTGTGCATAGAAGAAATGAATTTGGACATTTTTCCCCTTGGATTCCACTGCCAGTGTGTGAAGGGCTTTGCAGGTCCACGCTGTGAGATCAATGTCAATGAGTGCAGCTCTAACCCTTGCCTCCACGGATACTGCTATGACAGTGAGTTCAGTCTGGTTACTCACTTTAATGTAGAGTAGTCTTTCTCTTGAAGCATCTGTAGCTGCTGAGCTGCTCTGGGGAGAACAGTGGATAATTTACTGAAATTCAGCTTGTCTGAAGCTTCACAGCCTGTACCAGAAGGCTTATTTTTGCCAAAATGCCTCAAGACCAGGCACTGGGGTTTTTGTGTCCAGGGGGTCAGAATTGTAGCTAATGAGAAATTTTAATGAGATTTGTGCTATCTCCTTTGATACCTAAATTAACTAAAAGCATCTTACATTGTGCATTTCAGGAGAGAATATTCAGGAGCTGAAACAGAGCTCATGGACCAGTTAGGCATTATGTTTCATAATTCTAATAAGTCAAAAAATTCTGTTTAATTTCCAACTAATATAAAAGGGTGTACCTGTTTACCTTCTGCATGTAATTGTATAACTTGCTCTTTCATTGCAGGATGTACTCAAAGGTTTTAAAAGCAACTTGTTTACCCTACTATATTCTGTCTGTATTCTCAGGCCAAGTTTAGTAGCAATATAGGTATGGAGTACTTACTTAAAAGTTTTATAGGGCTCTTACCACCTTTCAGACACTTTGTATAGTTGTTAAAAAAAAATAGAAGTAGTAATTTTCAGAGGATTTAAAATGCTGACTGGAGGCTGAAAAACATCTGAAGGTCATGTAGTCAACCCTGTGTGAAGCTAGACTTAACAGTGCTAGAACAGTTCAGTCAGGGATTTTTCTAACTGAGTTTTGAAAGCCTTCAAAGAGGGACAGAAATTTTACAAACTCATTGGGACAGCGTATGCCACCAATCAACTACTCCGGCAATGCTCACACTCTTCCAGTCCCATCCGAATCTCCTGAACTGTAATTTTGGCCATTGCCTCATAGTACCTCCTAGCACTACTTAGGGATTTTAGTTCATTCATTTGTGAAACTATCCTTGAAGCTATTGTTAAATAGCCCTCTCAGTATGAGCATTTCCCTGAAGGCCTAATACAAAGCAAGTCTGTTTGACTCAACTTTTCCTCTTAGGGTCCCCAGCTTAAGCACTGAGTAACCTTGTTGGTCTTCTACGTCTCTCCTGATTCTTCACATCCTTTTTCAAAAAAGAATGATGAATTAAGAACTTTCTTGAAATGCTTTTTTTTTTAAGAAAAATTTGCAGAAGAATCAGCTTACTGGTTTCAGATGAGATCTTAAAGAACGGAGCCCAAATTACCAAATACATAATTGTCTAAAACTCTCCTAGGTAAAATAAAAATAAAAATCAGTTTCAATAAAATATCTTTAGAAGCTTCCTTATCTGGGAACAAGGCAAGTGACTTCATCTTCTATCTAGAAAATATATCTATTCTATTTCCTATTACATTTACAGATGTTTTCCACATGGTCTACATTGGTTTAGAGATATTTTTGAACTGGAATTCAGATGAACTGTATTAAAGTTCTTCATACTGACTAAGTGCCAATTTTGGGGGGAACAGCTTGTCTTTGTGGTGCCTCTGGCTTGAGTTTTATCATGTGGACTTTTGAGTTCCCTTACCCTATGTGCACTGGCTGCAGAAAGCTGGAATCCTAAGGAAGCTGGGAAGATTTTAGCATATGAATAATGCTCCTGTGCTGAAGGACTTAAAGCATTTAATGAACACAGTAGCAGCTGTGTGTACAGACACAATGGTAGTAAAGATTCTATGGTAAATCTCAGCAATAATGAACCTCAGCAATAATGAAGAATCCAGGGATCCCTTTCAGGTTAAAATAAATGCAGGCCTGCAAGAATTGCAATAACTGCTGTCATGAACTCTGTGTTTGGATGGTGCACTCTAAAGATTCCCCTCCATTTGAATCATTAAGGATGAAAAAGAGATAGGATTCTTATGACTATCTTGATATCTATAATACATCATATAAAAATTCAACTCAAGTAAGTTTTCCCTTAATGCAGTCATATAATATGAGACATTCCTTAAAATAACAATAAAAACAACCCCCCCCCAAAAAAAAACAACAAACAAAAAACCACCAAACCAAACATTGTTTAATTGCCATATCTTATTTAGATATCACTTTAAAGATAGAATCTTATGTATTTTGTGATTGTTTTATTATGGAAAATTACACGTTATTTATAACATCACTTTTTAAGTCATTGATTTATAACTTTTGAATCAAAATATTTTCACTATTTGAATATAAGGCAGTACACGAATCTGTTTTTATATTTAAAAAGATATTTTGAGACCACATTTAATTTATTTCAATTTTTTAACAAGTACACGCTGTTTAAGTAAAACTGGTCTTAATCTTTTCCAGACAGTATTCGTGACTGGAACTTAGTAAGTTTGTTACATTCAGTGGGTATGACTCGTAGTACTAAAGTACTATTTATATTGCAGTTGTCGATGGCTTCTATTGTTTGTGCAACCCAGGATACGCAGGATTGAAATGTGACCAAGACATTGATGACTGCATAGCCAATGCTTGTGAACACAATTCTACATGTGTTGATCTACATCTGGTTAGTAGCAAATTTTTTTCAATTAAAATTATTTTAATGTTTTTTGTTATAAAATCTAAAGCAATATTTTTCTGAGTTCTAAACCTCCTCTTGATCCATACATCCACATATCAAGGGCTTTATAATCATGCTTTCCAGACACTGGTACTTTTGTTTATTTGTAATTTTATAGGCAGTAGGAAAAAGGAGTGCTTTTATCATTTAAAAGCAGTTACTGGGTCAATGTGGTTATACAGGGAATTCAAAAGGCGCAGAAAATTTTCTACTAGGTGTGTTTATGACCTCATTATAAGTGACGGGAATACTCATTTACACCAATTGGACTGGCTTCAAAGGGACTTAAAAAGTATCTTACCCAAGAAAACTGATGTACTTTAAGTACTTAAGCATTTATTTTCAAAATTCTAAGGTATATTAGTTTCAGAGAAATGAAATGTGTTAAAAATAACTTCTGTCTTCTCAGAAATAAAATCATTCTATCACCTGGTTCTTCCATGAGAGGAAAGAAGACAGAGATTCACACTGTGTAAACCTCAAAACCAGAGGTGGCCCATGTTCTCTGTCACTCCTTCCAGGAATCTGTCAAGAAGCAATTTGTTTTCATCTTAATCAACAGAGACACTAAGACCAAACAGTATGAATATTTTCCTAAAGAAACATTCAGGCTGTCAGAGAAATTGTTGGTTAAAAAAAAATGTGGAAGAAAGGACAGCTTTTTCTTTCTTATTCTAGTTCCTACTGGCACATTTGTGAGAATACTAAACTGATAAATGTAGAATTCAAATTACATTATGAAGCTTAAATGTAGGTGTCTATATATGGTGTGAAATAAATGTCTAAGCGTCACACAACGATCATTGAGGATGCAGGCAACACAATCCACAATTCAGATGCCCACCATTTAAATCTCCACTTTAGGTGAACTGAACAACCCTGTAGCTGACTGCTTTATTTTTGCTGAAGGTGTTTGCAGTTTCAGCAGCCCTGAAGTGTATGAGAGGTGTGGGTTTTGGGGGTTTTCCTTGGTTGGTTTCTTTGGTTGATTTTTTTGTGGTTGGTTGGTTGTTTTTGTTTCCTTATTTATCTTAGTATATGCATTAAAAATATGCACTTTTTCTTCTGACAAATCCTGAGGGTAACCTGCAATTGTCACTACTTCCTAAACTTGAACCAAACTTAGCTGCTTCAAAAGAATTTTCTTAAATTCTCTAATTTCTGTGTCTTTTTTCACAATTAGAAAACTTTATTTATTGTACAATATTTTGGGGATTTTTTTTAAACACATTTTGAGAACTAGTCAACACCTTGGACAAAATCAAGTGCTTGATATGGAGACCACAGTTTGTGACTATTTTATTATTATCTTTGGATGCTATTGTAAATGTGTATTTTTCTACAACTAGACTGCAATTAATATTTCAAAATCTGGACACATTTTGCCATCTTAAAGTCAGATTACAGAGCATTCCACAAAATAAATTTTATGCCTCCAAGGCATATGCTCTCTTATTCTCTAGGAAAGTGTGTTATATATGTTGACATTACAGGTACTATACCTAACTNTTTATGCTAAACCAATACATTGTGTTATATATGTTGGCATTACAGGTACTATTCCTAACAGCAGCAGATCCTTTAATTGAAACTGACAAAATGAACTTTTATATGCAGTTTAAGCAACATTCTTCCAAAAACCCAAGGTATCTGAAATGGAGAAAAACACTGTTTTTTAATAAAGTGAATATATTTTTCCCCTTGAGAATTTTGGCTATGCTTCACCAAATGAATTCAATATTGAACCAGGAAGGTTTAATTTGAGCAAAATTTAACATGACAAAGAATAGTAGCTCACTGCAATTTCAAACACTGTACTTATTTTTTCGTCACGTGTCTTTCATCTTTTTTTTCCTCGATTTTTTTTGTATTTATTTTTGTTCTCTAGTTCCTATATATTTCTCACCTGCAATTTTGTTTTAAATGGAACACAGCACAGAAAATCAGTGAGATCCATACAAACTCACTGTTTCTGAGAAAGCATGACATTCAAAACATCTATGTGGATACCAGTATCTACAGAAAATAAATGTATTAGAAACTTAACGGCAAGGTGTCATATTAGGCTTTGTGTTGATTCTTTTTGGGCTTTTTCAAAATTGTTCACCTACATTGTCAGCATTACAGCAACCATTTATGTGAAAGGATTCATTTTAATGTTGGATAATACACAGATTAAAAATCTTCAGTATTTTTTCATTACAGGATTGTTCTCTGGCATTTTTGAGAACAAAATAATTTC